>JBBHKE010000836.1:438498-476416 GCA_037447655.1 Zygnema cylindricum | reverse complement strand
CTCTCTCTCTCTCTCTCACACACACACACACCCTCTCTCTCTCTCTCTCCAAATGTAGTTCCCCATTGTCCAATTTTGACATTTAAACAAGCTATAATTTCCTACTCTTCACAAAATCGATTTTCAAAGCCATGCATTCCAATCCTCACAAGATTGAATCCCATACTGCTCGAAATGGGCAAAAGTCCTCACTTTATGCTAGGGGTATCAAACTTTCCCAGCTATTGGTATGGACAATAATCCCAAGGTTTTGTGTTGCCTACTAGTGGCTTTTGAATCTATACACCGATGTATTAAATCCGTGGCCCCAAAACTTATCACCGTTTGTAGTTTCATTATGTATTGCGATAGTGGCCTTTGCTGCAAAATTACACATACATTAAAACAATGCTTGTAGTGATCGACGAGGCTTCCGATAATATTTGTCGAATTTAACTAATGGACTTACACGTAGTATTTTGTGAGCAAAGAGATCATATTGTACATGATGTTATATAGTATCGTATTTTGGTAGTTTTTCGATTTTTTGTATCGTATTTGCTTATGTCTAAAACAACGTGATGATTTTGTTCAACTTATTGGTTGAACTTGGAAAATTCTTTATGGTTGGGCATCCACGATTGGCGATGTGTTTCCCATTTTGACACATTCTGTCATGTATTAAGTTTTGAATGAGTACACAGTGATGACTTGCAAATTTTGGCAAGTTCTCTAAAGCCTTTAGCTCCATGGGTGGTAAAATTGTACCAAGGAGAGTCATATTGCATATTGAAGGAGCCATTGTAGGACCACGTTGGTAAGACCACTCCAATGGAGCTAAGTTATTAGGGCTCAGGCTATGGCTGGTTTTTTGGGTTTAAGCGAGGCCAACAAATGTCTTCAGGCTCAGACCGACTGAACATGGGCTCCCGGAGATTTAATAATAAGCTTCCATGTGAACCATTTTTTGTTTTTTTTTTTTTTGTGGAGACTATGTAGATCCTCTCCTATTTCCAAACCAAGTTTTAGCTTTTCAAGGCCATCCTAGATATCCAAACATATCAGTTCATGCCCTAAAATGTGAATCAGTTTAAATCATTGTTCTTCGTTCAACACCAGTATAGGTCTATTTTTTCATAAATTGCTGAAACGATATGACAGTATTGTGGATATGTCGGAGACGGTGTGAATTAATAGAATAACTGTTCATCGATCAAAAACCAATATGAATTTATTTGAAACAGAGAGCTGATGAACCAGTATGAGGCAGTGCGTATCAGTACGAGTCATCTCCGTACAGATCCGTAGGCATATTATTCCGTACACATCTGTTCAAATCGGTATGGATGAGTAAGATGGCGAATTAATATAATTTGGTATAACTTTCTATGCGCATTTGTTTTACTATCGGGGCAGTGTAGATTGTATTAGTGATTATCTCAATAACGATTTTTCATCCCGGATGTATCATTTTTTTGGGCCGCTGAAATTTGCCCTTCGGGTCATCACAAATTAATAAATATATGTGATACTGTTGTATTACAGATGCAAGTTTTCCAGTTGAAATTGATTCAAAGTGAGCTTATACCTTTGACGTGTGGTAATTAACACAGTATTCTGTTATCATTCATAACATCAACATCGAAATGATCTTAACAGTTTTCTGAGACTTGGGTTTCCTGTCAAGAAACCTGAACTTAAACGATGATTAGAAGAGAACAAATGTCAAGCATTTCTTTTTAAATAATGTTTGAACACATATCTTTTCCATCACCGCCATTGGTTCCACAATTGGGCTTAAATATACTAACAAGCTCCCAACTAGTTACATGTGAGAAGTGGAGTGATGAATTTGTGGAATTTTAACAAGAGCTATTTGGAGGAAAATTTCACAATAGAAAAAGACTCCAAAGAACACCCGAATATCTGAATAAATGTTTAGTTCAAGTTTTAGGGTTTTTTTTATCTAGTTGGGTTGGAAGCTCCTTAAGAAGTGGATGTCCCCATGGACCAAACTAGGACTATGTCCACCAATACCATTAATTGAGAGGTTTAAGTTTCGTCTACTCTGTTTAAAAGTCAAACACATAATTAACAATGTTACGAGCTGCTAAAGTACCAAAGACAATGTTTGTTGAAGCACATAATATTGTAGACTCCACATATTAATGGTAGACTCTTGGTGGATTGGACCCATCATTTGTACAACAGCCTTGCACTTCGAATTTTAATAAATGTCCCTAATCAGTGCCTTGCATGTCACAGCATAAACCATGTTTGAATTCACATAAAAAAAACAAATGAACATCATAAAACCACAGAAACAAACTGAGAAAAAGGACAAACTTGGAAAGTTGCCTCAAAATCAGCAACCATTGAAGTTTAAATCTTCTTTACCTGTCTGTCTTCATACATCCAGACTTGTCAATAATCCTGTCAAATCCTATCAGTAACTTTTGTTGTATTTGTCCATCAATGTACCTCCATACCCGTTACACACTACTGTTGGAGTTTTTGGATGTAAACCGAGTGGTTAACCTTGTGCCGAAATAATCACGCAAAACATGATAAGTGATTGTCGGCAATGAAGGCTGTAATGTCAGGAATAGTTCTACCATTAATGCCCAATAATACAACCTGCAACTTGTATCAAATGTTTACTATTGCAACATTGTGGAAAGTTCTGCGTGTCATTGCAATGTTTTTGGTGTCTTTCTCGATATACCATATGCAGATTAAATCAGTGTATACGGTGATTTCGTGACGATGTACTTTATTTTTCGCTAGTGTGAATGGAAAATAAGTCTGAATCGAAAAATTGCAGGTCTGGAAAATGAGAAAAATTGGTGCTACACACTCTTTTTCTGTTGAAAGTCCCAGTTTGGTCTGATTAATTTTTGATTAACAAAATGTGGTTTCCAAAAATAATATAATTCACACTAGTTCTTGTGCACAGTGAAGCAAGTTTTGACATCAAACTGTCAGTCTTTCTGGATTTTTAATTTTGCTTGCTGAGGTTTCGGGCTTCCCCTCTTCCCCTTCTTCTTGCATGAGTCTCTCCCCCTCTCACCAGTCCCTCCCTCACACTCCTCTCTCTTCCCCTTCCTCTCTCACAAGTCCCTCTCTCACGAGTCCCCCTCTCACGAGTCCCCCTATCTCACGAGTCCCCCTCTCTCACGAGTCCCCCTCTCTCACGAGTCCCCCTCCCCTCCCTTCCCTCCAGCACTCTCGAGCAGCGTGTGGTGGAGCGCACCACGGAGCTTCAGGCTCTGAACAAGAAGCTCATGAAGTCGCAGGAGGCCGCCTGGGCCGCCAGTCAGGCCAAGAGCCAGTTCCTCGCATCCATGAGTCATGAGATCCGGACACCCATCCACGGCATCCTCGGTATGACCGACCTCACGCTCGATAGCCAGATCAGCCACCAGCAGAGGGAGCAGCTGGAGACCGTTACGCAGTCGGCGAATCATTTGGTAGGTTTTGAAAGGTTTGGAAGGTTCTGAAAGGTTTTTAGTTTTTCTAGGGTTATCGAGAGTGTCTTTGTGAGGGTAAACTTTGGTTGTGGGAGCAGAGAGAGATGGAGGGGTTGGATTAAAGGTAAGTTCTGGACGTTGTTTGCAGCTGATGATTGTGAACGATATACTCGATATTTCGAAGATCGAGGCAGGGAAGCTCGAACTCGACGAGGAAGCTTTTGCGGTGAGATCGGTGGTCGCAGGCACTATGAGAATGCTGTCTGCTAGAGCTCAGCAGAAAGGGCTGACGTGGCAATGGCATGTGGACGCCGACGTTCCTGATACAGTTTTGGGCGATCCGGCCCGTCTACGACAGTGTTTGGTAAGAGATATTTTCCGGAGAATGGCGTAAACAAGATGCTTTTTTCTGAAAAATGAAAGTCTCATGTAGGAAATACCAAATATAGAGTTTTTTTTGGTAAAAAGGCGTAAACGAGATTCTTTTTCTGAAAAATGAATGTCCCATGTAAGAAATATCAAATAATACGCAGAATTATTTCCTGCTTGGAATTACCAAGAAGATGGCGTTTTTTTAAACGAAGTGGAATGCTTTTTGGAAAAGGGTTTTATTCCATTCTGTAGGTTTGACTACTTGATGACAGGAAAGGACAAGGATTTTTCCTCCACAATGAGGCATAAGGTTGAATGGATTTTTGTTGTGGATGACTGGATGAATTGTTGCAGGTCAACCTTGTTGGAAATGCAGTAAAATTTACCTCCGAAGGTTTTGTGAAGGTAGAGGTAACTATTGAAACCACAGAAGGAGTGGCAAAGAAGTTGCCACGCTTTTGGAGGATTGAATCTGAAATGGATAGTAAAAGTACAATTTTGAAAGATGCCTCACAGTGTTCGAATGGGTCTCCCGACACCGAGGTGGTACTACTCTTTGCTGTGACAGACACTGGCATAGGTGGGACAATTTCCATCAATCTCCTCCGATGTTGAGTGTGCGTCATAATCACAATCACACAATCAATCATTTTATTTTTTTTATAGTGTGATCCTTATTCCATGCATTAAAACGTTTCCCATTTTTGTTAGGGCCTCGTCCATACAACTCTATTTGTGATATCCCGATGAAAGCGAGTCATAAGAGCTATGTAGCAGCTGCTTGTACTGGTTTTTTCATTTTTTCTTTTTTTGTTTGAAGTTTATAATCACAATCGTACTCCTCGTCTCCATATGTCACCCAGACCAGCAAGGTGGTTCTAACCCTCAACTCGATTCTTTCTATGTCCGTTGCTCAGGTGTACCGGAAGACAAACTGCAACTTATATTCCGTAGTTTCGAGCAAGCAGATGCTTCCATGACAAGAATGTACGGAGGAACGGGTCTCGGCCTATCCATCACCTCCAGACTGGTTGCCATGATGGGAGGCCAAATATGGGTAGAAAGTCGAGTGGACAAGGGATCGACCTTCTACTTTTCAGCAAAATTTAGACAAGCTTCCTCGACATCCGTTGTTCGGTCTGTTTCACAAGGAAGCCCGCGACGTTTTGATCGCTGCCCTTCTGCTCCTGCCAGACTCCCGACTGCCGGAAACTCGACTTTATCTGCAGCGGCTGCCTTGGCAGTGGCGGCTGTAGACGCTGACAAGGGCACTTTGGAGAACAAAAAAATGCAGCCAAACAAGGAGCATTTGGAGAACAGAGACCGCATGGAGAAAAAGTACGAGATGACTTTGAAGGTTGCGTCCAAAGAAAACAATGAACCAGTATCTGTCACAAGATGCTGCTCGTCACTGTCAGACCCAGGAACTGGGGACAGACAGGACTGTGACAGAAAAATTGCAGAGCCCGGGGATGGACAGAAATGTAGGCCCCGGGAATCGGTGACGGATGGGCAGAACAGTATGACACAAAATTTGGTAGCCGATAGGGCGAGTTCAGGAGAGCAAAACCACACTCCAAAGCAGGTGGCGTCAGAGAGACAGAACGGCACGACGCGACATTTGGTCTCGCAGTCTCTGGACCTTTCGGACGATGCTGAACAATTGTTGAAAGGGATAGCCGGTGTCGCCAATGTGGGAAAGGAGAGCCATGATGAACATGAGCCCAGCAAGCCAGTAAAGAGTGAGAAAGGGGTGATACGAGGACTGAATTATCGTTTTGGACTCAGTCGGAGACCGCGGTCAGAGCAGCAAAGAGTCGTGAACTCTTCTTCAACTCCTGGCAAGGGTGAGAAATCTCCCAGCAAAATTCCCTCACCGGTTAAGATTGTCAACGATGTAGGAGCAGTTAAAGTGAAACGCAATTTGTTACGAAGTCTTCGAAGATTGCCGCCAAAGTTGACGACCAAGGAACCAGGTGTTTCTGATATAGGATCCTTAACAGTAATGCAACGAACATCGTCTTTCCCTGTACCTTTTCTGGATTGGCATTTGACACCTATAGAAATGCAGCCTCCCGTTGAAAGAACAACATCGCTTCCTCCACATCCTCCAATTGAGAAACCTGTATCCCCTCCCAAGCCTTCTGCCAGCAGATCATCTCTATTAGGTCCCTCTATCATCAGAACTTCCTCTCTTCTAGAATTTTCCACTCAGACCTTACCTCCATCTTCAGACCATCCTATCGCTGAGCCTCCTCCAGAGCTCCTTCATGCAAATGAAGTGCCATTGACACTAGAGAACCCACAAAGGGCATTGTCGCTTCCTGTTCCTTCTCACAGTGGGAAGACGTCAGAAACTCGCTTCCTATTGGCCGATGACTCACCGGTTAACCAAATGGTAGCTTGTCGCTATCTGCGAAAGAGAGGACTTGAAGTGGATGCCGTGGGAGATGGAGCCCAAGTACTGCAAAAGCTGGAGGAGCTTCCTGGACTATACATTCTCCTGCTATTGGATGTGCAGGTGCCAGACTTAAACCTTGACTTACAGCTGAATGGAAAGGATGATAGGATGAATGGAAAGGATGAAAGGATGAATGGAAAGGATGGAAGGGCGAATGATTTAATAAGAAAACTGAACGGAAATGATTAGACAGTTGAATGGAATGATGAGATTTGCATGAAAAGATGTAGTTGAATTGAGAGATAAGAGAGCTGCAGTGAAGGATTCA
Source organism: Zygnema cylindricum (assembly GCA_037447655.1). Lineage (NCBI taxonomy): Eukaryota > Viridiplantae > Streptophyta > Zygnematophyceae > Zygnematales > Zygnemataceae > Zygnema > Zygnema cylindricum. The sequence continues at coordinate 469,866 of JBBHKE010000836.1, read as the reverse complement.
CATGCAGCGTATTGAAGGTCTTGTTGAATAATCTCTAGTTCAAAATGTGGGCTGGTACAGATGCCAGTTATGGATGGGATTGAAACAGTTAAAGCTATTCGGAAGAAGGAAAGGGATGAGAACTTGCCTCATCTTCCTGTGATTGGTGAGCTTGTTTTCAATTGCCGTTGTCAATTTTGCCTCATCCCCTTTGTCTGATTTTGTCATACTGCAGAAATCAACTGTACTTTACTTTCCTTAAAAAAAAATGATTGGGTTTAAAAGAATTCCTGATCGCTTCTCTTGCTAACTTCTGCATAAAGTGATTACAGGTTTATGGTGTGTCACGTCGCTGTTCTTTGTTTGTACTTGAGATGTATGTACCTTGCTTCAAGCTTTGAGTTCAATATCAGGCTAATGTGGCTCTAATGTCACTCTAATATTTTGTTTACAGGATTGACAGCTCATGCTGCCGACACTTTCCGGGAAAAGTGTCTAACAGCAGGCATGGATGCATATCTCTCTAAGGTGAGCTTTCTTACCTGAAATTACATAACTGCAAGGCTCGAAACTGTATTTACCTTTGCTGTTTGTTATTTGACCAAACTACTTCGAACGGACTCTGTTTGAAGAAATTCTCTACCTGTAAATGACATAATGAAAATGGTTTTCGAGCTTCACTGTAAACATGCAATTTGTAGCACAACGTGTAACTGCCATAAAATATGTACAATATACGCATCTTAAATATTCAAGTGCCTTTTGTTTGGAATTCTTCCTAGTTTATTGACCCTGTTTATACACATCTTATCACCACGATTGTGGGTTCAAAATTAGTCAGGGTAAATAAATCGTGTGGCCCACTTAATTTATGCGCTAATGTAATTTTGAAGCTTTCCACTGAAGTACGTGACCCTGGAAACATTAGGGTACTTCATGGAAATTGATGGGTTATGTGCAGCACTGCCGTTCAAACCACAGCAATTTATTTAATCAAAAATATGTACTAGCCACAGAGAAATCCACATATAAAAGCCTCAGTGTAGTGTATGCTTGTGTTTGCAACATTATGAATTGCATAAACCACATAATTTATGTATGCATCGAGTTGTTTCTTTGACATCGCAAAAGCAAACAGAATGACTTTATTTTGAAATGACACTATTTTGACCACATGGGTCATGCTACACCAACATTAATTTGGTCCCGCCCACTGAACACAAAATAGCATTGTCAATAGTAACTGTTTTTTTCTTAACTTGTGGTTCACAATCATCCACGACCTTCGCACCTGCGATATAATTATTAATACTAGAACAGTTTTTAAATAAATTATTCCTTACTGCTAATAGTGATTCACGGTGTAGATTAAAATTAGTACGGGCGACAATTTAGTTTGACCCACGATACTGTTTTTAAATACTGTGGCCCACAGTATAATGGTGGTGGGCAATGTATGTAATAAAAGTTGATTGCCAGTGATAAATCGAGGCACCAAGTCATTATCTGCTATCCCCTTTGGAATTTCGCTTGGGGACACATTAAAATAATAATAAAATAAAGGGCAGTATCCCATAGGTGGATGCTGGGCTATTTTTGAAGCACATACTTGTATACTGCTTCAATACTCCTTCAAACTTGACTTTACCTGCAGAATTCAAGTTTCAAAGTCAAACATTTTGAAATATTGAACTTGAAAGGTTAATGTTTGCCTTATGGAACTTGTCTAGCAAGTTCCAAACATGTTATGTGACTGTACCTAATGACGTAAAGGTAGTTTTTTTCTGTCATTTACCTTGATTAGAAGCAAGATTGTACCAGACTTGACAGAAATCTTTGCTTTCTATTGTTGTTCTTGGAAAGTGGTTGTTCATTATGTTATTTTCACCAAATTCTGAGCCAGAATTCTAATATTTTTCTTGTTGGTTAGTGTTGAAAGTGGCTTCAAGGTTTAGTATAGCCAAAGTAAGCATGATAAGAATTAATTGTTTCGTAGACCGGTAATCAACACAAATGAATCTGGACAATTTCCTTCATTACATTCGTGAATCCCGCTGTCCTTGACAATCCTCGCATTTCCTTTCAGTCCAAGTGCTGTTCAAATAGTGAGGATTCTATATGATACAGAAGACACTGTCCTCAGTCTGGTTGATTTACGAAATGCAAAACTGGTCTAACCTCTTATCTTATGACACCTTCACTTAAGGATTTTATGTTTTAGAGGGCTTAGTTATCTTATTGTGACATGGGCTACGGCGTTGCTTGCCTCATAAGAGTGACAAACCCTTTTTTTTGAATTGCAAAGTGCTGCTTATTTTAGTGGAGGTTTAAAAACGTAAAAACCCTGCAATGTTCCTCGGTCTTGGATTGACTTAGTCATTTGTTTGTACTTGATTGTCCATTCCATAATTGCAGCCTTTCTCCATGGATCAGCTTTTGGGAGCCATTCAAGGAACACTTGTGCAGTTTGGCCGAAGCCTCCCTGAGACGACAAAGTCGTGAGAGTTCAAAATTCGACTCATGAAATTATTGAATCGAGGAAAAGCTGGTGTAAGCTGATGAGCTCATCTCGGGGTGGATTGTTAACCTAGTACCAATATATAATGCTCGATTTCGGGTTTCTCTCCTCGTTTGTAAAACCGGGAGCTTCTTGTTTTTCAATTCAAAATGGTATAATTCATCAACAGGGAAAGCCGAGCTCGGAAATGACAATATGCCAAGACGGTTTGTTGGTGCGGATAAGAATTTTGTCTTATAAATAAGTACTTTGTTCTTGTTAGGTTTAATTGTTACGGCAACTTTCAAGAGATTCTCTTTTTACATTTAAATCTTCATGACAGTTGTCGAGAAACCACTTGGAAAGGTGTACTAATTAGGCGTCACAAATAGTCACAGCCTGGAGAAATTTTCATCTTAGGGGATTAGAATGGTGTATCGTTAAAAGAAATGTTTAGAACTCCAAGGAAAGTCTTGAAGGGATGAAGAAAGAAAGTCGCTGTCTAGTTGCCCGATGTTTCTTTAAAATACTAAAAGATTTAGTACTATCTAATGAAAGAATCCGGAGTGCTTTTCTTGTGGATCTTTAGCAGAGGCGAAAAAAACAAGGGTGTTGGAAATTTATAATTGACTTTAACTAGCCCAAGCAGTAAAGTCCGTCCCAGAATAAAAAAATTGATGGAAGAAGGTATTACATGTGAGGTTTTGAGCAGTGAATATTATTATTGTATGCTTCGAATCCACAAATCTTCATTCCGGCAAAGTTTAATTCTTTTTGTATTGATGCTTTCTTTGTGTATTATTAATACTGTACCCGTTGTGATGTTTTACTTTAGAGGTCTTAAGGTTTCCCACATCCATTTCGCCACCGATATTGCTTGTTTGGTGTCAAATTACACACACCCTACTCTCGCTGCCCCCCTCCCCCTCTGCCCTCGGTGTTTTCCAATGTCATAACACCTGTCATTCCTCCATTGGTAGTACACCGCCCACCCAGCCCGACCACTCCCCTGGCACCGGAACCGGCATATGTCCCCTCCAATGGAACTCCCAAATGAAAAACTGGTATATCTCCATTTTCTCCCCCCGAAAAAAATCCCCCTTGGAGACAACAATTCTCCTTCTCCCCTTGCCCTTGACCCTCGCTATCTATCCGGTAGTTTTTGAGTTTTGGCATTAACGCCCCTTTTTGTACCCATGGACTCAGATGGTTTACCATTGCGCTTTTTAATAAAGTATTGTTTCTTCACTTTTTTATGGACTCTGATGGTTTACTATCGCGCTTCTTTTAATAAAGTCTTGGGGGACTATTGCGCTTCTTTTAATAAAGTATTTGGGGACTATCGGGCTATTGGACCTATCCCAAGTGGACTCTCTAGGGTGGTTTAATCTCCTGGGCCCAACATCGGTTTTCATACAATCACAAACCGGACTCGTGAGAAGAGGAAAAGAAAATAAAAATATCCAAGTGATTAAAAGATACGACAATAAAAATTGGAAAAATAAGGACACAAAGAAATGCATTACAAATTCCTTTTCCTGTGTCGCTCCCTCTTATCCCTCCAATTTTCCACAGTACCCTTTCTGTTCCCCACACGACCTTTCTCACCCTTCATAACAAATGTTTTATTTCTTTCCTCCCCATTGTTTTCGATATCCTTCCATTTGATTGACTAAACATGTTAGGAAACACGTTTGTGCCATTTCTCCTTCTACCTTCTCCACCCAGTTCTCGCAAAAAAAACCATAAATGTTTGCAATGTCTTCTTACTAGCAGTCGTTCCCTCATATATCTTTCCTTTACCATTCAAAATTGTCGAAAGGTTTGAAATGCAGGGCGAGAGTGCATAATGAGAAAAAGACAATCATGTAGAGCGTGATGTTCAACATATTTGGAGTCTCATGGGGGAAGCATGTTGTGTGGGGTCAATACTTTTATTCTTTCATTACACGAATTTCGGTCTTTGCAGATGCATCAACGTAGCACTAAGGTCTCATACCTTGCTGGTCCTTTCAACAAGCACAATTTTCAAGCCCCTATATCTCACTCATGTTGACTTGAATATATATATATATATATATATATATATATATATATATATATATATATATATATATATATATATATATATATATATATATATATATGTGTGTGTGTGTGTGTAGACAATAAATGCTTATGTATATGTGTATACAAATCATTAAAATGGCCTCTATATTCACCACTAAAATCTAGATTGGTTGGAAACTCAAATTGTTCAGTTTTGGCAAGACTGTCTTTTAGGGTGAGTCTCCATGTGCCAGAGTAAGGGTTTTTTCCTGTCGTTTTCCTCTAAAACTTAGCGCCGTACCGCGTAAGTTTCAACTGTACAAAAAAATAGAAAAAAGGAAAAGTTCATTTTGCGTCATCATCGAATTTAGAATGTACTACATATTGTCGTCTTGTGTTCTTCGACCCATGGCCACGCCAAAAACGTCATCTTCAAACTTTTCTTTAAAACACAGGGGCAATGTGTTTTATAACAAAGTATTTTTGAGGGTACGTTTGGACTGTAGTGAGGTGTTCCGCACAACTTTGAAAAGCGTCCCAATGTGCGAAAATGAAATCGGAACTTTGAAATGTGACGGTTGTAGACGTAGTTACAACATTGTGGCGGATGAAGACGACTAAGAAACTTTAGACAATTGGTGACCCCAACAAAAACAACGGCGTTTGTAGACGTTTGGTTTTTTGTCATTTTGTAACATGGTAGATGTTTAGGGTTTTGTGACATTGTGACGCCATGCTCACTTGTGACAACGTCGACGTCACAAAATTTAAGAACTTTCTGCCATGGCTATCCGATTTTGTTTTTCTGACTTTTCTCACTCGACTTGCCATAAAAATATATATAAAGATAGTCAAAAGAATTATTTTTTAAACATCTTTCATTTAATACCAATACTGTCGTGCCTCATTCTAAAAAGTGAGACGAATAAGCGATAGTGTGAGAGGGAGAGGGGAGAGGCGATGACAGCGCAAAATTCTGCCAAGGACCCTATGAGTGAAAGTAGAGGTTCGAAACCCAAACAATTTTTTCCGTACATTCTCATCTTTTCCGTACATGCACGTAACGGACAGGGAGAAAAATAGCGAGTGCTCTCCCTCGTCCTAATTTTTTCCCACTCGTGTGGCGCTTGCGTGGACCGTTTTTCATTCGCTGTTTGGGCGATACTTTCCCTGAAATCCAGTCGCGAGGTGATTTCTGATGTAGTTTTTTGACGAGTAGGAATCTCTTGCTCGGGGGTCGAAAAAAGGAAAATGCCAAAATTCTTAACATGACGACAAACATGAGGTACACTAAAAGTATCGACTTGATGTTTGCTTTACTTTTAAAGAATTGATTTTATTGTACGGCTATAGTTTTTCTCGTACGGAACTGCATTTTGGGTGAAAACTACATAATAAAGTTGATACTTCAATACATGGGGACGTACCTTGAAAACGTATAAGAATGCGTATTCGCACCTGTAGAAAATTTCTCAAAATTTTCAAACGAATTCAGGCGACGGTGAAAGGTCCACTATTCGTTATGTTTTTTCCGTTTGCGTCCATCAATGTACAGAATTTGTTGTATTTTGTCGCGTTTCTTTCAGTATGGATTTTTTCATTTCAAGGGTCTGAAAAGGGTAAGGCCCCATGTCGCTAAGTACGGGTTTTTTTTATGTCGTTTTAATTTAAAACTTAGCGCTGTACTGCTTAAGTTGCGACCATACGAAGAAATCGCAAATTTGTAGAGTACAATTTGCGTCATCGTCGAACTAGGATGTACAAAAATTTGTCGTCTTGTGTTTTTTGACCCACTGTTCAAAAGTTTTTGATGACCAAAAAAAGTACTGGGCTGTTCGTTTTTGTCCGCATGCACCTTGTACGGTTTTTTTTTGAAGGGGTCTCAATGGTGCAGTGTCATTTCACGTAAAGGTGAAAAATTTGCGAAGGTGAAAAATCTGCGAAGTCATGGTGGCTGGACAGGAGAGGTTTACGACGGAAAGTCATGACAGCCACGGCTGCAAAGCTGTGCGTCTACGATGTCACGCAATGACATGCGACATGCCAAATCGTTTCAAAAATTATGATGTGTCTTGCGACGCTTCAAAAAGTTTCGAAACTACGGTGCGGCAAGACAGATTGTACAAGTTGACAGCCGTCACGGGCAGTCACAGAGTTAAGTAAGGGTACTTTCGCATGTAACCGAAACTTAGTCTTGTTACTTCGTTTTTTAGCGAAGATTCTTCGTACAGCTTTCAGAGCATTTGGATGTAAACGCGTATAACTTGTAACTTAAAAAAGAGACTTAAGTAGACGTGTACGAAACAGTGTGACAAATGAAGTGGTACACAAAGTGAGGCGAAACTTCCACTCGGCTTCAATTTCACGCGTCTCTCCACACGCTGACAATTTTCGGAATCTCTGTACGCCACATTGTCGACGTGGAGGCTTCAGCACACTGCCGCATTGAGCACGCCACAGTACGCACAGGCTGCCGTACTGAGCACGCCACAGTACGCACAGGCTGGAAATGTGCAGTGGGGCTTTTTTTTGGTTCTCCGCGCAAAAAAAATGAAAAACATCCTACAAGTGCGAAAGAATCTGTCTATTCGCTCACCTTTTCGGACTATTTTTAAAATCACCTCGCGAGGTGATTTGATGTAAAGTTTGATCATGTGATGGAAGGACGCGAAAATGGGTCGAAATGCGTTAAACGACAAAATACATCGCACTAGACGACATCCTACTGTACGTATAAAGTTTCACGGTAATGCAAATTGTACGGTGATAATTTTTTTTTTTTGGTACGGCTGCTGATTTTTTCGTTTTTTTCTAAGTTATGAAGGAAAACGACACGAAATAACTGTAACTTTAGCACATGCGAAAGAACCCTAACAATTTCGAGTAAACACATAGAGACACCTGAAATCCGGGTCCGCCGGATCCGCGCTAAAAAACAAAGTAAGTTCGGTAAGTTACAAGTACATGGGGCCGTACGCATACTTTGCTTTGCTATTGTGATGGTACATTTTTGTTTGTACTTATTTAGATTACAATTCCATCAAGCGGTGCCAATAATCGTACGACACGTTTAATGGCTTTTATATTCTGACCAATTCTCCATCAGGTGTACCTTTCACCTACGTGGATTATGTTGGTTGGTACTACGTAGGCTTGCGTTCACACGCTGTGAATCACGAATGAAGACTTCCAAAAGCGTTTTAAAATGTCGGGTTTCTCGTGCGTACTATATCACTGTATGAATTGTGATGCAATGTTTTAAACACAACATACAGTATGGTCAATGGATGGCAAAGGGAGCATGAAAGGATATCCTCCGTCAAAGATTTTCCCGTGGCTTTTGATTGATTTGCATCGACGTTGCGCGAAGTCACTCGGCTTATACCACCTGTAAGGTTTTCATAGCTCGTCCATCGTGGAACGTATCATACTTTTCCATGTGAGCCAGCTGTACAATTTCAGCTTGTGGATACGGTACTGTAGTGTCCTCCTTGAGGATGGTACAGTAAACCGTCAATCGCTATTAGAGTATATAAGGCCAATTCAGTGCCCTTTTTTCAAAAAAAAAAAACCTGAAATACAAATCGATAATTCTATTTTTTCCATTATTCTAATTAGGGTTTCATTTCAATTAGCGTTAATAATGGAAGTACACCTCAATGGAAATAGTGTGGCGTACGGAAAGGATATATCTGTACGAAATGGTACTTTTTGAATTACAAAGGCATAAAAAGACACTTAACATTATTGCACACACATGTGAATGTGCACTGGAAGAAAGAGATACAAACTCGTCGAAAAAAATCACGTTCTCATATGTTTGTCCGTCGACCGTGTGAACAACGCGACGGCGTACGAATTGTCAGAATGTGTATGGATACACATATTAATGTAGAAATTTTAAGGGCGGGTATTTATTATTCTGGACAACCCAAATTACAGTTAGTGATTAATTAGTATATATATTTTTAAAATAAAAAATAGATTACCCGATTAGTGTTAATAACACTAATTCTTTTTTTACGCTGTTTATTTCTTTACTCTAATAGCGATTGACGGTGTACTGTAGTCACAAACTGGCTGGATAGAGCGGTTGCATCGCGGATGCGAAAAGGAAAAATATCGGACGGTCAATGTTTACGCCAAGAAGCTTGGGGGAATCTTGATAAATCTAAATAAAGAATGTTTTATCCCTTTTTAGGAAAAAAGGGATGGAATTGTACAAACAAATAAGGGGTCCAGTAAGCCCCAATTTTTTTCTGGTTTGAGGTTCACCCTTAGCTTTAGCGCAGAAAAAGTCGGTGCCGTTTGCCTGACACCTGAATAGATATAGCAGATTCACCAATTGTTAAAGTCTTCCAGCGGCCAGGTCAAACACTCCTTCCCTCATGAATTAAAAAATTCGCCAAATTCGTCTCGAGTTGCAATGATTTCTCTGCAGCTTTCGGTCAAACGACTTACACAAAACCGTGACGTACTGTACGAAATAATCACTGGACGGCATCACTCTGAGACCGTCCGATATTCATCGAACTAAATGAACAACCAACTGTGATATCTCTCGTAGTGACGCTCCTGTGTACATGGTTTTGGAGTGTGGACGACTGCCATGGCGGACAAGCCTTGTTGACTTTGACCTCTTAAGGGATTGGGTATTGACGCCTCCATAGAATCAAGATTGTGATTCAGAAAAGTGAAGAAAGAGAAAAGACGAGCTAATTTGAAACTGTCACTTCTCAGTCTATCTTCACTCTTATTGAGGAGCTGGAGCAGAGTTAGGATTGCTTTCATTGTGACTCCGTATGATCTCGTGTTGCAGCTTCTCCTGTGTTTTTTGCCTGCCGACATTGATTGCTTTCTGCGTCAGGCTTAGTGGAAAGCATCATTTAACAGAGTCGTCCTTATCCCGATGGTGCAAGTACACGTATGATTCTTGTCAATCAGTGCGGTTCTGACTTTCCTACACAGTATACTGGTCGCCATGCGTCTAGCGATGGCTGAGGTGATGTATCTTCGCTTTCATTCGGGAGAGGTAGAGGGAGAGGAAGCCATCATCGAGGCCGTGAATCAGAAAGGGTATTTTGCCACCAACCAGAAATTACATTCAGTACCGTGGCTTCAAATATTGGCTCTGGTTTGCTGTTAACACGTAATTATTGTGGTGCAAGTCATGTAATCTCCTTTGTCTTATGCATACTGAAAAGGGCGGGTTGTTCCCGAAGCGAAATGTGTTTTTTTGCAGACTTCGTAGAGTTGTAGGGTCTTCATGTACTTCGGCACTGCACACCTTCTACAGAACATTTTTTTGCTCATGTACTTCATTATTCAGTCTTTCCTGCACACCTTCTGGTCATACGTCATTATTCAGTCTGTCCTACTGTGAGACGTCTTTTCCAAAGCCTCCTCTTTAATTACTCCCCTTTTGTAATTCCAATTGGCCATCAAAATTGCCGATTTAGCACTGTTTTACCCGGGGTTACAGTGAGAAACACACGACGCTTTGGCCTGAAGTAACTATTCCTGTCCAGGCCTTCAGTTTACGCTGCTTGACAGGAGATAGGCCTGTTAAAGATCTTGGACTCAATAGGTTGATTAAATCTGTACGATCTGAAAATGAATCAACGCCAAAAGTGCCTATGTATCTTTAGACTGTCAAACCACTTAAAATAGCTAATGAAGCCAATTAAGCTGCAGCTACAGAGCTATAGTTAATTTTCTGAAGAGATGCCATGTGTAATGCAATCTTACTTGTCAGATGTCCTTTTTGCAAGGAAATGCAACGGGTTTGTAAACGTTTAGCTATGTTGAAGACGCATTCTTTTTCTGTTGATGCTGCTTTTTTTCTAAAGCTACAGAGACATCTCCTATGAGGTATGCCTAATGTCAACAGTAGACTATGGCATAGTTTTGTCGTTAGGGCAAGCTCTTTATCAAATTAGTTACCAGAATAATTCTCTTGTGCAGTCGAAAGCCAGCTACAAAGAGCTATTTTGTTGATGTCACCATACAATATTGAGGTCAAGGCACTTCTCCTTCACGGCAGACTCTTCGGTTCTCCTTTTTCTGCCTTTTGCCAGATTTTACTCTATTTTTTTGGCATAGGTCTGTTTGTTCTTCCCTGTGTCATAAGGTCAGTTTATAATCTTAGGAGGGGCTCACCGAGCAATACTATTCCAGAAATAGACGCCACGGAATGTACTATTCTTGGTTCCTGAAGCTCCGGCCTTCATAGTCTTTATTTTAAGGAAGTCTGTAGAAAGGGGATTTGGCATTGTGTTACAGAACAACGTGATCTACGGTTCTATATTGCCAGCCTGTATTTGAAACTCTACTTTCTCCTTTTCCTATGTTACGCTATTTGGAATGTAAACCTGGTACATGAATGCTCTCGGTATGTGCTACTGTTTTACTAAAATATAAATACTTGTTGACTTCTGTCGGTCTAAGAATCTTTTGCTTCCTCAACATGAGAGTATAACCAGAGGACTTCCTCTGAACGAATTCCTGCAATGTGGTTCAGATTTGTATTGTTTTATGATATGGATGCAGGCTTAGACTTTGTTTGTTGTTTGTGCTTTTATTAGCAGTAACATTCCAAGGCGAGCTACTGTAGCTGAGTTAGCATATGCTCAAATTCCAGAGTGCTTCCACTGCCCACTTTGCAAAGAGGTATTTCTCTTTCCATGCTACCCAGCAATTTTACGGCACTGCTCAATGGATGTGAATAATTTTGGCCAGTTTTGATAAAATCCTCTTTTGCATCTCTTTCGACGCTCACGTTTGTAATGAAGGTTCACACACTTCAGACATTGGTTTATTCTACTTCTTTCTGATGGCGGTGTTTTGTATTTATTTTCTGTTGTACATTCTTACGCGAAAGATGTTGCATGTCGTTCTGCAAGAGGTATCTATTGCTGGACACGCAACAGAGACTTAAAAACATCCATCTTTTACAAAGCCACATTTTCCTACCCTGGTTCCTAGACAACATTCAATCGGATTCACACCTTACGTTGCTGTGCGCCAAGCCCAATCATAACAATTGCACCCAGTTTTTCTCTTCCAGGCTGACTCATTCACAATTCTTACCTTGTGCTGTGCTGGGTACGGTAGTTGCTCAATTAAATGGCTGCTCCTATGCAGGGAGTTGCATGCTAAATTAATGGTACATGCAGTTTTTTTTAAAGTATTTGCCTTAAGGAAATATCTGTATAATGAATAATTGCCATAAGTATTTGGTGGCATTTCAGTCAGTCTTCGTTCTGGTCCCTGCCTTGCAGGCAAACTGTTTTGCCCTCGGTTCCCTCTTGCACAACATACTAAGTCTTACCATGGATGTTGCATTCCGGCAGACTGTCCTTACTATTGTACTAACTCAAACCGAGTTGTTCTTTTCTGCATTTCTTAAAGTTATGTCCTATGCCTTGGGAGTTAGTTGGTACTATCTTGAGCTTCAGATCAACTTTTTTTGGGATGGATACTTACTGCCAGTCATTCTGTTGTTTACTTAATTTTCAATTTTACTGTGTTAAATCTTTGTTTTGCGACATTGCGTACAGCCTTTATCTGTATTAAGTTTTTAAAGGAGTTTGGAGTTTGTTTACCATGCAGATCCTGAAAGACGCAACTTCTGCAGTGCCCTGCACTTGTGTCTATTGCAGGTGAGTCGACTGCCGGTTATTCCTGCGCCTGTATCTGTTTTTGTTTTCTTAAGGACCGGATATGTACATGTCACTATAGTCTCTTGTCAGTCATTAAGCATTTACTGATGAGAACGTCCGTTTCCTATATGTCAGATGTTCTTAAATGATTGAGGTCTGCGGCATTGGGCCAGTGTCATGGGCTGACAGTTCAATTCCATGTCTTTTGTTTCTTCAGTCATGTTCATACTATTTGGGATGGTTTTGGACCCTATATCAAACTTTGATGCTGTGGAGCCCTAACTTGCGTATTGCCTTAGTTCTCAACCGTTTTGAAATGGAATTGTTGTTGGACACTGCTTCTATGAATAAGTTAAAGTAGTGGGCTATCAGGGACATTTTTTTGTTTAACCTCGCATCCAAACGAGGAGGAATGCAGGCATTGCATTACGGAGCATATTCAGCAGGAAAATCCAGTATGTCTGGTTTGTCCGACCCCACTTGAGGTGCACATTACAGTCCTTTCTCAAACCACTTCAATGCACTGTATTATTGTTATAGTTAATAATCGGTGCTCCTAAATTCTAACCCTTGGACCTAGTATTAATAATGCTAATTGTTTTTTCTTAAATGGTTCAACAACAGCCACACCATTCGGAACTGAATTAGAATCAATTGCCCTAATTTAAACCCTATGCAAATAATTTTTTACTCTATAACGATTCACGGTGGAGTAAGGAAGGATGTAGACATGAAGACTTGTCCTGCAAAATTGTGTGGAGTTTTGGCGGGTTTGTCTTTGTTCTCATGTCATCTTTTTGAAACAATCTGATTATCGGGATTTAACAGCATGCCTTAACAAAGACCTTGTTGTCGTTGATTTTACAGAAAACACATATGAGGCAAAGTTTGTCTATGCAAAGGGGCATCAATGCGATCCAGATCCGTTGTGAGTACGGCTTCTCGTACAGTTTGAAGGAGAGACGCTTCACAGCAAGGGGTTCAAAATTTGATGGATGCATGGCAGTAGTTTCCTATTCAGATTACAATAGACACATTCAGGTGGGGCTCATGCACCTCTATGATGTTTGACAAGGCATGGCAAGCCTAAACATTTACCATGGGAAATGAAGTACAGTAGTCAACGTTAGTCAATGAAGAAATCTGTGGGATGAAATGGAAGAAGCGTTGTAGGTGTTGTTAGGAAGCACCATGCCCCCTCTAAAAGTTTGTGGCTATTATATCTGTTGATGGAGTAGGGTTTTTGCTGTTGGCTGTGAGGAATATATACCCCCTTTGAATGGGAAGTTGAGGGTTAATTTCCAGAATCACATTCATGCTGCTGGATTCATAGAGTGTGTGAAGATCCATTGTGTGATGTGATATTCTGCAGTGTTTGTTTGACAATATACAGAGAACCATCGCATATAATGGTTGGCCTCTGTCTGTAGGAAGTTTGAGAGGCTGCCAGATGACCCAAACAAACATCTTAGGTTCTGAGGCTGGGAACCTCTGACTGAAGGGCACTTTTGGCAGGTGTGTGAGAAAGCCTTACTCCCTTGTGGATATCAGCGTGATGGTTGTCCGACAGTTACCACACGCCAGGCCTTGGCGTCGCATGAAGCAGAATGCGAATATCAAAAATATATTTGCGAGTATGAAAATTTCCTTCCTCTCTATGCCCTTTCTTCCCTTGAATTTGACATGCCACAATCTTGTTTTTGAACTCCTCTCCGCTTGCATCTCATCTACTTCCTCTTGCTTATTTACTTCCTTGTGCCTCTTTGCCATGTTCTCTTCTTCTCCCCCGTTTCCTCCTCCTCATCTCCTCCCACTTTTGCCAGTGGAATACACTTCTTCTGTTTATGCAATGCTATTGTAGCATTTTCGAGTCATCATTCATGGGCTCCTTGTGCAGATGTGGGGAATCGATGTCTTTAGCCATTATGGATCAACACATGGTAGATTGCAATGCTAGGCGGATGCCCTGCAAACACGAGAGTTATGGCTGTGACGTGCGTGTAAAAGCAATGGAAATGGAGGAGCATCTTGAGACTTGTGATTTTGAGGCCCATGTTCGAGTAAGTTCCCGTTTCAAATTATTCAGTAGCATAACAAGAAATGTTTATCCTGTTTGTGATTAATGGTTAAGTTGTTGCTGTCGTATCCATTTAGGAAACATTGTCGTTTTGCGATGTTGTTTTATTTTGCAAACTTACATCTGTGATGCTACATCTAACGAGCGACAGTAAAGGTGGTACATCAGCATCACATCTCAAAGAGAGGCCTCAGCCTGAGGTTAGCCTGATTGCGGGAGGCTTGGAAAAGAAGGTTCTTTTTCGTTCGGTGATTGTTGGATTGAATAATCTTGTGAATTTCAGATGGATCAATTTGTTTAAATGGAATGAAGCTCCTTCATTTGTTGGTTCCAAACCTGCAACTGGTTTCTGCTGTTAGTGTTTTAATAAACCGCTGCAGAGAATGAACCATCAACATTAGCGTGACAAAATAGGCTGTTGGAACTGGGCCCGCGTGCATCCGGATTCCATTTGAATGATTTAGTCATTACCATCAATAAGTTTTACTTTGTGTGTACTACACCGTCAATCGCTATTAGAGTAAAGGAATAAATAGCGTAAAAAAAAAATTAGTGTTATTAACACTAATCGGGATTTTTTTTTTTTTGAAAAAAATATATATATACTAATTAATCCCTAACTGTAATTTGGGTTGTCCTGAATAATAATTACCCGCCCTTTCAATGTCTACAGTAATCTGTGTAGTACGCCGTCGCGCTGTTCACACGGTCGACGGACGAACATATGAGAACGTGATTTTTTTCGACGAGTTTGCGTCTCTTTCTTCCAGTGCACATTCACACGTGTGCACAATAATGTTAAGTGTCTTTTTATGCCTTTGTAATTCAAAAAGTACCATTTCGTACGGCGATTCCCTGTCCGTACGCCACACTATTTCCATCGCAGTGTACTTTCCTTATTAACGCTAATTGAAAAAAAAAACCTAATTAGAATAATGGAAAAAATAAAATTATGGATTGTATTTCGTGTTTTTTTTTTTGAAAAAAGGGCACCGAATTGGCGTTATATACTCTAATAGCGATTGACGGTGTACTATTTTTTTGTCACTTGAAACAATTTTTATCCTTGCACACTTGTCGAAGTGTTTATCCGACGGTTGCGATTGAAAAGCAGGATTCCCACCTTCCTTTGGCGCTCTCCAATCAAAATTTGGACATGTGTGCACGGAGAAAGTATGTCATAAGTGGTAAAATAAAAAAACACTAATAGCGATAATCGGTGAAGCTTTCGATTAATGTACCCTACTTCGTACATGCTGCTGTCCTGACTGAATTCCTAATGTCCTATGCGCTTTCACTACAGCTGTACTAACTGTAGCGAAACAGCTCGGAATTTCCTGTGTGTTATCGCCGTAATACAGTGTACGCGTCTTATACGCTGAACAGCATTTAGGGGCTAGCAGTTATATTCGCACAGCTGAATTACTGGACTGAACTGGAAATGCACTTTTCGTTAGAGTGAGATGACGTCAAAAAGTACATTTACGTAAATACTGGTACAAGCTGACGGCGGACGATTTTGACTATCTTTGACTTTTTGACTTTCGGAAACGGGAAACCTACTCACGACCGGCACATTGACTGCAGTACCTTTGACTGTTTGACTTCCGAAAACCTGTCTCACGACCTGCCTACAAGCAGCAACCAAGTGCAGCTCTAACATAGAACGGTCCAGCGCAGGACAGCATAGAAAAGAAAGTGCACGAGAATAGACTGGAAAACTGGACACGTAGAAAACAGAGGAATCCGGCGCAGGCGTGAGATAACCAAAGGTGCATTAAAAAGTCAAATTCAGTCAACATGCTTTGCCGTTAACTTCTACCAAGTTTATACGAATTTTGTATCTTTTTGTACTTAATGACGTCATATTTTGCGCCAATCAATGGGAGTGTTTCTCTTGAACTGCCGGGTGAGGTGATCTTCATGGGAGACCTCGGCCAGTTGCACGGCAGTTGCGTAACTGGGATGGATCTCTCAAGGCCTCCGTTCCTGAACTAAGAATTAATGACAGGTGGAGATCGTGGCTGCTTTCGACTGGCCTGAGGAGCTGATAATGAATGCCGTATTGTTACGTCGTTGGAGTCCGTACGCTATGTCTTTTTGGAAGGACAAAATCATTTACGGTATCGATAACTGTTATTCACTAATTATAGTTATAAATTTTGAAAGATATTTTTTCTATTGGCTTAAAATTCGTTTACCACCGTTTAAGTGGTCTCATTTAGACGCTTTAAGCCTTTTAACTTTTTAAGTTTTAACCATGTGTTTGGCTTCCCTAATTTTTTAACCATTACTGTACTTTTTGAAATGGGCAGCAATGACATTTTTCTAGGGCTGTTACATTGAAGGTTATTTCTCAACGGGGAATGAGCCCGTGAAAGATCACCCTATGGTTCTATAATAACTTAATAAGGATGAACTCAGAATTACGGAGACAATACGTACCTGTACGGTCGTACCTTTGTTCCATTTTCCGACCTTTATCTACGTGGCTTTTTTGTCCTTCTATAGTCCAGTTGAACAGTCGTCCCAATTCTTTACTTACTTTGTGCCTCTTGGCCGATATACTTGGCGTCCTGAGATTTCTGTACCGAGTCATTTGGTTGAGAGTTTTCTTTCTAACCCTACCGAGCTTCAGACTATGGACGCTTCAAGCAATGGACTGAGTGATTCTCTCACCAATCACAGCCATGGACATGGACACCACAATCATGGATGGCAGCAAGTAACAAATCCGAGAAAACAGAAGCGGATAGAGTCGCGAGATGCAAAAAAGAGCGGAAAGGAAGCATCAGTACCTTCTTCTGTAACTCAGGGAAGTGTAGACTATGACGGATCTGTCTTTACTGCCTTGGATAAGACGTCAGAGGAGAGGAGAGCAAGATTAGCGGCAAAGCTTGCCTTGACGGACGAAGATGAAGTGGAAGAGGGAGAGGAAGACGAGGAAGGTGTTCCAAAAGACGGAATATTACATGGAGTGGACGCCAAAAGTAATGGTGATATGAAGAAACCGAAAGAGAAGAAACCAAAAAAACCAAAAGTAACAGTCACAGATGCTGGTCAAGCAATGGATATAACTGCCTTGTCAGCATTCTTGGCTGAAGTGACGGTAAGTTTCACGGTTTTTCTCCTTTTTTTTGACTGTTTAATTGTAAGGCCGGTTGTTATCAACTGATGACGTGCTTTCAAGCAGTTGTACTACCTTTTTTTGCTGTTGTTCAGTTTGATGTGCAGTTTTTTGTGTCATATCGTCTTTGTCTTAATTTTTTAGTGTGTAAGTCATGCTCGGCTTTTTTCTCCGGTTATTTACGGAATTTTGTATGGAATATTCAAATTCGAACTACAATGTTAGGTTTCTTCTTACCACAAACCTTGCAGTTGGTTGTTATATCTAACTTTGTCATGTTTCTTTTCCAGGAATCCTTTGCACAACTTCCGGATGTGCAATTACTCCGATGCGCCGATTATTTCGCACGGAGTTTCAGTGGAGTCACCACGTCTTTGTCCAAGATTTTGAAGGACCATTCTTTAGTGAGGGCTATTGAGGTGAGGTTTCCTCATGTTATATCCTGTATGCTTATTGAATTTACCTTTTATGTGATTTCCAGGGCTCCAAGTTTTTGTTTTTTTTGGTGTCATGTGTGGCTCTGAATTCTGTATTTTGTGCTGCAAATCGAATTGACTTGTTCTCAACCCCAAATGGTCTATCTTCAACTGTAATTGACTTATTTGCAGCTCTAATTGACTTATTTTCAACTTTAACTGACTTATCTTCAACTGTAATTGACTTCTTTTCCATTTAATCGACTCATTTTCAACTCAAAAGGACTCATTTTCTTGAGTACGCAGCTGCTCACAAGTAGTTGTAATAAACTTCAGATTTTGGCGGTTGCACATCTTTTTTCCTTCGTTATGATTCTTTTAGAGGGAAGGGAAGGATTTACCTGACGGAAATTTGACAAATAATTCTGATTTTAGTCGCAATTCTTTCTGAAACTTGATGCTCATCATTCTGCAAAGCCTTCTTATCACTCAAGATTCTCTTATTCTGGAACAGCCCTGCAATTGATAACTTGGTTGAGGTGTCTAGGGAATTTGAAGGCATCAAAGTTCGTAGGTGATAAGATATCCCTTCTGTCACGTTTTCTTCCATTATCTTTTTGTTTTAACTGAAGTTGACTCTAGGATTGGAGTAGCTGGGCTGGCGGAAAACGATGGCTTAGGCATGTACTGTAGTAAATGGAGTCATTCCAATGGAGGTATGTAGAAGGAGAATTGAACTGATTTGAATGACATGGAATTGAGGTGTTGGTCAGATGCCCCTTTGCGATGTTCCGGAAGATGTGATCAGCACCACCGCAAGTTGGCTTATTCAGAAACCTATCGGGGAGTTAGGAAAATTTGCGCTTTTTCTTATTAAAGGTGTTTTAGAAGAGTTCCAGCAGTCAGGTCCAATTTTGAAGAAAGGAACTGTTTCTGTTGCACCTTCAAAGGCCAAGGTAAGGACCTGATTAGAAACAGCATTTATGAAGAATTTAATGATTTAAAGCTCCATTTTCATTTCAATCATAAATTGAGCATGTTAATATGTGTAGAGCTGAGTTAGAAAATGAACTTTGCAAGCTAAGGATCATCGTGAAACATGCATGAGTTAAACCACGTTCATTTTAAACCTTAGACAAATAAGAGCACAATTATGGACACTATCAGACAATTTTTGTTTGATTTGTGCAGATCTTTGATTTAATACTGGAGACAACAAAGTAGCACAAAGTAACTAACCGGAGGAGATTATGTGTTTGGTATGCAGGTGGGCCTTCTAGTGGTGTTGGCTATTTTGCTTCGAAAACGTCCCGATGTGTTATTTTCACAAGCAGAGGCCATGCGTGCTGGGTCTGAATTCAACGGTCAAGATAAACTTCAAGGTTTATCTTGGGTTTATGGCCAGGTGAGCATTTCTCTACCGTTGGCTGTTAATTCTATAAGTGCAAGCCCCCAGTATTTAGATAATGACATTTTTTACACTCATTTAATAATAGTGGGTTGTCTTTTTGCCAATGGAAGTTTTTGTTTGATTGCAATGACTAAATTTGTGAATCACATTTGAAATTTACATTAGCATTTGTCCACACTAGTGGTGAAGGACATCACCTATGTTACCCCTGGAAGGTGCATGAGAATAGAGCATCAGCACACACTTAAAGGTGTTCGCAATGAGTTGCAATTGGACAGGTAGCACAAGCAGATCTTATATCAGGAATGTGGCTATGGGTACGAAATCTTCTGCCACTTGCTGCGGGGAAACAAAGTACACCTTTAGCACGAGATGTTGTTCTAAACTTTTATGAAAGGTAATGCTTCCTATGTGTGCACATTAAATGGTGTACCCAAAGCTCCATTTGTCTGTTTGACTCTGTTCTTGATGGCTGTTTTTTATTTGAAGACAGGTTTGGTTCTGTAAAAGATTTTTGAAATGATAGTTTCAAGTCTGATGTCAAGGAAATTGGTGCAAGCAATACTAAAACTATTTCAAACTCTTGATTTATTGGTTGCTTACGGCAGGCTGTGGGTATGATCCTTGACAGTGTCCTCTGCAAGAATTTGGCTAAGACAAGAACTACTCTGTTAAATGGGGCTTCCAAAAAAGGGGAAAGGCTTGTTCCTCCAGCAGCATTAGATATGATACTTAGGGCTGCTTTTCCTCCAGAAGCTCAACGAACAAAGGTATAGCTCTTACCATTATAACCCAGATACTCTTTTGTAAGGCATACATTAAAGTTAGCGTGGACAACAGGATAATCTAGAAAACATAAGTTTGTGGACAGTAAAGGTTCAAGTAGGCCCCATTGTCGCATACATGTGGACCATGTTTTATTTTCATTCGTAGAATTGTTATCTGTTTGCACTGCTTACAGTGAGAAATATAGCTTTCTATACGTTTACTTGCTGGGACATGTCGAGAATGAGTTTGTATTTTTGGCAGCCATGAGAATCGGGAGGAAAGTTTTGGTTTTTTTTTATGAATATCCGCTATTTTGGCCTTTTTTTTTCTTTGCATAGCCAATCAGAAGATAAGATATGTGAACACACAATTTTCTATGTTGTTCTATGAAATTTGTAATGTGGTGCTCATGTAACAGCCATTATCAAATGCAATTCATAAGTGTCTGAATTCCACTGGACCAGTACAACAGAGAACGTAAATATGTTGTAGTAGTCAGGTTCTATTGAAATGTAATAATGCAATAGCTTGCTCTCCGCTTGTGTGTTCACTGATTGGGGCATTTGAAATACAAAATTACTTAGATTTTCTGTAGGTATTGAAATTTTCGTTTCTGGTTGTGTTCAATATGTACATGACGAAGTATCCTCAGGGTTTGTTTCAGCAGCTTCAGAGTTGTCGACTTTTTAAGCTCTTGCTAAATAATGCTTATCCAATTGGCAAATACCTTTGGAATCAATTTTTAATCATATGGTTTTCTGTGGTCTGTGATGTTCCTAAACACCTTAGCAAGTCAACATACTGGTTCTGTGAAGAGATTAACTTGAAAGCAGCATGGATGCTTTTGAATAAATAATGAGAATGGACCAAGTAAACTTGGTTAATAATCTCCTGGCTACAAGAATGTGTGAAAATCTCTTTAAATCCTCAAGGAACTGTATGTAGAGTGACATTGGAATAAAATGGATCAAACCCTCTTTTTCATACTTTTGTGCTATCTCCACCTATTTGTTCGTGCAATGGGATTTGTGTCTCCACACACTTTTACATTCCTTTCTGTTAAGTATATCGCATTTTTTTGTTGATGATGCAGGCTACTGAAAGATTTGCCGCTGCTTATACACTGGTGAAAGAAATCGCCTTAGCCGGTGCATTTCAAATTAAGAGCACCAAACCCGCTGCAGTACAGTTGCTGCCTCTCTGTCTAGCTGCTGCTGGAGAAGGTGAATAGCAAAGGAACCCGGACTCTCAATTTGGAACTGAAATGTTGCATGCAAGGCTTCCAGGAACTTACTTGTAGTGATGTACTTCAAGAATAAATCTCCAATCAAACTTTTTCGCTGACTCCTAAAACTCTATGCCTTCTTTTCCTGTGTCATCAAACTTTTGAGCCAGAAGTAGACAAATAAATAAACAAAGTTAGAACCTAGGCGTTTTCCTTGAAAACGATTTTAATTGTGGGGAAGGATGGGTGACTTTCAAATGATCCTCTGTAGGCGATTGTTACAGTGGAGATATCTGAGGTTGCGGCCAATTGATTTTAATTTGTCATATGTTGTTAGAAAATAACTCACAATGGAAACTAGAATGGTGGTAGTATCTCACGTTTGAATCTTTCTTTGTTGTGTTTGAATCACTGGCAGAACCTCCCGCTCTGTCCGAAGAAGCCTGTGGGAATTTTATTTGGTGCCTGTCGCAGAATCCTGATGATTGCTACAGACAGTGGGTGAGAATCCATCCCTCTGATGTACAAACACCGGTTAAAGTGCTCTAGTTGCATCTGTTTATCTCCTAAATTGCTCAGCCAGAGTATCTGCGAACCTTTCAAGATATACAAAAAGAAAACCAGTGTTTGTAATAAGATAAAGGTCTGAACAATCTAAATGGTTTGAGTGTGGAGTGTTCTTTTGCTTGCTGCTCTCAGTTCGCTTTTTGCAGATCCACTGAACTCTTTCTTTTCCTCTTTACCCCTTTCAGGAAAAGCACCATTTAGAAAATTTACGAGCTAGCTGTAGGGTCCTTAGCCATCTTCTGCGAGAATGGAAATCGGCCCAAGGGAGGCTCACACCCTACAATGATCTCCGTCGAACACTGCAAGCCATGCGGAGGAAGGTGAGACCAACCATTCGCTCAAACACTTTTTCTCTGAAATTGCATACAGAAGTTTAAATGCAAAGAGAGTTATTGTTTCGCAGTAATATATGTACAGAAATTCTATATGGGGAGGCCTTTAGATTATTTTAGTCACTGTGTGTAGAAATAACTTGTACAGGGAGGTAAGGTTAGGCCCGGGTGCATATTCCATGGAAAAATAAATTATGGTTAACAGTTCTGGCTTTTGAAAGATGGTCTTGGTTCACCTTAATTCAATTCCCCTCTGCACTCGACATCTAATATTTTTCCATACCTCTGAAAAACACTTCTGTTTAGTACTTTTTTTTTTGCATGCTCTCATCCATTCTTGTAGATCTCGTTGTCAGGCCAATTTAGTACACATTTTTGGTATTGTTTGGGGCACTCGTTTGGTAAATCGCAAATTGTTTGTTGGACTTCATCGATGGTCTGGATGTGGCTTTAAAATAGTAGCCAACTTGATACGGGATCGACTCAAATTTTTTAGTTATTCTTGGATATCCATCTCTTCGTTAATATGTTTCTAACATATTTGGTCTAAATCAGCTATAACGCAAATCGTTATTAGAGTACATAAGCTGTTAACGTGCGGTCTTAATCTGCGTTATTAATTCTATTTCAGTTCCGGATGACGCGGCTGTTTTTGAATTTACCAGTATTGAGGAAAAAATAATTGTTATTATTCTTTCTATTTTAGGTTTAAGGGCTAAAATTTAGGGTCACCATTATTATTAATTTACACGGTTTAGTCTATGCAAGTTCGGGTTCTAAACTTTCCAAAGTCAACACTGCATGGCATCTCTAGTCTCGTCAAAACTCTTGATCTGGAATGGGAACTGGAACTGGAACTGGAACAGATAGTGAATTTTAATTTTAGTTCAACCTTTGATTATGTTTGAACTAGAGTGTGGCCATGCCTTTTTATCTCATCGTCTGTTCTCTTTTGCTTCTTCCAAATATTCGTAGTTTTTTAATTGTGGAACTTTAATCCCTTTATTTTGTTTTCAAGTTTGCGAAATCTGTCATTTTCAAGATTGTCTGTAGGTTTTTTAATGCGTTTGTCCTTTCAAGTAACATTCTCAAGCTTGTGACAGTTCATCCTTGAGTTTATCCTTTTTCATCTTCAACCTTAGCTCCATCCAATAAGCAAATATTTTCCTTTTTATGTTTGTTTTATAGCATCGGGAGCTTTTGGCCGATACGAGTGAGAAAGGGGAGCAGGAAAAATTGTTGAAGAAGGCTGATGGTATCTGCAAGGCCCTTCTTGCCAAGCTCTCCTCCCTTCCCTCCTGTCTCAAAGCTACGGGAACTCTGGTTGTCGTGGCCTGTATGGCTTATGGCTTCTACCTCGTCAGCCCCACGAAGAATCCTTGGGGATGGGACGGCTGGATTCTTCTCAGCGAGACTCATCCTATTTTTTGATTCGTTGTTTTCTTCAACGGAAAGTGGTGCACAGCAACGGCTAAAAAAGTAAAGTTAATGTGCGTATCTTTTAAAGTTGGTCATTTTATTTGAGTAGTTTTGATCTGTGCATCGGAAATATGGAAACTTACGTGGAATTTCCGTGGCTGGACTTTTTGTGTTTCGAAGTTCCGTCAAAGTCCTTCCAAGAGTCGAATACCAAATACCAAATATTAGGCGTTCCAAGGGCGACACTTTTGCTTAACTTTTCTATAAAAACCACGTCAGTGTTGTCCACCTGTGTGATCTATGTGTGCACTTACGCTCTGAGGTTATTGCACAAATTCTTCTTTCTTCTTCCTCTCAAAGTTGAGATAGGGTTTCGGGTTTTCACCTCCCAGTCGTCAGTTACTGATGTATAGGCTTGTTATTCTGTGTTGCCTTTCCCTAACCGAAAGCCACTGATTGGATCCAGGAACCTATGTAGGCAGGCAAAGTGGCTTGGGGTGGGAAAAAATAGACTGGTTTTTTGCCACTGGAGAAATATATTGGTGTGAATAATGCCCCGTGTAGGATCGAAAAGAGAGAGACTTGCTGCTTGGTCCTGGGAAGTTGTCGTAACTACAAGTTCCTATTGGTTTGATGGCATGAAATCTGGGCCGTGGATTACACAGGCTTTATTCAGCGTCACTTTTTTGTCCGATATAAGCTTTTCGATTCCAAGAGTCGTGAATCTTTTAACCGGTGTGTAAAACTGAGTTCCTTTATTATAAGTGATGATGTGTGACAGACACTGGCACACCGACTCCCACATCATGGATACGTTGGAACATGAGATTATACATGAGTGATTTAGGTATTTGGTTTTGATGAGTTAATTCATCTTCTTACTAAGTAGTGTGTTAATTGTAACAGTGTCTGCTGATTTTAATGATGAAGGTTCTTTGTCTGTGAAAAACGAAATTGAACTTGTGCTTCTGATGAAAATGGAATTCGTCATCAATAAGAGAGCCTTATAAAACAGTTGAAACAAACGGCTAACAAAGCAATCAGGAGTCCCTTCTGGAATTTTCAACCACCTTCTGGTCTGAAACTAGGTAATTTAGCCTTATATTGATTACGAGTCAACTTTACATCTTCCGGGTATTTCCTTAAAGACATTTACAGTATTGTGCATCGAATTGGCACATTGGCCTCTGCGTTTTATTGGTATTATGATAATAATGATATTTATTTGATACTCATGGATGACGCGTACAGAAAATATTGGGTCAGAGTGTAAATACCTCTAAGCCCTATGAGTTCAGCATTTGTGTCAAATGATATCTGGATTCCAGGTCAATCGAGGAGTAGGACTACAGTAGTGTGGATGATGGGGGTCTACGGGTATCCAAATGCTCTACAGGGTGACGAGGAAGTGACTTTTGCCGGTTCAATTGTGTCTCAAAAGATGACAGGGATGTTTCCCTCAAATGTTGCACACCAAGCGCAAGGAGTGCCAAAAATTACAGCCTAAATAAAGCTTCATAGCAGTAAACAAGCAGTGTGGGAGTAAAAGAAAGGGGAGAGAGAGAGAGAGGGGTAAGAGGGAAGGGCCTGAGGGGGAGATGGAAGGGGGAGATAAGGAGAAAGGCAGAAGGACAAGGGGGTGAGGGGGTGGGGGAGAGAGAGAGAGAGTGAGAGTGTGAGGGCGAGGATGAGGGAGAGGAGGTCGGAAGGCCATGGAATGATTTTAGTACGAGTCCTCC
Source organism: Zygnema cylindricum (assembly GCA_037447655.1). Classification (NCBI taxonomy): domain Eukaryota; kingdom Viridiplantae; phylum Streptophyta; class Zygnematophyceae; order Zygnematales; family Zygnemataceae; genus Zygnema; species Zygnema cylindricum. Next base: position 444,599 of record JBBHKE010000836.1, on the reverse strand, counting down.
TGGTGCAAGTCCTCCTATTGGTGCAAGTCCTCCTCCTGGTGGATTCAGCCAAGTGCCTGAGCCAACAGTCTCGCAGTAGGAGGCGGATTTGCACAAGGAGAACTCGCCCAAGAGGCAAACTCGCACCAGAAGGCTTCGTAAATTTAACTAAGTACCGGCGTTCACGGACTTGCACCAAAAGGCAGACTTGCACCAAGAGGTAGACCCACACAAGGACGAAGCCTCGCACTAGAAGACGAACTCTCGCCAAGAGTCCGCGAAAATTTAGCGAAGTGCCGAAGCCCATGGACTCGCACCAAGAGGCCCACTCGCACCTAGAGGCCACAAAAAATCGCACGAACTCAAAGCAAGAGGTGGACTCACACCATAGATCCTCAAAAAATTGGCAAATTATCGGAGCCCGAAGACTCGCACTATTTTATGGTTTTGGGTTAGGGAAACATTTGACAAATTAGGTTTTTTATTCTAACAGAGACCGGTTGCACGTTATGTTCTTTCTTTTTGTGGGATTAACATGCTTTAGTTGTTTGTCTTTCCTCAGGTTTTCACGTTAAAGTTAAACGTAGAAAAAATGGCCCAATACGATTAAAAGGCGTCCTCGACTCGTCTTTTTCAGATATATTTTAACCCGTTTCAGCAAAAGGTTTAAGTTTTAAAGTCAAAGAGTCTTGTTCATATTCTGAAATTCGGTTTTGTTCATTTTTTTTAACTAGCTTTTGCCAACTAATGTTGTGTTTTATGCTTTTTAGGTCCGTTTTTGTTCCCTTGGTGAACTTCGAAAAGAGTACATCACACCGGAGACCATACCACCAACATTTAAAGAGTGACACTTAACTTCGTCTTCTTCCTTTTTTTCTTTTTTGCCAAAGGCTTGAAGTTTTGGTCAATTGGAAGTTTTCTTGTTGTATTGTTATGGCTCTTTTTTGCAAGATCCGTTAGTTCATTGGTTGACGATGGTAAACTGGAGTATCGAGGTCAAAATGGTTAAATACGGGATAAGGTCGCTGTTTCATTTTGATTTTGCTTGTAGGTAGCAATTTTTGGATCGAAACTCTTTCAGTGTCATAAGGAAACTGAACTTTTGAGTTATTCGTATACGAGAGGAATATCGTAAGTTTTGAGTTATTGTATGGTTAAGTAGATGGCTCGATTATAAAATTTCACAGTATTGCAATTTAGCGTGGAGTACATTTGATATTTAGAAGATTTCTTTTATGCTACAAAAGAAAAGTCAAGATTGATGTGCGTCAAACGCTCCAGTTATGTTTGTCTTTTTGATTTAATTTGAAGTTTCAAAAAAAAATAAAAATTATATAGCTTTTTATGTCTAATGAGGATCGGGTATCGAGCACCTCTTTCATACCACGTCGCCCACCTATGCCATCAGATGTCCCGGCCCTTATCGTCGAGCAATTCACTTAGGCCGTGTTGGTGAGCTTTCTCGAGCGGTTCGGGCCCTACAACCATTCACCCCTGCCCCCCGATCTTCTTCCACTATTGAGGTCCTTCGAGCTCTCCACCCCCCTGCACCTTCTCCTTTACCCCCTTCCATCCACGCCTTTGAGCCTTCTGAGAGTTTTACTTTAGATCGGGAGGTTTTCACTAAGGCACTTAGCTCTTCTCCTCATCTTTCAGCGGGGGGCCCTTCGGGCACAATGTATGAGTTGTTTCGCGATGTTTTGCCCCCTGAATCGGGTGCTACGGGGTTTGATGTGTTTTTTCGAGTATATTCTCTTATAGCTAGTGGGGATGTGCCCCCTCGGATTTGTGAACTTCACACGGCATCTCGCCTTGTGGCAATCGCCAAACCTAACGGAGGGATCCGCCCTATTGCCGTGGGAGAGGTTTTATACCGATTGGTGGCTCGTGCGATATGTCTCCAGCTCCAACCAGCTTTCCATGATTATTTCTCTCCCCATCAGTTTGGAGTGGCCACGAGAGGAGGTTGTGAGGCCGTGGTCCACGCGATTCGGGCTTTGTTGGATGTACATCCAAATTGGTTGGTACTTCAGGTCGACGTTTCCAATGCATTCAATACGGTGGATCGGAACGTGATTTTTTCATAGCTTATGGCGGCTCCATCTCCAATTGTCCAATTATTCCCTTTTGGGAGGGCTTTCTATTCTTCGACAAACAGCCTTTCCTTTTCGACCGACGGTGATCTCATTCCGCTCTCCTCTGCGACTGGCACTCGCCAGGGCGACCCTCTGGGCGGACCTTTGTTCGCCCTTGCCCATTATCGAGCCCTTCGTGCTTCCGCAGTTGCTTTCCCTTCTTGCCTTTTCCCTTTGGTTGCACATGATACGCATATTATTGGGCCTAGAGAACAAGTCGTGTTGGCATACGATTTTTTCACGGAACGTTTAGCCGAACTCAACCTTTCAATCTAACCTTCAAAGTGTGTTATTTTGTCTCCTCGGGATATTCCACCTTCCTTTACCCTCCCTCTTGGTTTTCAAACCCCTTCTCCTTCCGATGGCATTTGTGTACTAGGTTGCCCCCTTGGTTCGGATACTTTCATGACCCAATTCCTTGATGATGCTTTACAGACAGATTTGGTCCAGGTGGACGACCTTCCTCACCTTCACGATCCCCAAGTGGCTTTTGCTATGTTAATCAGGTGTTTTCCCCATCGCCCTTCTTACCTCACTCGTACCCCCCCTCCCACCTCGACGTTCGTCTCCTCTCTTTCGGCATTTGACGATCGCCTCATGGACGTCCTCCACACTCTATTAGGTCGTGGGGCATTCGATCGCGAGTGCAGGCCCTCAGCGTGCATTCAAGCTTCCCTCCCTGTATCTGTAGAGGGGTTGGGTCTATTATCGACTGCTCGTGTTGCTCCCGCTGCCTATTTGGGAAGTTGGTGTCTTCTTGCCTCTACCCTTGTTTCCCGTTTTTTGGCTGAGGACACCCCTGTTCTAGCTACTATGGTCTTCGCGTTTCAGACGGTGTGTTAGCGTTCCAGCGGACTCTATTGGACGCGTCACGTTCTCTTCCTCCCCATGCCCTAGTGGATGGGCCGATTTTCTCCACTTTGGTACATCCGCTGAGCGTGTCAGGAATCAATTTCCAATCGGGTTGTCGCCGCCATTAAATCTCACCTTCTTCACGCGCTTCCCTCTGATTCTTCGCATGCCCGTCTTCTCTCTTGTGGTGGACCAGGTTCTGGATCTTGGCTTTTGGCTATACCTATTTTGTCCCCTCTCCGATTCTCACCTGCTCAATTCACCACCGCCTTTCGATTTCGCCTTGGCCTCCCCCATCCTCCTTTACTTGGCTCTCTTATTTGTGCATGTGGTCGTGATTTGGGGCCCGATGGTGTCCATCTGATTCGTTGCTCCCATGGGGGGGATTTGATCCAGGCGCACGACACTATTCGCGACATTGTTGCGACTATCGCTTCGGAGGGGGGCTTTTCTGTGCGTCGGAAGGTTTCTCACATTATTCCATCACGTTGGATCGATGTTGTTTTGCTTGATGATGCCAGTCGCATTTTCGGTGATATTGTTTTGGCAAACCCTTCCTCGGCTACGGTTGTTGGTCGGGGGGTTCGAAATGTTGGGGTGGCGGCTCGTGATGCCGCTAAGGCGAAGGAGCGTGATCATGCTCACAAGGACCCTATGGACGACTTTATTTCGATGGCGGTCAAGATCTTTGGCTGTGTGGGTGTTGCAATAGACGAGTTTCTCCGTACTTGCGCTCGACGTGCTTTCGAGCGCCGAGGACTTGTGAGCCCTCCTTTTTCGGTCCTTACATCTTTTTATCGTCAATGCATATCTTTGGCTTTACAGCGAGTACAGGCTTCTATTCTCCTCCGATCGGCTATCTCACTTATGGATCGTAGCCGTGTTCCGGACCTCCCTCAACGTGCTCCCCCAGGTTGGGGGGACTTACGGGGTTGCTTTTCATAGATAGATAATTGAGTTGGTGTTAAAGTTGTGGTTTTGGATTTTTGTGTTGCCGGGCTTTTCATTTTGGGTTTGGGTGCTTTTATTTGCCTTGTCGTTGTTTCCGTTGCTCTCTTTAGTTTTATTGCCCTGGTAGTTTTTATGTGTTGGCCATGCCACCCCTTTGGTACCCCCGGACTCAGATGGTTAACCATCGTGCTTTTTGATTTATCCTGCCCCTGTTTTTTTTTTTTTTTTAGGAAGGAGCCAACATTCTCGATGAAAAGAAATATGGCCTTTTTAGTTTCTTAAGACAAAAATCTAAAAAAAACAAACTTTGGGGCATCATTTTTTTAACCTAGCTTTTCCTTTAACCTGTTTTTTTACCTAGACCTTGACGTTTATGTTAGTGTTGAACTATAATGTATACCACATAGTTTGTTTTCATGTCCAAAGCTCGAAGTTAGCCTATTGGTGTGAGTCTTGTTCTTGCACTTTCTAGAACTGCTTCAGTTTAGAATTGCTAGAAAACAGTATTTCAAAATTGTGGGCTCTTGTCGGTGCAATACTCCAACAATCATACCTAGCGAATCATTATCATTTCTTTACAAGATGACTGTTTTTTGTCCACATGCACATCATCCGTATCTCGACATTTTAGATTTTAGATTCCTTTGAAATTAAAACGAAAACCACACCAAGCACTTCACCAAAGAATGGCATGATGGGATCATCTGCTCTAAACTAAACAACAAGCCTCACATTTGTTATCATCCATGTTTAACGATGCTTGAATATCCTGTGTATCCTGTGTAGTTATATAACTCTCAGCTTGGAAACTGCAAACACCTTACTCGCCTAAGAGACATCCTCTTCATTACATGTGAACTTCGATTCCCCTCTCACCAAAATCTTGTAAGAGACTCCATGCCGGTTTTTGCTGCCAACTCTTTTTGTTTAAACATTCCGTTTTGTTAACCGTTCCCTTTTTTAAATCATCCCTTTCTGCTAACCATTCCTTTTTGTTGATCGTTACAAAATCCCTACAAGTATAGAACAACGAGCCACGGCTGTAAAGCGAATGGCCCCAGATATACTGCTCTAAGAAAAACTAAGCATAAGTCATGCAACAACATCTCTCAGCAAAAGGTCGACAAATGTCACAAAAAGGTGGAAATCTATTTCTTTACCCCGGTGGGATCCCTAACACAAACTTCGACGATCGGGGCAAACTTACAGGAGAAGAAGACGGTAAGAAATTGAAGACCGTAAGCAATTACAACAATGTGAGTTTTGTCTATAGCCTGGGATTCGTTATCCCCTGCTTGAGATGGCTTTGGTCGTCTATACCAACTCACCACAAACATTTCTTTGGGGTTTAACAAATGCCCCATTGATCTAGCTGTCTGAAACTTTGCCCGGAAAGCTTTGCCTCGAAAATTTTTGCTCGACCCAGGTGTCACCCTGCTTCATTAAGGAGCTTCTTCACACTTACATTTGTCAATTTGTGTGAGTTTGAAGCTAAAACAAAACGTTTTCTACACAATATTGTCAAATTGCAAAACAAAATGTCGCTATGTATCAAGGGTTAGGTGTGTTAAATTTGTGTATTTTCTAGGTCTGAATTTATTCTATGTGTTTGTCACATGGTCTTGTCTAAGTCATCCATACTTGTCGTAGTCACTGGAAGACAAAGATAGCCATGGCTGCCCCATAGTCAAAAAGAAGAAACAAGCAAAAACAGGCAGGAAAACTGATAGGTGGCCAAAATGTTGCTCCTCACCGGATTTGAACCAGGGTCTATGGTTCGCTTTGTAGACGTAAGCCTTGTCCAATAAGGTGTTACCGAAACAGTACACGTGACGGGTTTCATAAATATATAAATATTAACGCCACAACTAATTAACAGCAGACTAACCAAAAGGAGCAATTTCTGCATATACGCGAATCTGAACCGTGTAAAATATGTTTTGATCGGACGGCCGGCATTATAGCCGCCACGCGAAGTGAGCTTTTGGCGGCATACGGAGATAGCGTCACGCGGTGCTGAAACTCTGAGACCTCCATAAGTCCTCAGAGTGGACAGCTTCCAAGAAGCCTCTAGGATAATCCTGACCCCTTTGTGTTTAAGCAAAAATAACTGCCACCCTGGCAGACAAAAAACTCTGACCAACGAGGAAAACCAATCAGACGACAATTAATCAACACCGCAAT
>JBBHKE010000836.1:77348-438488 GCA_037447655.1 Zygnema cylindricum | reverse complement strand
TTTAGGATTATATTCCTTGTTGTATTCCTTTAAAAGAGAAAGATCAGCTGATAACTTCAACTGGACCAAAGGTAGGTGAAAGTTTATCCGAGAAAAAAAAAAAATAGTGAAAATATGTTTACTCGTGATAAAATGATGCAACAAAAACTATCCTATGACCGTCATATTGTGATGGCGTGAGCCACTCGTTCCGATTTAGGTCTTTTGGTTCATGTTGGGGTATGGTTTGGTAATTAACAAAAAAGATTTACTCGTTGTTAGCTTTCTATTGTTGCTCCCTTTTGCCGCCTTCTATGATTCCCATTTATTCACCATCATGTTTTATTTATAAACTTTGTTCTTTAATTTATCATATGGTAGACAACAATACAAACGTGACGATGACTTTAAATGATTGGGAAATCCTGCCTATAGTATAATATATTTCTGCAATTGTTACTTGAATATTGTCGTGACAATGAATCATCTCTTTCCCATGGGAGATATAAAACCAAATGGACGCCAGGGAGACAAAGGCTAAACTGGCGAGTTCACCGTGTATCGCTATTAGTGTAAAGGTTTTTTTTTGCTTCTTAAATCACTGTTGGAAACCGCCAATCGAAGGACAAATAATTATTAAAAAAAGCGAGTTTGGTAAACCATTTGAGTCCATGGGAACAAAAAAAGGCGGCAATGCCAAAACTGAAAAGGTACATGTGGAGGGAAGTAGGCAAAACAGAAAAGCAAGGCAAAAGAAATGAAGTTTTTTTTGCCTTTCAATCGCAACCATCAGATGAACAATCCGACGAGTGTGCACAGAGAAAATGTCTTAAGCGTCCAAAAAAACATTGACACCAATAGCGATACACAGTGGTACTGGTCAACTAATGAGGCATGAGACAAACGATGGTAAAAATATAAGTAAAAATAAAAGTAACCATCACCATAACATTGGATCAAAGCCATCAGATGTCCGGCCTCTTATCGTCGAGCAATTCACTTAGGCCGTGTTGGTGAGCTTTCTCGAGCGGTTCGGGCCCTACAACCATTCACCCCTGCCCCCCGATCTTCTTCCACTATTGAGGTCCTTCGAGCTCTCCACCCCCCTGCACCTTCTCCTTTACCCCCTTCCATCCACGCCTTTGAGCCTTCTGAGAGTTTTACTTTAGATCGGGAGGTTTTCATTAAGGCACTTAGCTCTTCTCCTCATCTTTCAGCGGGGAGCCCTTCGGGCACAGTGTATGAGTCGTTTCGCGATGTTTTGCCCCCTGAATCGGGTGCTAAGGGGTTTGATGTGTTTTTTCGAGTATGTTCTCTTATAGCTAGTGGGGATGTGCCCCCTCGGATTTGTGATCTTCACACGGCATCTCGCCTTGTGGCAATCGCCAAACTTAACGGAGGGATCCGCCATATTGCCGTGGGAGAGGTTTTATACCGATTAGTGGCTCGTGCGATATGTCTCCAGCTCCAACCAGCTTTCCATGATTATTTCTCTCCCCATCAGTTTGGAGTGGCCACGAGAGGAGGTTGTGAGGCCGTGGTCCACGAGATTCGGGCTTTGTTGGATGTACATCCAAATTGGTTGGTACTTCAGGTCGACGTTTCCAATGCATTCAATACGGTGGATCGGAACGTGATTTTTTCAGAGCTTATGGCGGCTCCATCTCCAATTGTCCAATTATTCCCTTTTGTGAGGGCTTTCTATTCTTCGACAAGCAGCCTTTCCTTTTCGACCGACGGTGATCTCATTCCACTCTCCTCTGCGACTGGCACTCGCCAAGGCGACCCTCTGGGCGGACCTTTGTTCGCCCTTGCCCATTATCGGGCCCTTCGTGCATCCGCAGTCGCATTCCCTTCTTGCCTTTTCCCTTTGGTTGCAGATGATACGCACATTATTGGGCCTAGAGAACAAGTCGTGTTGGCATACGATTTTTTCACTGAACGTTTAGCCGAACTCAACCTTTCAATCCAACCTTCAAAGTGTGTTATTTTGTCTCCTCGGGATATTCCACCTTCCTTTACCCCCCCTCTTGGTTTTCAAACCCCTTCTCCTTCCGATGGCATTCGTATGCTAGGTTGCCCCCTTGGTTCGGATACTTTCATGACCCAATTCCTTGATGATGCTTTACAGACAGATTTGGTCCAGGTGGACGACCTTCCTCACCTTCACGATCCCCAAGTGGCTTTTGCTATGTTAATCAGGTGTTTTCCCCATCGCCCTTCTTACCTCACTCGTACCCCCCCTCCCACCTCGACGTTCGTCTCCTCTCTTTCGGCATTTGACGATCGCCTCATGGACGTCCTCCACACTCTATTAGGTCACGGGGCATTCGATCGCGAGTGCAGGCCCTCAGCGTGCATTCAAGCTTCCCTCCCTGTATCTGTCGAGGGGTTGGTCTATTATCGACTGCTCGTGTTGCTCCCGCTGCCTATTTGGGAAGTTGGTGTCTTCTTGCCTCTACCCTTGTTTCCCGTTTGCATTCAAGCTTCCCTCCCTGTATCTGTCGAGGGGTTGGTCTATTATCGACTGCTCGTGTTGCTCCCGCTGCCTATTTGGGAAGTTGGTGTCTTCTTGCCTCTACCCTTGTTTCCCGTTTTTTGGCTGAGGACACCCTTGTTCTAGCTACTATGGTCTTCGCGTTTCAGACGATGTGTTAGCGTTCCAGCGGACTTTATTGGACGCGTCACGTTCTCTTCCTCCCCATGCCCTAGTGGATGTGCCGATTTTCTCCACTTTGGTTACCACATCCGCTGAGCGTGTCCAGGAATCAATTTCCAATCGGGTTGTCGCCGCCATTAAATCTGACCTTCTTCAGGCGCTTCCCTCTGATTCTTAACATGCCCGTCTTCTCTCTTGTGGTGGACCAGGTTCTGGATCTTGGCTTTTGGCTATACCTATTTTGTCCCCTCTCCGATTCTCACCTGCTCAATTCACCACCGCCTTTCGATTTCGCCTTGGCCTCCCCCATCCTCCTTTACTTGGCTCTCTTGTTTGTGCATGTGGTCGTGTTTTGGGGCTCGATAGTGTCCATCTGCTTCGTTGCTCCCATGGGGGGGATTTGATCCAGTCGCACGACACTATTCGCGACATTGTTGCGACTATCGCTTCGGAGGGGGGCTTTTCTGTGCGTCGGGAGGTTTCTCACATTATTCCATCACGTTGGATCGATGTTGTTTTGCTTGATGATGCCAGTCGCATTTTCGGTGATATTGTTTTGGCAAACCCTTCCTCGGCTACGGTTGTTGGTCGGGGGGCTCGAAATGTTGGGGTGGCGGCTCGTGATGCCGCTAAGGCGAAGGAGCGTGATCATGCTCACAAGGACCCTATGGACGACTTTATTTCGATGGCGGTCAAGATCTTTGGCTGTGTGGGTGTTGCAATAGACGAGTTTCTCCGTACTTGCGCTCGACGTGCTTTCGAGCGCCGAGGACTTGGGAGCCCTCCTTTTTCGGTCCTTACATCTTTTTATCGTCAATGCATATCTTTGGCTTTACAGCGAGTGCAGGCTTCTATTCTCCTCCGATCGGCTATCTCGGTTATGGATCGTAGCCGTGTTCCGGACCTCCCTCAACGTGCTCCCCCAGGTTGGGAGGACTTACGGGGTTGCTTTTCATAGATAGATAATTGAGTTGGTGTTAAAGTTGTGGTTTTGGATTTTTGTGTTGCCGGGCTTTTCATTTTGGGTTTGGGTGCTTTTATTTGCCTTGTCGTTGTTTCCGTTGCTCTCTTTAGTTTTATTGCCCTGGTAGTTTTTATGTGTTGGCCATGCCACCCCTTTGGTACCCCCGGACTCAGATGGTTAACCATCGTGCTTTTTAATTTATCCTGCCCCTGTTTTTTTTTTTTTTTTAGGAAGGAGCCAACATTCTCGATGAAAAGAAATATGGCCTTTTTAGTTTCTTAAGACAAAAATCTAAAAAAAACAAACTTTGGGGCATCATTTTTTTAACCTAGCTTTTCCTTTAACCTGTTTTTTTACCTAGACCTTGACGTTTATGTTAGTGTTGAACTATAATGTATACCACATAGTTTGTTTTCATGTCCAAAGCTCGAAGATAGCCTATTGGTGTGAGTCTTGTTCTTGCACTTTCTAGAACTGCTTCAGTTTAGAATTGCTAGAAAACAGTATTTTTAAATTGTGGGCTCTTGTCGGTGCAATACTCCAACAATCATACCTAGCGAATCATTATCATTTCTTTACAAGATGACTGTTTTTTGTCCATATGCACATCATCCGTATCTCGACATTTTAGATTTTAGATTCCTTTGAAATTAAAACGAAAACCACACCAAGCACTTCACCAAAGAATGGCATGATGGGATCATCTGCTCTAAACTAAACAACAAGCCTCACATTTGTTATCATCCATGTTTAACGATGCTTGAATATCCTGTGTATCCTGTGTAGTTATATAACTCTCAGCTTGGAAACTGCAAACACCTTACTCGCCTAAGAGACATCCTCTTCATTACATGTGAACTTCGATTCCCCTCTCACCAAAATCTTGTAAGAGACCCCATGCCGGTTTTTGCTGCCAACTCTTTTTGTTTAAACATTCCGTTTTGTTAACCGTTCCCTTTTTTAAATCATCCCTTTCTGCTAACCATTCCTTTTTGTTGATCGTTACAAAATCCCTACAAGTATAGAACAACGAGCCACGGCTGTAAAGCGAATGGCCCCAGATATACTGCTCTAAGAAAAACTAAGCATAAGTCATGCAACAACATCTCTCAGCAAAAGGTCGACAAATGTCACAAAAAGGTGGAAATCTATTTCTTTACCCCGGTGGGATCCCTAACACAAACTTCGACGATCGGGGCAAACTTACAGGAGAAGAAGACGGTAAGAAATTGAAGACCGTAAGCAATTACAACAATGTGAGTTTTGTCTATAGCCTGGGATTCGTTATCCCCTGCTTGAGATGGCTTTGGTCGTCTATACCAACTCACCACAAACATTTCTTTGGGGTTTAACAAATGCCCCATTGATCTAGCTGTCTGAAACTTTGCCCGGAAAGCTTTGCCTCGAAAATTTTTGCTCGACCCAGGTGTCACCCTGCTTCATTAAGGAGCTTCTTCACACTTACATTTGTCAATTTGTGTGAGTTTGAAGCTAAAACAGAACGTTTTCTACACAATATTGTCAAATTGCAAAACAAAATGTCGCTATGTATCAAGGGTTAGGTGTCATGCTTGAATGGGCCTCAGCATTCGCTTAAGTTGAGCCATAATATCGGAAAAACTTGGTCCCAAACATGGGTTGTTGCACAAGCCAACTACCAACTGTGAGTAAATTTGTCGATAAACATCCGAAACAACATTAGTCGTCAAAGAACAGTCATAGTACAGTCATAGTAAAATCCTTTCTACAAACCATATTCTAAGAAAGGGTGCATGGGTGCATTGAAAGCATCTCTTTTTTAAACAAACAAACTTTCTATGCACAGATAAAGTTTGACGGTTATACTTATGCCAGCGTGCTTGAATAATAGCCCCAATAGCTAGATCCACGAAGTCCGGGATAGGAAGTCGTCTGTTTTGAAATCCAACAGCCCCAACTACCTGTTCCCGCAAACTGCACAAGCTCCAGTCAAATGTCCAGTCGAGATCCAATCGTAGTTCCTCCTGTCAAAAACCTGGTCAATCTTAAATTTTCGGGCAAAACTAAAGCCGTCAAAAATGATGACCTCGGTACAACACCGCAGTAAACCAAGGTCATCAAACAGGATGAAAGTGGAAAACATGAAACATGAGTTAATAAGAGAGAGTACAACACCTGAAGAAGATTCATGTCACTCCATGGTTGTTGTAACGTCGCAAGTTCCCATAAAATTACACCAAAACTGTACACGTCCCACCTGCAATAAATAACCAACCACTGTTTAAGAAAATGTCAAAACTTCAAAAAGAGACACTGTAAACATTGCCTCATAAGCAATACAAAAAACACTAAGGTGACGTAGTTTAGAAGCAGCAAATTGTACAAAAACATTGTAGAAACATAACTCGTCAATAATGGGCAAAAGACATATTTCTCATCAGATGGTTAGTTGCGGAGAACCTCAGGCGAGTATAAACTATATCAGGCATAAATATCCGCGTGTAAGAAGACGGAATAAAAACATAAAAAAATAAAATAAAAATAAAACAAAAACAGGAAAAAATAACCAACAAAATAATATAAAATAACCGATAAATATAAAGAAAATAAATGCATAATAAAAATCATAACTAATAATAAAAAAAAAGTAGAAATATAACAAAAATATAAAAGAAGTTTAATAACAACATGACAAACTAAATAAAAACATAAAAAACACAGTAGATAACCCGTGCCCTGACTTTAAAAAAATTAATCAGAGGTTTTTATTTGGGGAACAAAAATGGAGAGAATCACAAACATGTGACAACTGTCTCAATCGTGGAGAACATAAGCACAAAAACCACCTGTATGGTCGCAAAAAAAAATATATATATATATATATATATATATACATATATCAAAATCCCGCTCGCACATATTCGTCCGACAGCCGCGTTTCGACCGTGTGAATGTACGATTTGTGTACGATTTGTCAGATTTTGTACGAAAACTTATATTAGTGTAAGCATGTTTGCGACCGACATTTGTTTTTTCAAAGATCCAAATTATCATAATCAAACAATTAGAATGTATGATTTTTTCCAAAATTTTCAAATTCTTAAATAGCGTACACCACGGTAATTATTTGTATACGCTAATGAAACCTACACGCTAATAGCGATTGACGGTGTAGTATACATGCACAAAATGTATAAATGCATACACATACATATGTCCACGTGACTTTAGCTAAGGGGAGCGGCTCACTCTAGATTCTTTATAACCTTATTGAACCAAAAATATGTAGCTGCACAAAAACTGTACCATAAGAGTACAGAAAAGGACGAGGAATAAAATTCACAAGCAGAGACCAGACTATTTTTGGTGTATGTACAACATCTTGTACGACCATACAGATGATAGGGACAACAACTCAAGCTCATTTAGATGATAGGGGCAACATCTCAAGCTCATTTTTTGTATGAACAATAAATAAGCAACAGATTCTCGCCTCTTGACTCGCAAATGCTTGAAAAAAAAAATTGACACCTCAATAATATTTGGAAGTCAAGCAAACCCGTAGGATTCACTTTAGAAATAAAAAACGGATGTCAATCTTAAAACAACAAAGAGCTTTTGGAAGGTACAATGAGTACTTGTGACCTCCTGATTTGTGAAAAGAGTACATAGTCCACTACACCGTATGTCGCTATTCGTGTTAATATTTTTTTCGCCACTTAAAACATCTTTCCTCTGTACACACTTGCCCGATTTTCACATGGAGACCGCCAATGGGAAGGTGAGAATCTTGGATTTCAATCGCAATCGTCAGATAATCCGACAAGTGTGTACTGAGAAAAGATGTTTTAAGTGGCAAAAAAGTTATTAACACTAATAGCGATACACAGTGTAGTTCACACTAAGCAGAATGAACAACATGACTTTAAAAGACGTATCTGGGACAACAAAAGAAGTTTCTCGCATTACAACTCTTTCCCTCAAAATGTGCAATTGGACAAATCTCTATTTGAGGTTTGGTGAAAAAACTACACAAACACCAATCTGACAAAAAAAACGTCTCCTGATTAATAGTGGATGTCATTAAGCAATAAAAACACAACAAAAACCAAACACAACAAACCAAGAGTCACAACAACCACCAAACTCATACACTACACATACACTGGGCACCAACGTTGTATTGTCAACTTATGACATAGAAATTTTTTGGACAACATGTTATAATATAGCATACTAAATTTTTTAATATCTCTAAAGATAACATCAACAAAAAATGGTTCAACAACTAAGATTCACACGAGTTTGTCGAATAGGCCACGTGTAATAGTGTGGTTATAAATAAAATGAAAGTGAATATGTGAACAAGACTAAAAGTGTGTCGAGTGTGTCCAATTTCCTAATTATTTAAAGGGATTATAACTAAACTATTGATTCCATATCCCTCCCTCTCTCCCGCCCTCCCTCCCCTTTCCCCTCTCCCTCCCTCTCGCCCTCCCACCCTCACTCCCCTCCCTCTTCTCCCTCCCCTCCCTCTTCTCCCTCCCCCCCTATCCCTCTCCCGCCCGAGTTTAAATATTTAGGTTTATGGTATATAAGAGGACAGGGGAGAGAGCGAGCGAAAGGGAGAAGGGAGGGAGAGGGCGAGAGAAGGGGGGAGTAGGGCGGAGAGGATAGTCCGGTTTTTCAATTTCCTAATTTTCTCGGATCAAAGTTATCCGATTATTCCGTAATACCCAATTTAAAAAAACTAAATTTAGTTTTTACTAGTTTAGTTGATTTGTACCCGTTCCATTCAAAGGGGTCAAAATAAACATTTTTACATTTCTCGGAGGGACGTGGAAAGTGAGAGAGTCCACGAAAGATCCCTTCAAAGTCTCGTGCTGAAAAAAGAAAAAAAACATAAACAATTAATTAAATAAATAAATAAATAAAATGGAAAAAAGGTAAACGAGGGAGAGGGAAGAGAGTCGGAAAGGGAGGGAAAAGAAGGGAGAGGGAGGGAGTGGGAGTGAGAGGGAGAGAGGAGGGAGAGAGAGGGAGTAAAAAAGAAGGTTCACTAACATGCCCTCCAAAGTTTCATGCTGAAAAAAAGGGGGGTGGTGGAAACAGGGAGAGGAGGAGAGGGAGGGAGAGGAGGAGAGAGAAGAGAGGAGGTGAATTTGATATCTGAAGTCTGATGCTGAAAAAAAAAGGGGAAAAGAAGGGAGAGGGAAAGAAGGAGAGGGAGAGGGAGGGAGGAGCAAAGGGAGGGAGAGGGAGGGAGAGGGAGGGGGAGAGGGAAACAAAAAAGTAAACATATAGCTAAAGTTGCATGTATACATATTCTTTTTAATTTAGCAAGAGTGAGCTGATAAGTTTGGATTACTATTAGGGCATAAAAAAATGGAGGGATGGAGAGAGAGAGAGAGAGCGGGAGAGAGAGAGAGGGAGAGAGAGGGAGAGAGAGTATAGGAGAGGGAGGGGAGAGGAGAGGGAGGGAAAGTGTAGTTTAAAATATGACCACTATTTTATTTGGATATTTATTTCAAGAAATTTCATAAAACGTGAAACTTATGAGGGTACGATGGGAGGAAAGAGGAGAGGACGGAGGAAAGAGGGGAAGAGAGGGCGAGAGAAAATGAAAAGCAAGCGTGAAAACAAAAAAAATAAAAACACAAATAATTTCCATGCGGGAACATTTTGAATTTTTGTACTTGTTTTTTTTTTTTCATCTCAGCAATATGTGAATTTTACTCGTAAAAAGAGGCAAAGACGGATCAAATGGCGTTTTAAAATAGTTAAAGCATTGCAAAATAGTTAAAATGGTTTAAAATAGTTAAAAGGTTCCAAAAAAATGGTCATTTTTGCATACTCACAAGTACATAACATACAAACAAAAGCGACCAGAAGGAAATTTGTTTAAAAAAAAAATGACCAAAACGATAGGCTCATCGTTATTAGTGTTAATAACACTAATTCGGTCGCCACTTTTTTTAGCTAAAAATCATAAAAAAGAGTTAACAACATTATTTAAGGACGTGAACTACAATCTGCCACGTCTCTTGGAACTAACTTAGTATTATTAATTCTAACTTCGCATTAGCACCAATAAATCTTTAACGCTAATAACGATGAGCGGTGTACTTGTGTTAAAAAGAGTGAGAAGGTGTAAAACCAAGGTGAGCTCAAATTATAACCATTTCAAATCCTATTTAAATTTCAAGTTCTCCAATTCATCATACATCGGTGAACGTTGAAATCTTGTTGGATTGCAAGTCAAAACGAGCAAAATTAATGCGTCCCACAACTTCTCAATTTTTTTTGAGGTTTCCAATGAAAGATAGTATGTTCCCCATAAAAATATTGTTCTCTAGGTTTCTCAAAAGAAACACATGCCACAATATAAAAACAACATGCTTTGACTTAGCCTTCTGTTTAAATTTTTAAGGAAAGTTAGCACTTCATTACGGTACATCTAACAAATTCCATTTAATCTCAACTTATCCTTGTGCACAAAGAGATCTACATCTGAGATTAAAAAAACATTTTTATGAGATGAAATCCACATAAGCAGAATCATCAAAGAAGTGCTCGATTAGTTAAACGATTGGCAAGTTTTTGATACCAAAGAGAAGGCTATGTAACTGCTTTCTTAACAGTCTAAAGTTTCACACTATATTGTTTGTATTTTTCTAATTGTATGAGCGAAGTTTTGTACTGAGGTCCCATGGTCCCTATTGACCAATGATGACTGTCTTTGCCTACGTGGCTAGAATCGGAGGAAAAACATCATTAGCTTTTCTATAATAACGATTTACACATGTAGACTACAAGAATATGACATAGAGAAAAGGTCAAACGAAGAGCGACGTCTAGTAACTAGTGACTCTAAGTGACAAATATGGCATGATGAAAATTCAAGAGTCAAGAAAATGCTAAACTTGAGGACTCACCTCGTACTTTGCTCTGTTGGGATTGTTGTTTGAACAATAATGATAGAATTTTTACACATTTTTTTTCTCAAAAACCTCCAATTTGTCTCTCGTAAGGGCTTCTTGCATTTTCCCCCTATCATCTAAAGCCTGCAAAAAATAATGAAAACAAAAATTTGACACATAGCACACATATTAGTGAAACATATCCTTTCAATAAAAATATTTGATAAATATCATGTAGAAAAAACATATAAAGGTAACATCCATCAAAAGTTTCCCATATGTCAAAACATATAAAAAACTGATGATAGAGAGAATATCCACATTTTTTATATGTTTTGCACTCATAATCTATCTTTTAATAATCATATGCATAGTAATGAGAAATGCTTAGTTCATTTGATAAAAACAAAAAGAACAAAGTCAATGTATGTGTGAAAATCATAACAATTGTGGTTATGGGAATCATAACAATTGCTAATGTTCAATTATGGTTCCGTTTAAGTGAAGATAAAAACCAGTTAAAGCTAAGTTCAAAGTTTAATTAAAGTAAAAGTCAATTTAAGACCAAATTAAAGTGAAGTTAAAGTTTTGTTAAAGTTTCGTAAGTTTCGTTAAAGTCCACTTTGAGTTCAGTTAAAGTTCAGATTAAGTCGAATTGGCGCTGAAGTTCAGTTAAAGTTTATTTAAAGTTTAGTTAAAGTTCAATCAAAGTCTAACTAAAGTGTCGTTAATGTTTAATTGTAGTTCAATTAATGTTGAGTTGAAGTTCAACAGTTGAGGTTAAATTAAAGTGTCGTGAAAGTCAAGTTGAAATTAAGTTAAAGTTAAGTTAGAATTGATTTCAATTTTAGGGTACTTTCGCATGTGCTAAAGTTACAGTTATTTTCTGTCGTTTTCCTCCACAACTTAGAAAAAAACGAAAAAATCCGCCGCCGTACCAAAAAAATGAAATTAACACTGTACAAGTTGCGTTACCTTACAACTT
Organism: Zygnema cylindricum; assembly: GCA_037447655.1. NCBI lineage: Eukaryota > Viridiplantae > Streptophyta > Zygnematophyceae > Zygnematales > Zygnemataceae > Zygnema > Zygnema cylindricum. The sequence goes on along the minus strand of JBBHKE010000836.1, from coordinate 427,002 downwards.
TAAATATACTGCAATTTGTCGTCTAGCGCGCCCAATTTCGCGTCCTTCCAGCTCATCTTCAAACTTCATATAAAATCACCTCGCGACGTGATTTTAAATAAAGTTCCAGGAGGTAAACGAATAGGCATATGCTGTTGCAAGTGTCGGAATATTTTTACAATTTTTGAGCGCGGAGTACCAAAAAAAAACCCACCGCACGTTTCCAGCCTGTACGTGACTTTTTTCCGTGCGTTTTTTTCTGTATAGAGGCCGTGGAGGGGGTTTCGACCAACGGACGCCATTTCGCAAAAGCGAAGTTCGTGAAAGCGCCTCTCTCTCTCCCTCTCCCACCAACAGGTCATTCTCACAATTTTTGCAATGAAAAAAAGCAAGAAAGGTATCAAATGAAAGATCTATAAAAAATATTTATTTTGACTGTCTTTTAGCTTATTTTGGTGGCAAGAATAGTGAGAATAGAAGAAAAAAACAAAATCGGGAAACCATGGCGGAATATTTTGGGATTTGCGACGTCAACGCTATCATAAATAGTGTGACGTCAAAATGTCACAAACCCTAAACATCTACAGTGTCAGAAGTAGCTAGACATCTACAACCGTCTCTATTTTGTAAAAGTCATCAATTGTCGCGAGTTTTGCACGCATCTACAATCGTCACAATTTGCACCTACGTCTATATCCGTCACAATCTAAAATTACGATTTTATTTTTTTTACATACGAATGCTCTGAAAGTTGTACGGACAATCTTCGTTAAAAAACAAAGTAACAAGACTAAGTTTCAGTTACATGCGAAAGTACCCTTAGTTAGCGTTAAGTTAGAGTTCGGTTGAAGTTTTATTAAAAGCTCCGTAAGAAGTTCCGTTAGAGTTTTAGTTAAAGTTCTCCTACAGTCCCGTTTGAGTTAGGCTAAAATTCAGGTTCCGTTAGAGTTTTAGTTAAAGTTCTCTTACAGTCCCGTTTAAGTTAGGCTAAAATTCAGTTACATTCAGTTGAAGTGCCGTTAATGTTAAGTTAAAGTTACGCTAACTTGCAGTTAAAGTTAAGTAAAACTTAAAGTTAAATAACGGTTGAAGTTTCGTTAGAATTTTCATTAAAGTTCTTAGAGTTGAGTTACAATTGTGTTACAGGTGAGCAACAATCCCGTTACACTTTTATTAAAGTTCAATTATAGTTCAATTCAAATTTCGTTAAAATTAAGGTTAAGTTAAAGTTATGTTAAATTTCAATTAAAGTTAAAGTTACTTTAAAGTTCCATTAAAGTTAAATTAAAGGTAAGTTGAAGTTTAGTTGAACTTAAGTCAAACTTGAGTTAATGCTATAGTTCAACCAACATTCAGTTAATGTTCCATTCAAGTTAAGGTAAGGTTCAGTTAAAGTTCAATTACATTTGAGTCAAAGTTGAGTTAAAGTCCAGTAACAATTTCAGTTATAGTAAATTTTCTGTCAAAATTAAGTTATAGTTGGTTTAAAGTTCCGTTAAAACTTAGTTAAAGTCTAGTTAATTTTCTATTCGAGTTCAGCTACAGTTGAACTAAAGTTATGTTAAAGTTACGTAAAAGTTAAGTTAAAGCTCCAATTAAATAAAGTTATATTTAAGCAAAAATTTAGTAAAGCTGTCCTTTATGCTCGATTATAGTTCCGTTAAAGTGAAGTAAAAGTACAGTTAAAGCTTAGTTTAGAGTTAAGTAAAAGTTCATATAAAATTTCACTGAGTTTCAATTAAAATTCAATTAAAACAAAGTTAAAGTTCGGTGAAAGTTCAGTTAAAGTAAAGTTTAAGTTAAGTTGAAGTTAAGTTGAAATTAAATTGAAGTTTAGTTGAAGTTAAGTTTAAGGTAAGTTCAGTCAAAGTTCAACTACATTTCTGTTAAAGTTCCGTTAAGTTAAAGTTAAGTTGGAGTTTACTTAGAGTTAAGTAGAAGTTCAAATAAAGTACAAGTTAAAGTTCAGCTCAAATTCCGTTAATGTTCAATTATAGTTCCGTTTAAGTGAAGTTAAAGTCCAGTTAAGCTCAAAGTTTAGTTAAAGTTACAGTTTTGTAAATTTCGTTAAGTTCAGTTTGGGTTCAGTTAAAGATCCAATTAAGTTAGTTAAATTGACTTAAAGTTTATTTAAAGTTTAGTTTACGTTCAATTAAAGTACAGTTAAAGTACAGTTAAAGTGCGTTAATGTTCCAGTTATATAGTTCAGTTAAAGTTTAGTTGAAGTTATGTTACAGTGAAGTTGAAGTTAAATTAAAGTGCGGTTAAAGTTAAGCTGAAGTTAAGTTAAAGTTAGTTAGAATTAAGTAAACATTAAACTAAAGTCAGATAAAATTACGTTGAAGGTGAGAAGTGAGGTGGTGTGAATTATAACCGTGGCTCTCGGCGAATTTCATAGACGGTGAGTGACTGTGCTGCGACAGACAGAGGCTCACCCATGTGACTCAAAGTCTAAACAAGTTGTGCGCACAACGGGACAGAATAAGTAAAAGAAAAGAAAGGCCAGATAAGTTTTGCCTTGTTGAATCACTGTTTTTGTGATTTTGACATCCCAAGATCCGCGTTATCTGTCAAAAAACTGTGATGAATCATCAACAACACTTTTCAAAAAAAAGTTAACAATAACTTCACATCAGAGCTTTTATTAAAATAATAATGTTTAATAACAATAATAATAATAAAAAAAAATTAGAATACAATACATATAATAAATAATATATAATAATACAATACGATATAATGTAATAAAGATAGAATTACAAAACATTATTACATGATGCAATATTATATAATATGATATTCATATAATACAATAATTTATAATACGACATTATATAATACGATATAATGTAATACGATATAATAGAATACGTTATAATATAAAACGACATAATATGTAAAAACATAATATAATACAATATTAGGATCTCAAGATTTTGATGCCATTTCACGTCAACTAAGGGTGAAGTTCTATCAAGCGAAAACTGACGTTTACAAAAATTCGCGACTATCCGTACCAAATCGTACTGCCTATTTTGTTTTTATACAAGAAACAACATTACAGTGAATATTGTTCATACTCTCCGAAGGTCTTGGAGGTAATACTGGTCGTCGGATGTTCATATGCGAGGAGTTCGCTTCAATTTTCTCTGTTACTCTCAACCCACCTCGAAGAGGTGGGTTGGCAGATACAGAAAAAAAAACGTGACACGCTGGAAGATTAAGCTACGTGTCACTATGCACAACCAACGAAAAGTCACAATTTTTGCACATGACACGCGCTTTCAAAAATACAACCGAAAATTAAAAAGTAATTTCGCAACATTCCTTCGTCACGCTATTTTCAGTAACTTTTGTTCGTCACACTATTTTTTTCGAAGGACTTTCGTTTTGTCTGAAAACTGAAACCCTAAAACATGAGTTGGCGTACAGACAAGCGTCTGCAAAAAGTATAAAAGTTGTGCTGTAGGATGACTTCGTACGTAGGTCCATGGTACGCAAGTGAAGATTTGAATTAAGTTTGTCGGTGGTTAAAATCTGAAAGATATTTAACATCGGATCCTAGCTTGCGTGGCGCCAGTCAATTTCGAACACATGTATTACAAACTCTACATGATAGAACTTCGACTCAATCGACCAGGTCTGTAGAGTTGGCCGTACGATTACAAAAACGTATGATGGAACTTCACCCTGATAGCCTGTTCCCACTGGAGAATTTGTAACTTTTTGCCCATTTCGATGATTTTCCTGTATCTCGTCCAAAAACGGGTCTTGTTCACACCAAAATTTTGGCACGTAACTCCGATTAAAGGTGTCCTGTAACACGTCACACGCTTCGACGTCATCAAACATAGGCGCGAAAACAAACCTGCAGTTTTTCAAACTTACTAATATGACGGTGGTTCAAAGTAAACTGCAAACTTACTAATATGGCGTTGGTTCAAAGTTAGACAGTTTTTTCGCGCGAAAACAATGAGATAGTCGTTTGGATGTTGTTTTTGCTTCGCCAACTTTTGAGGTTACTGTTCGCCTATTTCAAAGAAAGACGTAACTTAACCCGACTTCAATATCCTCAAATATTTTGAGGAAGTTCGTTTGTACGATTTTCTAAACAATTCCGAAAACAATAAAATCGGTGTTCGAAAAGTCGTACATTATTCGAACGTCCGTCTGTTGCGGAAGTGAATTTATTTTCAGTGGGAACAGGCTATGACAGGTTACATAAAAGCAAAGCACATCATTTTCAACCGTGAAACGACCTAGGTTGTAAGGATGTACGTCTACAATGTCATGGAGAATCATGCGATGTCACAAGAACTTATAAAAAATAATGTGTGTCCTCACAGATTGTAGAGGTTAACATCCGTCATGGGCATTGTCAGCGTTTACAATTGTCACACCCTTAAGTAACAATTTTATTGTTACACATAGGGACGCCTAAAATCCGAGTCCGCCGGATTGGCGCTAAAAAACAAAGCAAGTTCGTTAAGTTACAAGCACATAGAGACATACCCTAATTCAATGCCCCTAAATTTTGAATTTAACCTAACATATAATGTATAACAATATTGGTCCATTTACGCTACTATAGGTACGGGTTAACTGCAGTAGTGTCAACGATAGTCATTTCTAGCAAATTTTGAATACTGTACTAAATCTTGCAACTTTTAGGGCCTTGGAGGCGTAGTCTAACAAAATGTGTCATCGCGTATTTAAATATTGCTCGTTATATTGTTCAAAATTAAATAAAAGTTTCAAATGAGGCGTCGAAAGGGCACCAAAAAGCACACTTAAATTTGATTCTAGTGATAAAGAATACAACCCTATGTACGTGTAACTTAACGAACTTACTTTGTTTTTTAGGGCGGATCCTGCGGACCCGGATTTTAGGTGTCTCTATGTGTTTACTCAAAATTGTTACTTAACTTTGTGACGATTGTATACGCCGACAATGCCCGTGACGGGTGTCACCGTGTACAATCTATCTTTGCCGCACCGTAGTGTTCGAACGTTTTTGAAATGTCGCACTACATATCGCAATTTTTGAAACATTTATGTAGGTCTCGTGTGTTTTAATGACATCGTAGACGTACAATTTTACAACAATGGTTGTACCACATGCCTTTACGCTGCCATGAATGGAAATACATTTCTTTAGGCCCTTGCAATTTTTTTTTCTTTGCACGTTTGTTGTATTCCTCCCAACGTCACTTGTCCCGCGCACGTTCGGCCGCCCTTAGCATTGAGCATTTTCAAATGGCGGAAGTACTACTCTTAAATTTTTCCCTTGATCCCTCCCACTACACTTAAAGCCAACTTGCGACAGAATGCAAAATGGTGTAGCTCGAAGGGGCGAGTAAGGCGCAAGGTGACATTTGCAATGAGTGGAGAAGTAGTGGCGACTCCGTAGACTTTTCACCTTCCCAGACTTTCCACCTTTCGGTGAAATGACATTGCACCATCAAGACCTCTAAAAAAAAACCATAAAAGGTTCACGCTGATAAAAACCAACAGCCATGTACTATTCTACGTCGTCAAAAAAATTATAAAAACTTTCCACATATGAGAATACGTTTTCCTATTTGTGGAAACTATTTTACCTTATTTAAAACACATAGACGGCATGTTTTATGATAAGCTTGAAGATGACGTGACAGTGGGTCAAAAAAACGCAAGACGTCAAATTTTGGTATTCCAACGTTCAAGGATGACGCAAATTATACTATACAAGTTTGCGATTTTTTCCGACGATTGCAACTTTAGTAGTACGGTGCTAAGTTTTAAACGAAAACAACAGAAAAAAAAATATGTGCTTAGCCATATAAGGCTGCACCCAAAAACGGTGCGAATCGCGCGAACTTGTTCTCACATGTTCAAACGTCGACCATGTGATCACGGGCTATATCGATTGCACAACCGGATTGTGTATCCAAATTATTGTTAGATGTGTAAATAAGTGTTAATGTTTTGCCCTTAAAGCCAAAATAATGCTAGGAACTACATCGTGAATTGCTATTAGTGTCAAATACTCAAATTGCGATACCCTGTATTTTTACCCAAATTCTCAAATAGAATTAATAAAAACCCTTTAAAAAACAAATCAGAGTAAATGATTTCCTTCAAAACCCCCAAATTTTCAAATAGCGTAAATAACGCTAGTTGTTTCATTACGCTATCTATTTCATTATGCTAATAGCGATTGATGGTGTAGTGTTCTGTATTGAGGACCACTTGCCAATATTCAATATTTACCGAATTTTAGGTATCATCGCTTAAAAACACCGAGAAGCTAAATATCGCGATATTTTGCGATGTATACATATTTTATTTATATATTTCCCAAAGCCCCCCCCCCGCGTGGCGAGCATTCAGTTTGGGGGGGGGGGGTTTATGTTCATACGATTATCCATACGATAACCCGTATTATATCTGTACGGATACCCACATTTTACCAAATGTTTTGGGATAATTTATGCTGGTCCCGGTACGATATATCGAGGCCTCTAACTTATCGCTAATCGATATATCGAATATCGAGATTATCACGATATAATTTTACCCGATACCCAACACTAAAAGTGGTAACAATATTTGTTTGTTTGTACTTACAATTTCTGTGCACTACACCGTGAATCGCTATTACCGTTCATCACTCTAATTGAGGTACCCCATATTTTTCGGCAAATTCTCAAATGGAATTAATTATCGTAAATGTTCCTAAATATTTGAGGTACCACACCTACTATGATAAAAAGCTCTAATACAGTGTCGTTTTAAATAGTGTGATGTCGGTCAGTTAGATCCGTACTATTTTGTAACTTTTAAAGTAAGAAAGTACAGAAAAAATAATTACGCTGTCGCACGCACATGTAAACGTGCTCTGGAAAAAACTATAAAATGAGGTCGACAATCAAACGGCGTACGATTTGACCAATTTCGTACATGCACATATTTTAGTGTGAAGATATTATGTGCCGATAATTATAACAAAGCAGTTTACAAATTAGAGTTAATGATACATTAAAATAAGAGAATTGCAAATCGCAGACACGATTTTTGCTGCGCGCAGGTAGTTGTCAAAAATTGTACATTTGATGTACAGTTTCGTACAGGCTACGTACCTTTAAGTTCAAATTTGACGGTCAATCCGTCGAACAACATTGACTAGCGCAATATTGTCACGGTGGTTAAAAACTGTCGCGCTTGCGAACGTCGACCGTCATGAAATAAAAAACAATTTACACGACCAACGCAGGTTTATTGTGACAAAGTGAGGCAGCCATATATAAATAAAATGGTTGCGTGCAGGTAGTTACTCACTTCACGTTAGCTCCACTGAGAAAGCACACACCGACAATGTGAATCAATGTGATTTTTAGTAACCTACTAAAAATAGTTGTCTGTTGAACTAAGGCAGCCATGGATCAACCTCTCTCTCTTACCTTCAGTGACTACAACAAGTATGGGAGTTAGAGAGCGGAGGTGGAGGCAGGCTGTCCGTCCTTTCTCTTTTTCCTTTTATAAAAACATATTTAAACCTAGAAAATACTCTAGAAATCTATAAATTTCAACACGCGCGTGAAGACACGTCATTATAGTTTGATTGATATTTATACACGAGTACGCTTTTACATTTTGTACGAAGTTTATTTTGTTTCGTGCGAGCTTATACGTCGTACGTCGTTCTTTAATTTTTGTCCAAGTTCAGCGTAACGGTTCGCGATTAGATTTCAGTTTTGCTGCTAAGTCAAAATGTCGGTGTGTGCTTTCACAGTTGAGCTCACGTGAAGTGAGAAACTATCTGCGCGCAACCATTTCATTTATATGTGGCTGCCTTAGCTTTGTTACAGTAAACCTGTGCCGACCGTGTGAATTGCTTTTTTTTCTATGACGATGACGTACGCAAGCGCGACAGTTTTTTAACCGCCGTTACAATATTTCGCCAGTCAAAGTTGTTCGACGGATTGACCGTCAAATCTGAACTTAAAGGTACGTAGCCTGTACGAAACCGTACTTCAAATGTACAATTTCTAACAACTACCTGCGAGCAACAAAAATCGTCTCTGCTATTAGCAATTCCCTTTATTTAATGCAAATTCATGTTTTCATAACGCAATAGATTACCGCTCAATTTTTTTGAAACTGTTAATTCTTTGGGAGCTTCCCACGTGCACATTATTTTATCCCATTTTGTCTTTTAGTGATGAAGTTAGAGGCAAAAGCAGACAAAATTATTTGTTGTACGAATAATGCGATTCCCTAATTCACAATCGAGGGCATTATCTACAAATAATTTTAATTGTCGGGTACAGCCCCCTGTGGCTAAGTTTGGGTTTTTTTGTGTCTTTTTCCTTTCAAACTTTGCGCCGAACCGCCTAAGCTTAAGTTGCAACTGTACGAAAAAATGGCAAATTTGTTGAGTAAAATTTGCCTCATCCTCGAACTTAGAATGTACAAAAATTTGTCGTCTTGTGTTTTTTCGACCAAGTCACGTCATCTTCAAACTTATCATAAACCACATCGGGAATGTGTTTTAGATAAAGTATAACCGTTTACACATATAGGAAAATATATTCCCACGTGTGAAAAGTTTTTAAAAGTTTTTGACCATTGAAAAAAGTAAAAGGTTGTTCGATTTGTCCGCATGCACATTGTACGGTATTTTTTTGAAGGGGTCTTGATGGTGCAGTGTCATTTCACATAAAGGTGGAAAATCTGCGAAGTCATGGCAGCGGGACAGGAAAGGTTTAAGCAAAGGCATGTTATACAGCCACGGCTGCAAAATTGTAAGTCTACGATATCACGCAATGACATGCGACAAACCAAATCGTTTCAAAAATTACGATGTGTCTTGCAACACCTCAAAAAGCTTCAAAAAATAAGGTGCGGCAAGACAAAGTGTACACGTTGAAAGTCGTCACGGGCAATGTTGACATATACAATCATCACAAAGTTAAGTAACAATTTCGAGTAAACACATAGAGACACTTGAAATCCGGGTCAGCCGGATCCGCACTAAAAAGTAAAATAAGTTCGCTACGTTACAAGAACACGGGGCCATACCCTTGTTTATATTGTTTCTTTTTTCACTAAGTAACACGTGTAACAAATTAACAGGTCCCTCAAAGGTTCCCACTGCCTTTTTTATCATTGCCATTTTGGTCTGTTGTAGGTCTAATTTCGTTTAGATCTTATTTTTCAAAAAAAGCGTCTCATGAGACTGAAGTAGTCCCAATGGAGCACAAACCAAAGTCGGGCCGTACAAAAAAAAATGTCATGAACGACAAAATAAACGAGAGACCGTTTAATGGTTGCGATAGTGATAATATAAGAAACTTCAGCACTGTAGTTATATACAGTACACTACCAATCGTTATTAGCGTTATGAACCCTATATCGACACCCCCAAATTTTGACCCCAAAACCTGAAATATAATTATTAACACTAATTTATTTCCTATGCTAATTAGGCTCCTAGTAAATTAGCGTTAATAATTTTTGTTTAAGATCTTCTTGAATAGTGTGGTGTACAAACATATCAGTTCGTACGAAATGGTACTTTGTCGAGTTAAAAATCACGAAACATGGATTAAAATAATCGTGATTGCACGTAAAACTGTGCTCATAATAAAAGGCAAAATGAGATCGTACCTATTTTAGTGTAAAGATATTGATCGCGTATTAATTATACAGGAGAAAACTCATATTAGATTAAGGAATAAATTAGAGTAAAATGACACGACGGTGTACGATTTGTCAGATTTTGTAATTTTACGTATTTAATTGTGAAGATCCTAATGGCAGATCCGTTGTACCCAAATCAACATTATGGATCAATTAGAGTAATTTTTTTTTCGAAATTTTGAAAAACTCAAATTAGCGATAAAAACGCTAATTAATATTTAACACTAACAATTTATAAACGCTAATAACGATTGTCTGTGTATTATATTGTAATTACGATGAAATCACAAGAAATAATAGAAGTCAAGATTCACAAAAATTGCCTTTGAAATTTTTGAAGAAAGATTTTCAACCTCAAACATAAGAATCATGAGACGTTTTTTTTGGGGTGTTAGGGGTTTAAAGTTGCTTAGGGTTTTTAAGGGTTTTTAGGCTTCATTAGGGTGGAGTCCAATTGTAAGAGCTAGACCAGGTGTATGCAAAATTGTTTTGTTTATTGTCATTTTGCACGTGTATCTAATGAGAGAGCGTTTCTCGACGCAAATGTAAATGAAACTTTAGAATTGGACTTTGAATTTTAGCGCAAATTTTACGGTGTACTTTTCAAAGTGTTCCTTTGTCAATCATTGCTTATGCCTTCATTACTTCAAATATGTGTTAGTTGTAGACGTTTACAAAATGTCTGACAGCCTACAAAACGAAATGTAAACCACTGCGAAACTTCCTAAAATTAGTGACGTCTACGAAAACGACGACGGTTGTAGACGTCGAGTTTTTTTGTGACATTGTAGATGTTTACGGTTTTGTGACATTGTGCAATCATGCTATCTTGTGACATCATTAGTACGTAGATTTTCCACCATGGCTTCCTGATTTCTTTTTCTTATCTTTTATCATTCAATATGCTATAAACTAAGACCAAAAATATATATAAAAAAAGAAAAAAACATATTTCATTTGATCCTATTATTGCTGCATTTCATTTCCAGAAGGGAGAAACAGGAGCGGTTGAGTAAGAAAGAAAGGGAGAGACGAGAATGACGTAAAATTTTGCAAAGAAACCATGAATGAAAGTGGACGTCCGAGACCTCAACGACTTTTTTTCTGTACATGCTTGTCATTTTAGTACATACATTTGCCTGTACTCTCCCTCGTTCAAATTTTTTGGAAAACGTTTCACGCGTGCAACAACGCTTTTCTATTCGTCAATAGGGTATAATTTAAATTAAATTTAGATTCAAGTACGAGTGTGACGATGAGTTGGCGTGACGTGGAAGTGGGTTGAAATGAAAACAACTCTAAATTGATGTACTTTCCAAAGTTCTAAGATGACGCAAAGTGTACTTAGGGTATGTCCCCATGTGCGTAAGTAAGGGTTTTTTTCTGTCGTTTTCTTGTAAAACTTAGCGCCGTACTGCCTAAGTTGCAACCGTACGAATGAATCGCAAATTCGTAGAGTACAATTTGCGTCATCCTCGAATTTAGGATGTATGAAAATTTGTCGTCTTGTGTTTTTCGATCCACTTCCACGACAAAAAACGTCATCTTCAACCTTACGTTTAAAACACATGCGCGATGTGTTTTAAAACTAGGTATATTCGATAAACAAATATAAACATATATTCGCACGTGCCGTAGTTTTCAAAAAAATCATACGGTTTTCAAGGACGAATAAAAGTACAGAATTCGCTATGTTTTGTCTGTTCGATTCCAATACGACGAAGAAAAGTACACAATTTGTTTGGTTTTGTCCGTTTTCGTCCAATACGGATATTTTTTTGCAGAGGTTTTCAAGTTCCGATGCCATTTCATGTCGACCGGATAGGAGATGCGAAGGCAAAGCGCCTCGTCTTCAACCGTGAAACAGCACACGCTAGAAAGTGGTGCGTCTACAATGTCACAGTAAAACATGCGACGTCACAAGCAGTTCCAAAAATAACGTGCAACCACATATTGTTGACGTTGACAACCGTCATAGGTATTGTCGACGTACACAATCGTCACAAGCGTAAGTTCCGATTTCGTCCTTACAAACATAGGGACACTTGAAAACCGGGTCCGGCGGATCCGCGCTAAAATACAAAGTAAGTTCATGGGGATTTACCCTTAGTTCTTGCCCATTTTTCATAGGGGTAAGATTTTCTCGTTGCAAGTCCCATTTTCTGTGAAAACAACGGGAAAAAACCCTTACTTTAACACATGGGCACACACCGTTAGCGACAACTCAACTTTTCGTTCAACATAAATCTAGTGAGAAAATGGAATTGAATCTAAAAATTGAGCAAACTGCCAATCCAAATTCTACTCCACACGAACTAAAAAGAAAGTGAGAGGGAAATCAAGGTCAAATAGATTTTAGTATTACACATACGTACCGTACATTTAGGTTCGTCCTAAATGAATGCGAGATTTGTCGATCTTTGGAATCACTATTTGCGACAGTTGAATGTTACGGTGTACGATATTGACGGATCTCTAACAGCCCAAATATATGTTGCCATATTCGCTGTCCTATTTGCTGTCAAAATTGTTGTCATATTTTTTGCCTTAGAACTATTACATAGGAACAGACAAAAAAGAAGTGAAAGATACACCGCGAATCGTTATTAGTGTCAAAGTCACTAATTTGTAGTGTTTGGTATCGGGTAAATTCATATCGCGATAATTTCGATATTCGATATATCGAATATCGATCGAGCAGACTCCTCGATATATCATACTGAGACCAACGTAAATTACCGTGATATATATCGCGATATATAATATTTTTTAAATTTAATATTTTATATTTTAATATAATATGTTATTTTAGCGAGAAAAAAATTTGTTTGATACGCCACATACGACGTGATTTTCGTTCCATGACTTAAAGTAGACGCCGCAAAATGTAACCGACAAAAAAATACAAATTGTGTAATTCATATAATTGCTCATTTGGGGTATGGTTACATGAAGAGGTCTGTGTAATAATACAGACAACAAAATTTATGTATTACAGAGGCCTTGGTTAACATCGCGTATCTTTTGTAAACAAGTTTTTACATACGTGTTTTGATTTGAGTGGTTCCTTGTAAGTTGATTATCAAATCTCTAAAATCGTCAAAGATTTGAGAACCGACCATTTTTGTATGGAAATCCGTACTTACGTATAACTTACATGTACTTTGCAAGTGTACCGCATCAATGTACCTCAAAGATCTCCTTCACTCTGCTGGCTTTCAATAAAAAACCGTATTTTTTTTTGGCAAAGATTTTACGGTCACCTTGTCCGAAGGCACGTGACTTTGGAGACCTGTGAAATTTTTCATTTTTTTTTAAATGTCTCGATATATCGGCGATACGATATATCGGCGATATATCGCGATATTTTGATTTTCGATATATCGAAGCGATATATCGATTATTGGGTACCTGAAATTCGATATATATCGAATATCGGCAAAAGGTCTTCGATACCCAACACTACTAATTTGGGTTCTTAAAATTTTGATTTTTTCCTCAAATAGGATACATGATTTTAATATTTCCTTGACGTTAATTAAGGTACCGTACAAAATAGCGTAAAGCTTGAAAGTACAATAAAATATAAATAGCGTGGTGTATGGTCAATGTCAGACCATACATAAATGTACCTTTTTAAGTGAATTTTTTTAAAAAATGAATTAGATCAGACGCGCACGCATAGGAATGTGCGCTACAAAAAACCAGATTAGTCTAACACGTAAATTAGTATGTCATGTACGAATTTATTGAATTCGCGACGGCAACCACATATAAATAAAATGGTTGCGCGCAAAGAGTTTCTTACTTCACGTGAGCTCCAATGTGAAAGCACACACCGACATTTGACTTAGGGTGACGTTCCATCATACGTTCCTGTAATTGTACGGCAAACTCTACAGACCGGGTTGATTGAGTCGAAGTTCCATCATGTTGAATTTGTAAGCCACGTGTTTTAAATTGACTGGCGCCACGCAAGCTACGATCCGATATTGAATATCTTTCAGATTTTTAGCACCGACAAACTTAACTTCAAATCTTGACTTGCGTACCGTGTACTTACGTACGAAGTAATAATACGACAATTTTTTTATACTTTTTGCAAACGACAGTCTGTACGCAAGCTCATTTTCTAGGGTTTCAGCTTTCGAACAAAACGAAAGTCCTTTGAGAGAAATAGTGTGATAGACAAAAGTTACCAAAAATTGCGTGACGAGGGAGTGTTACGAAATTTCGTTTTTATTCTCGGTTATATTTTGGAAACTGCGTGTCATGTGCAAATCTTAAGATTTTTCGTTGGTTTTCCATCATGACACGTAGCTTAATTGTCCACCGTGTCACAGTTTTTTTTTTCCTGTGTATGCCAACCCACCTCGTCGAGGTGGGTTGAGTCTAACAGAGAAAATTGAAGCGAACTCATCACAGATGAACATCCGACGGCCAGTATTACCTCCAAGACCTCCGGAGAGTATTGGCAAGATTCTTTGTACTGTTGGTTTTTGTATATAAACAAAATAGGCAGTACGATCTGGTACGGAGAGTCGCGGATTTCTGTTAGAAACGCCACTTTTCGCTTGATGGAACTTCACCCTTTGCCGCAAAAATGGAATCTAATCGCGAACCGTTACGCTGAACTTGGACAAAAATTACTGGACGACGTACGACGTATAAGCTCGCACGAAACGAAATAAACTTTGTACAAAATATAAAAGCGTACTCGCGTATAAATATCAATGAAACTATAATGACGCGTCGTCACGCGCGACCAAATGAAGCCACACTATTTACGAATCAACATTCTCACATTGAAAATGTAATTCACATTGATTCCACCACACTATTTACGACTCAACATTCTTACATTGAATAAGTTCTTCACATTGATTCACATTGTCGGTGTGTGCTTTCACAGTGGTGAAGTGAGTAACTACACCGCGCATCGTTATTAGTGTCAAAGCTTAGATAGTGTGTGAGTAAATATACCGTCAATGACGCTAATTAAGAATTTGAAAATTAAAAAAAATTGTTTATTCTAATTTCAGTGTTAACGCTAATTTGGAACAGCAAAATTTGAAAATTTTCTGTACGATTATATACAGTATTATATGTATCCGTACAAAATATAAAAAATCGTACACCGTAGTGAAATTTAAATATCCGTACATGTCAGAGTTATTTCAATGTATTCCAATCCCATTTTTTTAGCGCACGTTCCTATGCGAACGCGTCCGATTTAATTCATTTTTTGTAAAATTTTCACTTGAAAAGGTACATTTATGTACGGTCTGACATTGACCGTACACCACGCTATTTAGATCTTATTGAACTTTAGTTCTTTACGCTATTTTGTACGGTACCTCAATTAACGTCAAGGAAAAATTAAAATCATGTATCCTATTTGAGGAAAAAAATCAAAATTTTAAGAACCCAAATTAGTGACTTTGACACTAATAACGATGCGCGGTGTACCTCCGCGCAGCCATTTTATTTATATGTGGCTACGTCAGTTTTGTCACAGTAAACCTGCGCCGGCCGTGTGAATTGCTTTTTGTTTTCATGACGGTCGATGTTCGCAAGCGCGACAGTTTTTCAACCGCCGTTACAATATTTCGCCAGTCAAAGTTGTTCGACGGATTGACCGTCAAATATGAACTTAAAGGTACGTGGCCTGGAGGAAACTGTACTTAAAATGTACAATTTTTGACAACTATCTGCGCGCAGCAAAAATCGTCTCTGCGATTAGCAATTCCCTTAGAATAAATATATTTTTGGAAAAAATTGAAATTCCCAATTAGCGTAATAGCGGTAATTGTTTTATTACGCTAATAGCGATTCACGCTGTAGTACAGTACAGTCGTCACGGTGTACGACGGCATTTAAGAAAAACCGTACCCCATCAGTGACCGTGTACCGTGTGTAGGAAGCCGCCCACTCATCCAACCATTTTACGGTTCACAGGTATGATCTAACCATCTCACGGTTCACAGCCGATCCAGCCGCGTTGTGGTCCAGAGCCCTGATCCAACCCCTCCTACGGTTCACAGCCATGATCCAGCCATCTTACGGTCCGGAGCCATGTTCCAACCATCCTACGGTTCAGTGCCACGATCTAATCATCTTACGGTTTATAGCAATGATCCAAGCATCTCACCGTTCACAGCCACATCGTACGGTTCACAGCCATTACACAGGAATCTTACGGTTCACATCGCCGGTCTCAATCATCTTACGGTCCACAGCCACCTGGAAGTGGTCTACACGCTTCGTCGTCAGCATATGCAGCTTCTCATCAGATGTTGGTAGATCTCGTGTTCAATTTTGGCAGGCGGAGCAAGACGAACCCTTCACACGGAAGACGGCTGGTGTAGGAAGGAAGGAAAACTTGTAAAGCAAACCATTTTGAGGGGAGCTATTGGAATTCTAGTACTTCCACAAACCGGATCCAATATCTTGTAGCTATTTGCAGCCCTTAAACTCTGTGTTTCCGTTCTCTAAAAGTGTTTCTTATTTCTGTCTTTGTACAAGAAGAAACTCTAGCCTGAAGAGGGCATTTGTGTCGACAACAGGCAGCATGACGTCAACTGAAGTGGACAAGGATGTTTCAAGGTCTCTAAGCATGTCTTTGGATGAGATCATCAAGGAGAAGAAGGCAGGATCAAGCAGAGGAGGCTCAAGAGGAGGCCGGGCCCCTCGGGGAGGGGCTTACGGAGGGCGTTCAACAGGTCCTGTGCGGAGGACCTACGCTCGGGGGGCTTACCGCCCAGCGGCACCCTATGCCGCTCCCAAGGTTAAAACTCATTAAAGATACTCATTTAAGATACTCACACTACTTTGTCAGACTGACAAAATTATGATTTCCCGACTTCTGCCGTGCAGAAGCACCAGGGCTGATTTATGTCAGGAAAATCCTTGTAATCCGCCTTGTCAGTCTTTACTTGCTTCTGGATAAGCAGCTTTTGCCAAATAATAGCATAGGACGCACAAATCTCTGTATTTCTTGGTGCGTTGGAGCCGCGCTGTTTCTGACTGGAACTTCCTGCATATGAAGCGTATGGATGGAGACTATGCTGCTGGCTTAGATGGAGAATTTTGGTTGGGAGGAGAAAGGAAACGGGCTGGTGGCGATTTGGATGGGAACGATATGAGCTGCATGTTTCCTTTCGAGAGAACTGTCCAACTGTTTTTTGTCCTTTTATTATTTCGCGCATTTATCATTGACGCCACGAGGGTTGAAGGCAGGAGCTGACTTCCCTGACTCCACATGCAAGGGGTGGCTATGGCTGCTATTGGACGGAAGTCAACATAAGGTTTCCAGGGTGACCTTCTTTAACATGTTAGGAAATGAATTGATATATTGTGCTGGTACCCTGGAAGATAAGGGTCGGATATTTAATGTCTAATGTTTCTTGCAATACATGTTTATCTAGCTCCACACAGGGGGTTTGATTTTCTGTCACTGTCAGATCTCTAAGCCGATTTTTATGACTACTCGTATTAAATTTAGTTTTCTGCTTCCTGTCTTCTGTTTATTTCTTCATAAACAGCCAACGCCTATGGTAACGGAGGGACTGTGGCAGCATGATATGTTCACTGGAACGCCAGCTTTGCCGGTCCAAATTGGTGCTATAGAGACTGGGACAAAGTTGTATGTTTCAAACTTGGATTTTGGTGTATCGAATGAGGACATCAAGGTATATAATCGCTGCTCTTCCTATTTATTGAAGCTGGATGTGACTTTCTTTTCTGTTTAGTCTATTTTGCTGCTCTGCTCACCCCGGTTGTCGGTTGTGTCTTGCTATATGTTGCTGAGTAGGACTCGTCAATTTCTGTGCATTCTGTTCATGTATGATTTTTTTTTGTACTATTTGATGAGAAGACAGTTGTTGATACTTTTTTATTCTATTTTGCAGGAACTTTTTTCTGAGATTGGTGATTTGAAGAAATGTTCAGTTAATTATGATAGAAGTGGCCGCTCAAAGGTGAGACTTTTTACAGATGCCCTTTTTTCGTGGAATAATGCAACTGAGGTTTTCGCTGATCTGGAAACTGTCGTTTAATTCTACGGCTTTATTTTACGTTCGAATATTCTTTTATTGTCAACCTTTGCTGCTACTTCACTGCTGCATTTATTAATTATTAAATTGACTCTGCCGTGAATGAACCGCATGAATGAATATTGCTTGAAGATCAAGCTAGGTCTGCCAGTCTGTTTCACTGACGGAGAAACAGGTTTCTGCTGATATCTGAATCCTATTTATTGGCGTATGACAGGGTACTGCGGAAGTGGTTTTTGCTCGCAAAGCAGATGCAGTGGTTGCTATGGCTAAATACAACAACGTTCTCTTGGATAAAAAGCCTATGAAGATAGAGCTGATTGGAACAAATTTGACTACGGTAACTCCGCAAGCAAGATTGGGACCAACAGCGATTCTTCCAGTTCAGATGAAGAGATCAGTACCTGTCACGTGAGTATGACTTGTATTTTGATGGTTTAACTTCTGCTATAAAACATGTGCAAACAGGCTCTTGATTCGCTTAGCTTGGATACTGTATATACTAGTTGCCATTTCGAAAGTAATCTGATGGAAGTCATTTACGTGTTAAAGCAGGGCTGCGTCAAACAGAGCAGCTTTGGCTGCATCTTATGAACAGCAACATCAAAGCCAAGCCCAAGGGTGAGCTACTCAGCTTTATGTTTTCATTATGTACCGTGATTTCTTATTTGCAGCTGTCTTTTCATTTTTTATGTTTGACGCTTTAATATTTGACTATCTTAATCATGGGGTGTGACCTGGATGAAGCCCTTAAAACTTTTCCTTCTTAAGTGTTGAGAGTGATGACCTGTTTTTCTTTTTTATGTACGGCTGCAGATTCCGCCCTAGAGGAGCATTTAGCGGTGGATTCCGGGGAGGTCGTGGCAGGGGACGCGGCCGGTTCAATCGCAGAAACCAACCAACTAACAAGACACAAGAGGAACTGGATGCTGAATTGGACTCATATCACGCAGAGAAAGGGAGCAACACAGATGCGATGCAGACTTGAGCAGTGTAACGTCTGAACAAGAGATCTCCTAGATTATGTTTCAGCACTTTGTCAAATAGTATATCAAAACATTGAGCTGCAGGGTCTTGATTTGAAGCAGATGGAATTGTAGGATTCGCCACCTAAAGTGGAAAGATAACTTACTAAATTTGGATGAATTGACCGCCAGTTTCGGTTAATGATAATGTCGAGTGTCTAAAAATGTTTTTTTTTTTTTAAGCCAGACACTGCTTGTGGAATTTTGGAGGGAACTAGTGAGGGTTAAGTTGTAGTTAGGACTGGCTTACAAGCTGTCACAGCAAGCTGAAGGCGTACTCTGGTCTCTTGTACCATTTCTATGTACATCCTGTCCATGCATATTTGAGATTATGTGAGTGAGGAGTATCCTCATTACAGACAGTCCTGAAAGAAACGTAATCTGCTCCTGAGATAAGCTAAAACTGTGCTGCTGTTTGAGAATGCTTAAGATTTGCAAGCCTTGTGACCCGCAAATGTACATATGTAAGCTTTTGGCAGATTGGGTTAGCATTAAGGAAGCGGTTAATTGGTTCACCAGTCAATTGTTGCATATCCATCATCTTTGTTAAGTCTCAGGGACTATTAACTAAAACGGTTTTTGTGGAGCAAGATGCTTACAAGCTGACGGAATCAGGTTTGGCTTATTGGGATCTCATGGTGTACGAGTTGAAATGAGATGCAGTGTTTGTGGTTTGGTGCTATAGCTGTGATTTTGCTGCTTGAGTCCTGGATTGAATGTTGTTGGGTTGTAGTGGAGAGGCTATGTATATACAATGCATGCTGTAAGATTTTCTTTTGTTGTAAAGCTCTGTGCCTTCAATACATTTTTATAGTGAGTTTTTTGTATTTTTGCATAGAGAATGTAGGGCCTTTAGCTGCCTAATCATAGCGTCTAAGTGATTTTACTTATAAAAGGGACTAGCAATCTTAAAAAAGCAGGTGAAAGGTGGTACTGATGTTTGATTAAGTGAGTGCCCAAGTTGATTACAGCGGTACTCTGCAAGACAAGCCACAGTTCTGACAAAGCTCTGTTATGATGTCTTACATGTAAATCCCCAATGTCTGAACAGAAAAGATGTTAGAGATTTATGTTGGTATCATTTTGGCACCAAATTCTTTGTAGTACTTGGCTTGAGCAATGTTTTGGTGCTTATAATTACTCTCTGGCATACTTGCTGGCAGTTTGAAGTTTCATGCCAGGACCTGTCATAAAAATAAGCGTATGATGGCTGCTGCTCCACATGACGGAGATTGGAGTGAGAGATTCTTGATTGCCTACGTTTCGACGGGGTAGGTCTTTGGAAGGTGTCTTGTTTGATACCGAACTTTTCATAATGACTGAATTTACAAGCAAAAAGACAGTTAAGAAAGTATTATGGTAAACCATCCTGAGAACAAAAAATTAAAGAGGAAGCTAAAAACTGAATGCAGGCGGAAGCAGTTGAAAGGAAAATATATAATCACTAATAAACACAGAAAAAACATCTTTCCAAAACCAAAAGCGAAAGAGCATTATGACTAAGTACCACTGATGTAGACCATAATGTAGAAAATTAAGTCCAAAAAGACGACCGGGTTGCATTGGGTTGCATTGAGAAATATGATACTGTAACGCAGAGAAAATGAGTTTTTAATGCCTGTTTCAATAGCACTTTTCTCTCTTCCGTGCTCATCATGTTTTCTAAAATTTGTGTGTTCATTTGTTGGGTATTTATTCTGTACGTAAAATTGATGATTTGTTGAGTGTGTTTGTGTTCATTTTGGTATGATAAATGTTTGATTGAAATCGCATTTAAATTTCATTTTGAATCTCAATATGGTGAAAAATAGAGGAAGAAGATGAAATTAACATGGATTAATATTGCGGGCATAAAATATATAATGATTAAAACAAGATCTTTTTTTTGGCCTACATTTAGATATTGAAAACGTGTAGGAGTTCCATAGAATATTAAAAATTTGTTTAAAATTGGAAAGGATAAATGTAGACAAATTGAATTAGAATTGAGAATGGATTGCATAATTTCTTATTACAACGAAAGAGAAACTTCAATTAAGATGCATTTTGAATTGTAGTTTACCTAAAACCTTGACATTGTCAATTAGCAGTAATTGGTAGACTATGCATATGGAGGTTCTCAATCTTTAGTGCATTTGTTTCTCAAATAGCTACACCGAATCGCTATGAGCGTCAATGTCTTTTTCACTCTTGAAAACATATTTCTTCCGTGCACACCTGTAAAACTTGAACATTTCCCGAAGGGACGAAAGTCACGAGTCGAGCCATACGGTCTGGTCTCGGTTTGGGATTCGCTTCCAACCATAATCCGACGTGGCAGGACAGGTAATCCACATACAGGCGGTAAAACAAATCCTTGAATCTTGCTGACACGTGGCATATCTCGTCCTTGGTTTCGCTGCACTGCTCTGCTTTTCTTCTCTCCACCACTCTGTCTCAATGGCGGCCATGGCTGGCCTCTCCACGTCCACACGTGTGAGCTCCGTCTCGAATGTTTTGGACCAGTGCCCTGGAAGTCGCGGATGTCGGTTTCCCGCACACGTGGCATTCTCGGGTGTATGCGCTGGAGTTGAGTCATGGAGACGTAAGCAAATAAGAGAGCACATCAGCTCACACGTGTTGGCTTTCTTTCTCCCTCCTCTCTCCTCCTGTCTCTTCTCTCTTCTCTCTTCTCTCTTCTCTCCTCTCTCCTCTCTCCTCTCTTAACCTTCTCCCGCAACCCAGCTGGTTCTCTCTCGCCCTCTCCCTAACTCCTACTCTTCTCTGTCCCTCGCCTCTTCTCCCTCCTCTCCTCTTCCGTACGTATTTCTCATGCGTCTCTCTCTCCTCCAGCTGGTGGCACGCCCATTGGAGGAGATTTGCTGCCTCTCCCTCCTCTCCTCCCACCTTCTTCACCTCTCCTCCTCCCCTTTTACTCAACTCCGTGCCGCTGCTTCTCTTCTACCATTTTCCCTTTCTCTCCACTCTCTCCATAGACCTAGAATGCTATTGTACTTTTTGTACTTTTTGTACTTCATACGAACTGTCAACGTCATACAAACTCTATGTGGTACAAATCGAGTGCCGCAGGAAAAAAAATCCTTTTGTGCCACTAAACTGCTCATACCTATGAGAGTTATTAACTCTGTCTAAAATCACAAATTAGTGGTAGTAACACTATTTAGATCAGTCCACTTAAAAACTAATAATTCACTAACTTTTACAGGGAAATAAGGTGCACTGTATGTGACTAATTTTATAAATTAGTATGCCCTCTCTCTCTCTCTGTGTTCCCCCCCCCCCCTCTATCTCTCTCTCTCCCCCTCCCTCCCCTGCTCTCTCCCTCGCCCCCTCTCCTTCTCCCTCTCTCTTCCTCCGTCCCTCCCTCCGTCCCTTTATGCCCCCATTCACTCCCCTCTCTTTCATTGTTTTTGGTTTGGAGTAACGGTTTCGGCAAAAAGTACGCTCTGTTTCAAACTTGGTACGGATGAAAGTACACACAAAATATAAAATACGCACTGTAAGCATGGCATTACCATAAAATGTTCGTATATTTCGTGCATTTTTTCTGTCCATCACTCCACCTCCTCCATTTCCTCCCCCTCTTTGGTATCCTTCCCTCTCATCCCTGCCCCCTCCCTCTCTCCTCCTCCATTTCCCACCTCTCTTTCCTATCCTTCCCTCTCCCTCCCCTCTCACCTCCTGGCTCTCCTCTGCCACTCCTTTACCCCTCTCCATTCTCTCTCTGCCTCCCTCCCCCACCTCTCTATCTTATTCTCCTCTCCCTCTCCCTGCCTTCCCTCCCCTCTCCCCCTCCCCTCTCCCTCTCCCCTCCCCCTCCGCCTCTCCCGCTCCCCCTCCCCCCCCCCCCCCCCTCCGCCTCCCGCTCCCCCCTCCTCTCTCCCTCCCTCTTAGACCCAAACAAACAATATTCTCAGAACTCTCTTCTACGCATCACTAATTCCCATCTTTTTTCCTAGTTCAATAAAAACAAATCTCAATAGTGTGGTATTTTTTTCTGTTTGCTTTTTAGTGCATAAAACCTAATCTTAAATAGCGTGGACTTTTTTTTTTTTTGGTCCAATAAGGAGCAGCCTTGCACTCGGCGGTGTACTGTCTCCCCGGTCAGAATCGAAAAAAAAAGAGTGTCAAAATTTTGGCTGCCCAAATCGCAGTTTCGACGCTGCCCGATGTCGAGGAACAGCAGAAGGTGAAATCAATTAGTTCTCTTTTTTCCCATCTTTTCTTTGTCGTTTCAGTCATTCAACACAAGCACAATTTTCCTTTCTCTTTTTCCCAGTTCCCACAGCAATAGGTGAAATTTGAGTGCCCATTTCGCAATTTTAGAAGGAACCACTCTAATTCTAGTGAGCCTTGTTTTGACCCAAAACGATAAATTAGTGTTGATAATATCATTAGTAAAGTGCCCCATAATCAGCCACTTTTCATAACATGATTTTGTGTGGTTGAGTTTAATATAATGTTAACACTAATAACTCACTAACTCTAATAGTGACGATGCGGTGTAGTTTGTCTTTTTCCATCTTTTCTTTAGTTCATTGATTCAAAACATTACATTTTTTCCTTCTGTTTTCTAGTTTTTTTCTGTCTTTCTTTTTTGTTTTTAATCTTAAATGTCAATTTTTGAATGTTCTATGTCAAATTAAGCATCTTCCAGTCAGTAATTCTTGTTTATTGTTGTAATTTGGATTTGCTTTCATTTTGTATTTTATCTATTCTTCCTCTTTCATGTGTTCCGTTCTTTTTTATGTCATCGAAACAAAACTAATTATTATTTAAAAAACCTTTAAAAGACCCACTTCTCAATTTCTTATATGCATGTACCAGAAAAAACTGTTTCCCCTTCTTCTCAATCCACACTACATCTGGTCCACAATTCCCCCTCCCTAAAGAAAACAATCCTTTCCGCATCTTCTTTTTTCACGCGTTCAACATCGAAAATTTGAGCATTCAGTTCGTTGGTCTTCTCTCGGGTCATTTTTTTTTTTTTTTTTTCATTTGTCATTCATTCTTTTTCCTTTTTATCTTTCATTTCTCATTGCGTTTTTTTGTCTTTCTTTCTTTTTTCATTTCCTCTTTCATTCTTTTTTTCATTCAGATGGTGGAGGAAATGAAAGTCCAGCTGGCAACTCAGAACCCGGAGCTTCCCATTGGTCGAAACGGACGGGACGATTCGTCTCTTCTGCTGTGGTTCTTGAAAGATCGAAAATACAAAGTGGAAGATGCCGTAAACAAAGTGGCGAAAGCAATTGTATCCCAATTGTATCCCAATTTTAGTATACCGTAAATCTCTGTTAGCTTTAATTCATTAATTCCTCCCCGGTTGTTTTTGGCCTCTGAACATGAAATAGCGTAAATAGACGCTAATTCTTTAAGCATTTTAGGATTCTCCACTTCATTCGTAAAGGATTTAGTATTATTAACATTAAAAAACCACTACTTACCAATCATACTAATTATTTCTTGCTCTTATAGCGATTTATGGTCTAGTGCATTATCCGTTTTATAGAGTTTTTTTTTTTTTTTTTTCTCATGACTTGGTTTAGTGTCATCTGTCAAGTTGAAGAACATAAGAATCGAATTTGAAAAACTCACTCAAATATGAAGGTACAATAAAAATGAAAAAGAACAATAGCTCGGTACTTCGGCAGGCACAGTAAACAGAGTTAATGGTTAAAATAGAAAACTATCAAAAGGATCTTATCAAAATGAAAAATTAAAATGAACTTATCAGACTGAGTGCAGATGAGAGGGAAGAGTGTGAACTAGCTTCTCTTACATACATTTGAATTCAAGTTTTTCTTTCTTAATTTTTGGTGTTGGGAAGTCGAGGACCAATGTGGAATTTAGTACATTCCCTGGTCTTTTTTGTTTTTTCCTCACAGCAGTTCACCACAAGTAGTGTGACCTGTCTGTTCACCTGTATTAGTATTGATCATATTGTCTTATGTTATTTTAAAGTAATACATTTAAAAAAACTTGAAAATTGTAAAAGGAAGCATTAGTTAGAGTCGAAAATATATATGCATATATATATAATATATATATATATGTAATATATATATATATTATATATATAATATATATAAATATATATGTAATATATATATATATATATATTAATATATATATATATATATATATATATATATATATATATATATATATATATATATATATAGTTAGGCACAATTAATATTGTGGGTGCAATTTCTGAAACTAAAGCCCTTCACTCCAGAAAAATTCTGATCTTCGCACTGGTGCATCCACACTAATTTTCAGTCCACACCGATTGAAACTGACACTATTCCCAAACTGAAACCAATTACTAGGTGTCATGGGCAAGTCTGCACGGCCCCTCTTACCACAATTAGAGTGGATGGAGAACATGGCCATTGCTGGTCCACCATTGAAAGAGAAAAGTATAAATTAGATAAAAAAAAGAAGAAATGGGACCAAACCAATTTCCCAGGGGATCTTGATTGTGTCCAATAATGTGTATTAATAATGTGCATAATCGTTATTATGTGTATTTATTGTAGTAATGTATATTATTATCAATAGCGTGTATTATCACTGGCCACCATGTGGCTTCTCCTCTCTTCCCTGTCCTATCCTCTTCTTCTCCACTCGTTGCCCCCTTCTATTGCCCTCCCTCTCTCTCCCCCTCCTCTCTCTCCCTCCCCTCTCCTTTTCCTCCCTCCCTATCTCTCCCCCCCTCTCTATCTCTCTCCCCCTCTCCCTCCCTCTCTCTCTCCCCCCCCTCTCTCCCCTTTTTTCTTTGACTGCCAGCTGGCGAGCAGACGTGGCTGGAGCAGTTCCAGGTGTCGGCTCTGACGGAGCGCCAGGTGGCGGCCCAGGCGGAGACTGGGAAGGCGTATCTGCACTCAGAAACAGACAAAATGGGGCGACAGGTCATCGTCGTGACAGCCGCCAAACACTTTCCGGAGGTGGCTGATCTGTTTTTTTTTTTTTCTTTCTTTTCTCTGTTATATATGTTTGTAAAGACATTGTTCGGGTTCTAGTTTTGGAAACTTCGCGAGACGGTTTCAGGAGGTGACTGATTTGTAGGATTATATGGTACATTGTGGAAGGTAATATTATAATATTATATGGCACATTGTTGAAGTTTTACCTTAGTTTCGAAGGTAAATCGTACAGTTTCGTACAATTTTTTGAGTTATTGTTCATATGGTTACTCATAAAACTTTACCATTCAGCCTCAACTTGCTGGTAAATTTCTCTCGTGTTATTACCCTGGGATGGAATCTTATTCTCTGTCAGTTTTTTTGTTCTTTTTTTGCCCTCTTATGGTAAATTTCTCTCGTGTTATTACCCTGGGATGGAATCTTATTCTCTGTCAGTTTTTTTGATCTTTTTTTGCCCTCTTATGGTACATGTTTCGAAAGGCATTACACGTTTTTTAATTTTAAGAGTTTATTACTATTGTGGGTGGTATTGACTTTTTGTTAATTTTTGCTATTATCTTATGTCAATGTTTATTTTATGATTTTGGAAGTTTTGTTTTGTTTTGTTTTGCTCTTTTTGCTTTTTGTTGTTTTCTGGAATGAACTTGTGTGGACAATAGACTCGATAAATCTTGATCAACGAACCGAGAAAAGCAAATAGTTCCTGAAATTTTCGAACTCATATTCCAGATCCTCTCTCTCCCTCTCCCCTCTCTCTCTCTCCCCTCTCCAAAAAAAAAACTGAGAAAGAAAAGTAAAAGTGTGATGTGTTGTCACATCACAGCTGATGTCGCAGCTATGGCAATGATGATGTCAGCGTAGCATCTGGCATGCATCGCTGACGTGGCAAGTTTTGATTGGGCAGGAGGACAATATGGCGACCTACCAACTTTGTCTTTTTCTGCTGGAGCGAGCAATTTCCAGGCTGCCCGCCGGGCAGGATAAAGTTTTGGGAATTTTTGACCTTCGAGGCTTCACAAGGAAGAACACGGATTGGAAATTTGTCCACTTTTTTGTGAGTGTGGAGGCTACTCAAAGAAATAATGATAATGATGATGATATGGATATATAAGCATAATTATAATATTAATGAGGGGAAGGGGGATGCAGGAGGGGGGAGGGGGGAGGGAGACGAGGACAGGGAGGGGAAGGGGGAGGGGGAGGGGGAAGGGAGAGGGCGAGGAGGGAGGAGGGCGAGAAGGGAAGGCGGGGGAGGTTGAGGGAGGGCGAGGCTGAGGGCGAGGGAGGAGGAGGAGGAGGAGGAAAATGGCAGTAATTTATGGTTGCATATGGTTTAGAGTTTATTGTGGATGGCATTGTGTAGCTTAGGGGGGGAGGGGGAGAGGAGGAGATGATTGCTTGTCAGTATGATAGGTCACAATGTTTTTTGTTTTTCCGAAGGAACTAAATGAACTTCATTAGAATAACTAAAATGGATGATATTCTCAACTCCCCTTTCCGTTTTTTTTTTTGTCGTTTCCCAGGTCTTAAAATCTGAAATGGATTAGGGTGAAGTGAGACTGCTTGTGAGTCCATACGTACTTTTTTTTTTCATTTTAGGGTTTTACCGATACCGCTACCATCAGTTTTTAGTGTTAAAAAACCCTAAAAACCCCTGAAAAACCCTTAAAAAACCCTAAAAAACCCTAAGAATCCCACAGACTCGTCTTGGACCTGTTATCGCACCCTCTAATGCCAATCCACACCATTTCATGTACCAGTATTCTAGATGAGGATAGAGAGACTAAACCTCATTTAAAATTGAAACAAATGTTTTATCAAATCTTAAGTAACTTTTACATGCAAACCGAACCTATTTTTTGTTTACTATTCTGGTAGAGAGATGGTGTGGTTCCCCACTAATAATTGTCGTTAAAACTTTCCGAAACCCAAAATTAGGTGTTTTTTTTTTAGTTTAAAGTTTGTCATGTTTCTGAAGTTTCCTTTTTTCCTTTGAAATGGTTTTTGTTTTTGCAGATAGACGTATTTTTCAACTACTATCCGAAAAGGTTGGGACATGTACTTTTTGTAGATGCTCCCCCCATTTTTCGAGCCGGCTGGACCCTCGTAAAACCCATCTTAAAATCGTATTCGAGTTTGGTAAATCTCTCTCAACTATACCCCATTTGTTGTCGTTTCCCTTCATTATCTTCATTATGTATATTTGTTTACCTTCGTTGAATTCCGTTTACGGTTTTTTTGAGTTCCGTTCTGTTATAAAAATTTGCCGCATGTTGATTTTTGAAATTTGTTATTTTCACTGCATTTATTGTTATTTCTGTTTTTGTCTATGTTAGCGGTTAGTACAAAAATCTCAAAAAAGAGAAAGTACCATGGTCTTTATTTTATCAAAAAACATAACAAGAGGCACATATAGGGAAAAAGAGAAAATTATTGTTATTTATTTTTCATTGTTAACATTTGGAGTCATCTGCTTTCTCACTAAACATCATAACACTGTTTGTAATACTTATTATAGTAGTTAACAACACCACAACATTATTCAACCTTGAACAAGTGGTATGGATTATAATTTGAAATTTACACTATCTATTACCCAAATACTGATATCAGTGAATGATATTTTATTCATCGATTTGTTACTCTATTGCGAATTCTTTTGTTTATAACGGTATTTAAGTTATTTCAACCAAAAATCTGAGACATCTTAGTTTTATTTTTGCTTCTGAGATATTAATAAAAAATACTCGCTAAGGATTGCCCTATGTGACGCGGAGCATCAAAACATGTTTATGCTCAATTCTCGGCTTTTGACTTTTCTTGACTTTTTTGACCTTTTCGATAGCTGGAAGACCTAGATTTTCTTTAAACTGAATTTCACCGTCTGTCCTTCTGTCTTGGGTTTAAGATGGAACGGAGCTTCCATGTATTTTCTGTTCCGCTTTTCGTTTTATGCTAAAGACAGGTGGAGGGCTGTGACCTTGATTTCAATACCTCCAAAATCGAAAAGGATGATGAAATTCGGGTTTTACTTCCTGACAAATAATACATAGTAGTTTCGCCTCCAAAACTTGGGTGCAAAAGCTTCTTACAGAATTGATTGTTTCTTAATCGATTTTATATTCAAGCTTGTTTACCATGTTCAAATGGAACACTTTATTTCGTGGATTACTTTCTGACTCTTGGGTTTAAGTTCTGATTGTTCACCATCTACCAAAATTACTGTGGGTTAACTAACTGTGGTGTGGTTAACTAAATATTGTGGCCAAATAGTGATGAGAATGTTCCATTTGAGAATTACTCAATTTGCGGTGGGGGGTTCGGAAACCAGTTTGGGGCACTGTAAATTGGAAAGTGGTTGAAATTTCAACTATTCAAATTACTACATTGTGAAATTAGTATGGCCCACACTACTGGTGGTGGACGCTTTGATGATTTTGGTCATTCTAACTATGATCACAACTGTCATAAACGAGAATTGAGGGAAAGTGAAAGAACAAGAATTGAGGAAAAAAATATGTTTTACTTCGCCACTTTGGAGGAGGGAATGGTAAAAAATATTAATTGATGTTTGGGAAGTGGAGAATACGGCCATCCGTTTTAACGGTTTTAGTTTTGTCCAAACGAACACAATATGCACAGGTTACAATGCCACTTAATTAGTAACTAACTAATACCATTGTTTCTCGATGTTTTTGTAAGTTAACTATTAGGGAAAATGCTGAATCAAAATAAATTGTATATGGCAGTTTGTTGTCGGATTCCTCAAATGTTGTTAACACTATTTTATGGTTTTGGGTAGGAAAACATTTGACAAATTAGGTTTTTACTTCTAACAGAGGCCGGTTACATGTTATGTTCTTTCTTTTTGTGGGATTAACAGGCTTTAGTTGTTTGTCTTTCCTCAGGTTTTAACGTTTAAGTTAAACTTAGAAAAAATGGCCCAATACGATTAAAAGGTGTCCTCGACTCGTCGTTTTCAGATATATTTTAATCCATTTCAGCAAAAGGTTTAAGTTTTAAAGTCAAACAGTCTTGTTCATATTCTGAAGTTGAGGATTCGGTTTTGTTCATTTTGTTACCTAGCTTTTGTTAACTAATGTTGTGTTTTATGCTTTTTAGGTTCGTTTTTGTTCCCCCGATGAACTTCGAAAAGAGTACTTCACACCGGAGACCATACCACCAACATTTACAAAGTGACACTTAACTTCGTCTTCTTCCTTTTTTTCTTTTTTGCCAAAGGATTGAAATTTTGGTCAACAGGAAGTTTTTTTGTTGTATTGTTATGGCTCTTTTTTGCAAGATCCGTTAGTTCATTGGTTGACATGGTAAATTGAAGTATCGAGGTCAAAATGGTTAAATACGGGATAAGGTGGCTGTTTCATTTTGTTTTTGCTTGTAGGTAGCAATTTTTGGATCGAAACTCTTTCAGTATCATAAGGAAACTGAACTTTTGAGTTATTCGTATACGAGAGGAATATCGTTAGTTTTGAGTTATTGTATGGTTAAGTAGATGGCTCGATTTTTAAATTTCACAGTATTGCAATTTAGTGTGGAGTACATTTGATATTTAGAAGATTTCTTTTATGCTACAAAAGAAAAGTCAAGATTGATGTGCGTCAAAATAGTTTATTTGCTCCGCTCCAGCTATGTTTGTCTTCTTGATTTAATTTGAAGTTAGATAGCTTTTTATGTCTACTGAGGAAGGAGCCAAAATTCTTGATGAAAAGAAATATGGCCTTTTTGGTTTCTTAAGACAAAAAAAAAATAAAAAACTTTGGGGCATCATTTTTTTAACCTAACTTTTCCTTTTAACCTGTTTTTTTACCTAGACCTTGACGTTTATGTTAGTGTTGAACTATAATGTATACCACATAGTTTGTTTTCATGTCCAAAGCTCGAAGTTAGTATATTGGTGCGAGTCTTGCTCTTGCACTTTCTAGAACTGCTCCAGTTTAGAATTGCTAGAAAGCAGTATTTCAAAATTGTGGGCTCTTTTCGGTGCAATACTCCAACAATCATACCTTGCGAATCATTATCATTTCTTTACAAGATGAATGGTTTTTGGTCCACAAGCATATCATCCGTATCTTGACATAATATTTTAGATTTCTTTGAAATTAGAACGAAAACCACACCAAGCACTTAACCAAAGAAAAAATAAAGGGGGAAATATGGCCTGATAGGATCATCTGCTCTAAACTAAAAAACAAGCCTCACATTTGGTATCTCCATGTTTCCTAGCCAATCAAAGCACTGTATTGTACAGACAGGGTTCTTTACATGTTTCCCTGGTATGGTGAACCCTGTGAACCCTCATTTCACCGTGCTAAATGCGCCGTAAGTTTCACCATTACAAAATACTATCGGGTATCTGGTTAGGGTTTACACGTTTAGGGTTTTTTACTATGTGTTTGTGTTTTTTTTTTAAATAAAAAAAACACAAATAATTAAAAACCCTAAACATATATATACATTTTTACGGTCGCGCGGCGCGGCGCGTCGTCAAACGAAATGATAATGGGGGGGGCGACGTGGATCCATAAAAGTGCGCGAAACCGACAGCTCAGGTTCACAGAGCCCGAAAAACGCACGGTTCAGTAAGGTACACAAGCCACAGTACTTTCGGTACGATCATTGTACGACGTGGCTGAGTGGCAAACGCTTGTTGACTGCTCACTTGTTCTGATGCACTTTGGGAATTTCGCTCAACAGTGAGAGTGCGCCACGTGTTATCCGGTGACGTTACAACCGCAAACCGCCAAATTAGTCATGCCGCCATGTCGGCTTGAATGTGAGTCGTCCAATGTAGACCAACTTTCAATATCGGCCCGTTCAAACAAATGTCCGGTACATTTGTTTCGTAGGAGGTATCGTACAACTTTAACTATCCTACCCTAAGTCCATATAATGAGTTAAATGACTTATTGTACCGCGACATAGTTAAATAGCTATCAAACCCTATATACTCCAGCTATCTCCTTCGACTAAGCGGTTACAGTGGATGGCTACGCCTAGCTCTGCCGATCAAAGGTTCGAGTCCTGTCGAACTCACCTTTTTGGTAAAGAGTGACTTTGTCACTCTTACTCTCCTATATCTTCCTACCTTCTCCTCCCCTCAGCCATGGCTCCATCTCTCTCCGTAGTGTTCAGTCACTACGACAAGTATAGGGACTTGAGAGAGAGTTTAGGAGTCAGGTTGAACTAACTTATCTAGCCTGTTTTCTTTTTGCTTATTAGACCTAGAAAATACTTTAGAAATCACTTATTTCTACATTACCGATCGCCACGTCGACATCATGCCACCTCACCTAATGTCATGTCTAAAAATTGTCATGTCGACAAAACAATATTTACGTGATACAAATTCGTTAAACTATTACTCTATTACAGAGTACCATTATTCCGTACTCTATGTATGTACTGTAGCTCCGTACCCTGTTTTTGTACCTTAATTATTTGTCCGTACCTTACTACGTACATTATTCACGTTTTCGTACTTCATTTATATACGACAGTTTCATACCTTATTTACGTCCCCTATGATTTTGTCCGTACACTATTTACCGATCGCCATGTCAACAACATGCCACGTCAGCAAATGTCATGTGTAAATATTGTCAGGTCACCAAAACGATATTTACGTAACGCAGTCCCGTAAAACTATTCTGTATCACGGTGTACCACTATTCCGTACTCTATATATGTAGTACAGTTCGTACACTGTTGCTATACAATATTAATTTGGAAGTACTCTCTTTATGTTACTCTATTTAGGTTGTTGTACCCTATTTATGTAAAGGAGTTCCATACGCTACCTACAAACCCCAATAACGTGTACGTACCCTATTTTAATACCCTATTCAAAATTCGTATAAGGTTACCCTATTTGTTTTTCTGTACTCTATCTACGTACCATTTGTACGTTTTGTACTATACTTACCATCACAGTTCCGTAAAGATATTACGCTATTACGGTGTACCACTATTTCGTACAATACATATGTACTACAGTTTCGTACCATGTTTCTGTACCCTGTTAACTTGTTCGTACCTTATTTAGTACATATTAACTTGTTCGTACCTTATTTAGTACATTATTCACGTTTTCGTACTTCATTTATACACGACATTTTTGTACACTGATCGCCACGTCATCAGCATGCCACGTCAGCAAATGCCATGAATGAAAACTTTCATGTCATCAAAACGATAATTACGTGACCTAGTCCCGTAACACTATTACGCTATTACGGGGTACCTTTATTATGTACTATATATATGTACTATATTTCTGTATTATGTTTTTGTACCTTATTAATTTGTCCATACTTTATTTACCGCCGGCTCAGTAAATCGCCACGTCAACATCATGCAACGTCATGAAATACCATGTCTAAAACTGTCACATCAACTAAATGACACGTCAACAGGTGACTGAGTTAGTAAAATGACACGCGAACAAACGCCATATCAGCAAATGTTGTGCTAGCAGGGTTTCACGTCGACAAAATGCCACATCAGCAGGGGAACAAAATAACAACCTGTCACCTCAGCAAAATGCTAGGTCATAAAGACGTCAAGTTAGCAACGTGCATGTCGCGACCGTAATCGGACACGTAATCCAATTGCGAGGCCAACAGAGTGCTTGCCACGTGGTGCAACGTCAACAAACTGTTGAAATTATTAGATTTATAAGTTATTTTCTAGGTCTGAATACATTAGTAAAAACAAGAAAAGTAAAGCGCAGGCAGTCTGCCTTCACCTCTTGCCTTAGGCCCCCATATTTGTTGTAGTCACTGAAGGATAGAGAGGGTGGTGGAGCCATGGCTGCCTCAACACCATAGGCAGGACTTAAGAGTGACCTAAGTCACTCTCAACAAAAGGTTGAGTCCGACAGGACTCGAACCTCCGACCAGCAGGGCGAGGCGTAGCCGTCAGCTCTAACCGGTCTATCGTAGAAGTTCGTTACATTACACGGGGTACGATATTTATTTAAACATTGAGTAGAACATTAATCCGATTAACGTAGCTATGAATAGAAATTATAGAAACATATCAGATTCAGTGCGTGCATCAAATCCGCCGCATGAAACAAATGAATCAGACATTTATTTCAACGACGTAAATTTAAAGTTGGTCTTCATCCGACAGCGCTAATCGTCGCCGAGGCCCCGGAATGGTCACTTTGGCAGTTTTTAGACTTGGCGTGACGTGGCGTGACCTAGCGATACGTGGCAAGATTGAATTGAGCAACGGGGATCCCGGACGACATAAAGACAATTTAGATGGCGACACGCGTCCACTCCACGACCTTGTCGTATAAAGGCCCTACAGAAAGTACATCGGCAACTGTACTTTTCCGATACTTTACAATCTCCTGATTGGAGGGTACTTGAGTAGATAGGGGTTGTGAGAGGGGTTTTGTGACTTAGGGAATTTGGGTAGATAGCACCTCTCTCCTAGAGAGCTTGTATAAAAGTTGGCATCTTTGCTGCCTCATAACAAATCAGCTGGTTGGCTGGTTTCAGTGATTCTTTTAGCTACGGACCGAAGAGAGTCCAAGCTGCATAGGGGTGCAAACAAACTGTCAGTTTGCCATCTTGGGCAGCAGTGAGGCTTGAAGTGGGTTAGTTAAAAACTATTTAGAAGCTTCCTGTATTCTGTCGTCCAATGAAGGACACATAATTTCAGGTTATGGGCCCACCCTCTAGGGTGCCAACCTTCAATGGATATAGGTTCAGCTATTGGGAAACCATGATGATGGGAGCTTTGTGCGAAAAATGATACTGGGGTATCGTCAGTGGACATGTGAAACGTCCACCTTAGGGAACTCCACCAAGATTTGGAGGAGTAAGGTTTCCTGCAGCAACGACTGCTTCCGCGGAGGAAGCAGATGAAAGTGACAGCAGTGTGTAAGAAAAGGGGAAAGGGAAGGAGACACCCCTCACTCCTATTACCACGACACTGGGAGCGGCAGCCGTGAAGACCGTGAAGAAGGATACTCAAATGTGGGAAGACGTAAACATGGCTGCAAAGAACTTCATTCTAAGGCACCTCACTCAAGCTTTGGCCACCCCTCACCTTCACACTTACAAGGCCGAGGAGTTGTGGGTGAGTTTGGTGGAGATCTAAAAATCTGGTACTATTCAAGAGCTCCAGTTGGCTGAGCAAAAGCTAGTGAGTTATACATACGAAGGAGGAAAGATGTTAGATTATTGTAATGATCTTTCTTGTTTGTATATGGAGATGGAAAGTTCCGGGTGGACAGGTACAATGAGGATGAAAGTTAACACTCTTATCATAAAGTTACCAGATGAGAAAGAAAACATAGTGTATGGAGTACAGGAAATGACTGATAGTTCATGGAAGTGGAATACAATAGTCCGGATGATACTTGTGCAGGAAAACACCATGGAGATTAGGAGAGGAGGAAAGAGCATTTAAGCTCTAGCTGTAGGAGGGGACGGATGGGGGAAGGACCCGAAGAAATCGTACAAAAGGGGAAGAGATCAACCAGTAGGACCAAGGCCCCCAAATGGCCTTTGTCATTTTTTTAAAAACCCGAGACACTTTATCGCGGATTGTGTCATGATATTTAAGCTGATGCTCCAAGAGAACCGTGGAGGGGGTTCTTTTGGAGGGAAGTAAAAGGCACTTCTGGTTACAAAAGAGACAGGAGAAAATGAGGACGAGTCCTCTAAGGAGGACGTGGAGCTCTTTCTTGACGAGGGTCTAGGGGAGAAGGAGATCCCTTGAAGACAAAAGTGTGCCCTTGGAGCAATTCGAGAAGCTCCACAGGGAGGATGGATCATCGACTCAGGTGCATCCATGCATATGTGTCATGATAAGGAACTCTTCACTAAGCTAAGAAAAATCAATATTGTAGAGATAGAGTATGAGGATGAGAGAGTGGTTACTACATAACTAGTGGGGTCAGTAGATCTGAAAGTCTTAGTGGAGGATAAGACTTCTATACTTACATTCTCAGATGTACTCTACATTCCTCAGCTGAGTAAAAATCTTGTCTCTACGTCTGTGTTAGATGACAAAGAGTTTGATAACTTCACTAGAAAGGTAGACTTTACAACGAAGTATGAGGAAGAAGTTTACCTCATGGCTGATAAGGGTAGCGAAGCAATGTTTAGGCTTAACCTGAGTAATGAAAAGAAGAATGCTTACTATGTTGTTGTTTCTAAGTTGATGATTTGGCATAAATGATTGGGGCATGTTTATTTTAATACGTTGAGGGAAATGAAAAAGCTTGGGGTAGTAGAAGGCATTCAGTTTGGGGATAATGAAATGATGAATGATTGTAGTGGGTGTGCGTAAAGTAAGGCTCACAAACTTCCATTTCCCAAAGTCGCCACATATAGAGGTGAGAAAGTACTAGATCTAGTCCACATTGATATATGGGGACCTGCAAAAGAACCTTTGGTTGGAGGAAAGAGGTTTATATTAACAATAACCGATGACTGGTCTAGATAATTCAGAGTCTACTTCCTAAAAACAAAGTCTAAAACATCGACTTACTTCATAAAATATAAATCCTGGCGTGAGAAGTTGCATGGAACCCCCATTTAGAGAATAAAGAGTGATAATGGGGGGAAATATTCCTCTAACCAGTTTGAGAAATTCTTGAGAGATGAGGGAGTTCATCTCCAAAAAAACCGTACCATATATCCCAGAACAAAATGGGGTAGTTGAGAAGTCGAACCGAACACTAGGAGATAGTGCATGTAGTATGTTGGCCTACAAGAAAATATGAAAGAGATTTTGGTCAGAGGCCATGAACTATGCCAACTACATTACGAATAGAGTCCTTACCTCAACTGTAAAGGGAATGACACCTTATGAGAGACGAGTAAGAAAGAAACCAGATATCTCTCACCTTAAAGTATTCGGTAGCCATGTTTACAGTCTTGACACGGATAGGAAAAACTGGAAACTAGATGCTAAAGGAAAATGTGGATACTTTGTAGGATATGATGAGGATGTCAAGGGATATAAAGTCTATGTCTTAGCAAAGAGAGATATATTATTCTGGTCAAACACCTAGTTGTCATGGATGAAGGGAAGTCATTTGACCCTTTTAAATGTACCAAGAAGATAAGAATTAGATTTGAATTTGAAGGTGAGGAGGACTCCGTCTTTCCCGAAAAGGACATGAGTGAAACAAGGATTGCAGATTTTGGGGTGATCCAAGACACAGGAGATCCATCGGAAACCTCACATATTTCTATGGAATTCGAGGAGACAGAAGAGGAGGAATCAAAACCGGCTTCTATCGATAGGGGAGCAAATGAGAGAGTAAGGAGAAATCCAAGACTTCCCTCCATCCTAGCTTCAAATTTTGATGGGGGGGGAAGGAGAATCAAAAGGAACCAGGAAAAACGCACTGTTGTTTTTGGAAAGCTTTCAGTCTCAGCAAAATTAGAAGGATGACAGAAAGGTAGTAATTTGTAGCGTAAGTTTTATAAAGATATACGTCATCACTTGAGGACAACGTAGCTGCTATGCAGAAAGAGCAATGCAGCAGCGCAGCGGCTATGCAGACAGAGCAGCGCAGCAGCGAAGCTGCGACACAGACAGGACAAACACAGCTGTGGTTACTTTGGATATGATCCGTACAGTAGACGCAACTGCTGCTATCTTGAATATGATTTGGTACAAGACACCGCAGCTGCGTTTGATATGAATCAGGTCAACGCACCTCAACTTAGTGGGTAGCTCAGTGGTAGCATAGTGGTAGCTGAGTGGTAGTTCAGTGGTAGCTAGTGGTAGCTTGGTGGTAGCTCAGTGGTAGCTTGACAGATTAGCATTAGCCTAGTAGATTGACGTACCTCTCAGGTACAATGGTATTGCTAGTACAACACAAGTATAAGACTTAGAACTCAGAACACATCTTGTATGCAGACTTCCAAGTAGTAAAACTGCAGACAGTTTTTTGGGAAACTTGTGAGTATTATATCTTGAGTGTTGTCATGTCAATTGTGCTGAAACTTTGGAAGTTGTTAGTGTTTATGCTACTCTAAATTTTGATAGAGTTTTGTGATGTTTGGATGTTTGTGGAAGAATTGGTGAGCACTTGAAAACAACTGTTTGGAAGGATTCTGGAGAGCTTCTAAGAGTGTATCATGTCTACTTCTACTACTACTGCTGCTCCTCCACCTGCACCGGTGGTCGTAGAACAACACGTTATGGGCCTGTCTTCAAGAATTCCTATCTTTTTTGGGGAAAAGTATGTTTACTGGGCGGATATGGTGGAGACATATTTTGAGAATGTCAATCTTTTGGATATATTGGATGGTTCGCTGGATGAATCTGATCCGTCATGGTCTAAGAAAAATACCCAAGCTCGTTCTATTCTGAAATTTTGCATATCTAAGGAATTAGCTATGTGTCAGATAAAAATGAAAAAAACAATTGATATCTGGAAATTCTTTAATAGTGATTATGAAAAGGCTAATGTCTAGGAAGAGCTTCTATTGGCTGGAAAAATTTGGGACTATGAGTACACTGGCAGTACAATGGCTGAATATTCTAACAAATTTGGCATTCTTGTAGATGCACATGCTTGTGCAGGTGGGGTGTTTCCTCCGATTCAACAGGCAGCTTTGCTCATGAGTGGTCTCCCTCGTAGTATGAAAAGAGCATCTAACATGCTCAAACAAAAGACAAAGCTAGCTGGGCTTTACAGTTAGCCATCAATATTTTACTAGAGGAAGAAGCTACATCTAATATTCTCAATGTTGAGCAAGTAGAGGCATATAATTCAAATTTTGGGAGGAAAGGTGAGTATCAGCAACGTAATCAGTTTAACTAGTTCAGACAGTTTAATCAAGGTGGAAATAGACAATCCAACAATGCATGTTTCTATTGTAGTGAGAGAGGTCATGGATACAAATTCTGTCCTAAACTTAAACAAGCTGACGATACAGGTTTATACACGTCGGGATGGAAACAAAGTCAGTTTTACACAAGCTTCAAGAGGCATACACCTCGTGGAAATGCACTGTTTTCAGCTTCTTCGTCACTCCAGGACGAGACTCTGACATTTTTTGAGGAGGACGACATGGATATATTTGCTATGGCGGCAGCAATGGAGGGCGCAAAGGACCCAGGATGGATAATGGATACGGGAGCGTCAGCCCACATGTGGTGGAACAAGGCCATCTTCAAAAATCTAAAAGCAACGCCATAGAAAAATATTTATTATGCTTGTGGAATGAGTGTCCAGACTTGTGCTATGGGTGATGTGTCTTTGCTAGTTGATGTAGAAGAAAAATCAATTGAAAGGACTCTT
Organism: Zygnema cylindricum; assembly: GCA_037447655.1. Taxonomy (NCBI): domain Eukaryota; kingdom Viridiplantae; phylum Streptophyta; class Zygnematophyceae; order Zygnematales; family Zygnemataceae; genus Zygnema; species Zygnema cylindricum. Next base: position 388,025 of record JBBHKE010000836.1, on the reverse strand, counting down.
CACAATGTCTTATTTGTGCTTGCCTTTAAGAAAAATATGTTTTCTACGTCGTTGTTAGAGAGTAAAGGCTTTGAGGTTAATTTGAAACATGGTCGGCAGGTTGTTAGCAAAAATGGCAAGGTTGCAATTACAGGTACTAGAGATAGTGTTGTTCATAGCCCTTTTCAGCCATGAATGTACCCTCGGAAGCACCACAGACTACCCCAAAACAACCTTCTTTGATTCCACTTAGAATTCTACAGAATAATCAAACCAAGCTAAAACTACTGAAACAGATAGTTTCTAGGCTAATAAATATTCCCACCAATTTTCATATAACAATACCAAACCAAATAATCACAACACTCAGTCAAAGTTGCAGAAAAACAGTCTGCCAGACCTTTGATAAATCCGACCAACTTCACAATGAAGCCCCAAGCAAACCAGACGCACAATAGGTCTGCAAATTTGCCACAATATTAACAATATAAGGAGGAACACACATGCAAAATTCAGATAATTCCGCCAGTACATCTGAGAGAAATCCTCAGCTGAAATTCCCAAAAAGGAGCAGAAAACAGTTTCTGTCCAAAAAGTTCCTTTAGTCTAAAAATGACTAAGTTCTACAAATATACACTACAGCTTACTACTAACTGTACGGAGGCATACCTGCCGTACGTAATCAATCATCTACCTCAATTAACGTGAGTGTACGAAAGATCTAAACTAATAATTAATACACAAGACAAAACATTGCTAAATATTTACAAGTCTTAGGAATTCAGTCAAACAAATCTGGACCGTCCAAAATAAATATCATGTGATGGACGCGATTTCGCGTTCCTCACCAAATTGACGGCGCCGCCGTCCGTAGCTCTTCTTCGGCACCCTTGATGTCGTGAAGCATAATCACCAAAATCCACTTGGCGAAATGACATCACTTCATCCAAATTAGTCCGTACCGGCGGCGTACTTTTCCAAAAACATTCCAGATCGGATCGCTTCGCGATCCGCCTTACATTTACATATTCCGTACCTTTCCTTACGTTTTGTTTGCGCCATTCAAATAATAACGTACATCCTAAAACAATGAGTACCATTACTCCCCCCATTCCCAAATCCATTCGAACCTCCAGAGTAAATCAAGATAGCATTAGAGTAGCGTACTGTACCCACGAAACATTATGTACGCTCGAAACGACACGCACGCACGAAACTAACTTTTCAAAAACAACAGATAGTAGCAAGATGAACCGCATGGATATGGCTTATACCAAGGAGAATGATGTTCTGTACTTCGGTGTTTTGCACTCAGATGAGTTGAGGCATAAAAGATTAGGCCATGTAAACTATGATAGTTTGAGGAAAATGGTCCTTGCTGGAACAACAGAGGGTGTATCAATCACAGATGAGCCAGTCAAAACTTGTGATGGTTGCGCTTAAGAAAAAATCCACAGATTGCCATTTCCTAAAGAGTTTGAGCATCGGTCAACGAAACTGTTGAAACAAATTCATTCAGATGTTTTTGGTCCTGCGAAGGTTCCATATGCCATGGGGAGGAAGTATATGGTCACCTTCACAGATGATTTCTCCAAGTTTACAAAAGTTAACTTCATGAAGGAGAAGATTGAAGAGTTTGGTCACTTCAAACACTATAAAGCATGGGTTGAAAAACTTCATCATTCACCTATTTTGCAGCTCATATCGAACAATTCTGGTGAATATACATCGAAAAAATTTGAAACCTTTTTACTCGAGGAAGGTATTAGTCATCTATTGACTGTTCCATATTCACCAGAACAAAATGGGGTGTCGGAGAGACTAAATAGAACTCTAACGGAGAGCTCTAGGTCGTTGCTCGCAAATAAAAATGTGGATCCAAAATTTTGGGTTGAGGCTCTAAATTGTGCAGTTTATATTAAGAATAGGATAGGATCCAGATCGGTAGACTCTACTCCTTACGAGATCTGGACAAGTAGCAAACCAGATGTTAGCCATTTCAAAGTCTTTGGTAGTCAATGCTTTATATTGGATACGTCAACAGATAAACCGAAAATGGAGCCGAAAGGACTACCGGGTATTTTGTTAGGATATGACGATCACTCAAAAGGTTATAGAGTCTTTGTGTTTGAGAGGCAAAAAATAGTTGTAGCAAGGAATATTATTATAAAGGATGAGCTTGAGTCCATATATTTATTTAAAATGACAGAGCAGCAAAAGCAGCAAAAGGTACAGGAATATGTCATTTTAGATTGCATGCAAGAAATTGTCCCACAGATGCAACATTCCCCGGTAGTGACTCCGGAATCCGTCTCTCTCCAAGTTCCTCAACAAGTTTAGTTCCAACCGGACCAACAGCAGTTAATCCACACTGATCGGAACCAGCGCAATCAGCGCAATGCGCAGCATCTGACGATCTCAGCCTCAGAATTCCCGGGGGAAGAAGATCAGCAGCCGCCTGCAAGCAGGTTCTCACTTTGCCTACTCGGGAGACTCAGAGGAGCCTTTGACCATAAAGGAGGCCTTCTCATCACCAAAACGGAATCACTGGATTGAGGCAATAAACGACAAAATGAAGTCCATCATGATGGCTCAAGCATGGGAGCTTGTAGACCTTTCTCCAAAACAAAAAGCGATCAGTAGCAAATGGGTATTCAAGGTGAAGTTAAATCCCGACAACACCATTGAACGTTATAAGGCCAGACTTGTGGCAAAGGGGTATAATAAAAAAAAAGGAATCGATTTTGAAGAAACATTTTCTCCGGTTGTAAGATTTCCAATAGTTAGGATTTTGCTGTCCCTAGCTGCTATAGAAGATGTGGAAATTTATATCTTTTCTAGGTCTGTATTGGAAAAATAAATAGAGTGTTGAAAAAAAAAAGGTAATTAATAGTTCACTTCTATATTTTAGTTAGAATGTAAAGAGAGAGAAAGAGAGGACCAAAGGCAGGCCATGGCTGCTGCGTCATTTAGAAGGAGGCAGAATGAATTAGAAGGTATTTTACTAGTTTAAGCAAAATACTGCCTCTTGTCGGATTTAAACCAGGGACTGCACATTACTGTGTAGAACCACGCCTTATCCATTAAGGCACTAACGAAACGATACACGTAGAAAGTTTTAGGCATATTTATCTATTGATCCAAAGGACTAATTCGCAGCAGACTAATGAAAACGCGCATTAATCAATTCATGGATGGAAGCGAATCGAAGCCGTATAAATACAACTGATCGGACGGCCACCATTACAGCCGCCACCCACAATAAGCTTTTGGCGGCCTTTAAGGATAGCGTCACGCAGTGCCACGTGGCGCCACATTATTTGATATCGGAGAAGATGGGAGAAGGAAACCATGGCTCCCTATTTGGCAGATGTCACCTTGTAGACCATGTCGTACAATGGTCGTACAATAAGTACATCGCATATCGTACCTTCTTGTACTATATAATGTTCCTATTGGACTAGGGTTTAGTAGTAGGTAGTCGTGAGTAGGCAGACCAAGACTTAGTGATATTTAGGTACCTCTCTCTAAGAGAGCTTGTAACTATAAAGGTCATCTTTGACCAGCCATAACTTAATGCTCGGGTGAGCAAATTCAGAGATTCTTTTTGCTACCGACTCAGGGGAGTCTTGCCTTCACAGGGGTGTAGGTGGTCAGGGTTTTTGTCTGCCAGGGTGGCAGTTATTTTTGCTGAAACAAAAAGGGGTCAGGATTATCCTAGAGGCTTCTTGGAAGCTGTCTACTCTGAGGACTTATGGAGGTCTCAGAGTTTCAACTACAGATCTAGTGGGTTCGGTAGATCTGAAAGTCTTAGTGAAGGGTAAGACTTCTATACTCAATTTCTCAAATATACTCTACATTTTTCAGCTGAGAAAAAAATTGTCTCTACCGCTGTGTTAGATGATAAGGAGTTTAATACCTTCACTAGAAAGGGAGTCTTCACAGCTAAGTATGGGGATGAAGTCTACTTCGCAGCAGATAAGGGTAGCTAAGGAATGTTTAGGCTTAACTTGAGTAATGAAAAAAAGAATATATATTATGTTGGTGTCTCAAACTTGATGATGTGGCATAAGAGGTTGGGGCATGTGCATTTTGATTTGCTGAGGGAAATGAAGAAGCTTAGTTTTGTAGACGACATTCATTTTGAAGAGATTGAAATGATGGATGATTGTAGTGGCTGTGCCCAAGGTAAGGCTCACAGACTACCCTTCCCCAAAATAAATTGGCACATATACAGGTGAGAAAGTACTAGATCTGGTCCACACAGATATTTGGGTATCGGCAAAAGTACCTTCTATTGAAAAGAAGAGATTTATGTTGACAATCACCGATGACAAGTCAAGATACTCTACAGTCTACTTTCTAAAAACAAAGTATGAAACACCAACTTACTTCAAAGAATATAAAGCCTGGAGTGAGAAATTGCACAGAACCCCCATTAAGAGAATAAGAAGTGATAATGGGGGAGAATATACCTCTAACCAATTTGAGGAATACTTGAGAGATCAAAAAGTTCAACATTGAAAACTGTACCAAAAAATCCAATACAAATTGGGGTAGCTTAAAGGTTCAATCGGACTCCAAAAGATAGTGTACGGAGTATGTTAGTCGACAAGAAGATACGATTTTTTTTTTTGGCAAAAGCCATTAACTCCGCTAACTACATTAAGAATAGAGTCCTTACTGTTGAAATTTATGTATTTTCAAGGTCTGTATTGGAAAAAATCATATGGTGTTGAAAAAAGGTAATTTATAGTTCACTTCTATATTTTAGTTAGAATGTAAAGAGAGAGAAAGAGAGGACCAAAGGCAGGCCATGGCTGCTGCGTCATTTAGAAGGAGGCAGAATGAATTAGAAGGTATTTTACTAGTTTAAGCAAAATACTGCCTCTTGTCAGATTTAAACCAGGGACTGCACATTACTGTGTAGAACCACGCTTTATCCATTAAGGCACTAACGAAACGATACACGTAGAAAGTTTTAGGCATATTTATCTATTGATCCAAAGGACTAATTCGCAGCAGACTAATGAAAACGCGCATTAATCAATTTATGCACGGAAGCCAATCGAAGCCGTATAAATACAACTGATCGGACGACCACCATTATAGCCGCCACCCACAATAAGCTTTCGGCAGTCTTTGAGGATAGCGTCACGCAGTACCACGTGGCGCCACATTTTTTGATACCGAAGAAGATGGGAGGAGGAACCATGGCTCCCGATTTGGCAAATGTCACCTTGTAGACCATGTCGTACAATGGCCGTACAATAAATACATCGCCTATCGTACCTTCTTGTACTATATAGTGTTCCTATTGGACTAGGGTTTAGTAGTAGGTAGTCGTGAGTAGGCAGACCAAGACTTAGTGATATTTAGCTACCTCTCTCTAAGAGAACTTGTAACTTTAAAGGTCATATTTGACCAGCCATAACGTCATGCTCGGGTGTGCAAATTCAGCGATTCTTTTTGATGCGGACTCAAGGGGGTCCAAGCTACACAGGGGTGTAGTTCGTCAGAATCTTTGCGTGCCAGGGTGGCACATATTCAGTGGGAAAGTAAAAGTGGGGAATATTGTCCAAAACACATATTCAAACTTTGCATTTTGTGGTGGAACTGAGCACACAGAAGGTCTTCTCTTCACAGGGATGAAGGTGTATTGGGGTTCTAATTGTCAAGGGATCATTCATTTGGGTTTATATCAACTTGGAGTCGACACTATCTAGAATACCTTTTTTTGGATCTGCGAATTCTGTGGGCAATAGAGCCCATAGAATTTCACTTACTAGGGTCGTAAAAGGAATGACACCTTGTGAGAGATAGGTTGGAAGGAAACAAGATATTTCTCACCTTAAAGTATTCGGCAGTCAAGTTTACAGCCTTGGCACACATAAGAAAAACTGGAAACTAGATGTTGAAAGGAAACTGGGGTATTTTGTGGGATATGATGAAAATGTTAAGGGATATAGAGTCTATTACTTAACTAAACAAGTTATCATTATGGTAAAGCACCTAGTTGTCATGGATGAAGGGAAGTCATTAAATCCTTTCAAATATGCCAAGAAAATAAGAATCATTTTTGAGTGCGAGAGTGAGTAGGACTTGGATCTTCCAGGAGGGGACATGACAAAAAACGTGGTTACAAATTAAAGGGAGATTCAAGATAAGAGAGATACAGCGAAATCTCCTTGTATTCCTATACACTCCGAGGAGACAGAGGAGGAGGAGCCAAAACCGGCTTCCATGGATAGGGAAGCCGACGAGACAGTGAAAAGGATTTCTAGACCTCCCTCAGTTCGAGGTTCAGACTTTGAGGGAGGACAAAGAAGTAGCAAAACAGTACACGAAAAGCAGGCTGCTCACAAGGTAACTAAGCTCTCCCATACTGATGAGGCCTCCATCATGGGAGGAAAAACTTGTGAGCTGGTGGACTGTCTTTCGGACAGAAAACAGATTGGGTGCAAATGGGTGTTTAAACTGAAACTGAAAAAAGATAATACTATTGAGAGATATAAGGCTTGGTTGGTAGCAAAGGGGTTCACCCAAAAAGAGAGGATAGATTATGAGGAGACTTTTTCTCCGGTGGTTCGGTTCCCATCAGTAAGAATTCTCCTCAGTCTAGCTGCAGCGGAAAACATAGAAATACATCAGAGGGATATTAAAACCGCCTTCCCCAATGATGAGCTAGAGGAAAAAATCTTCATGCGGCAACTAGAGGGGTTTGTAGAGGAAGGAGAGGAGAGCAAAGTCTGCACACTCATAAAGTCCTTGTATGGACTAAAGTAGGCTCCCAAACAATGGAATAAGAAACTAGATGTGTTTCTTACCAATCAGGGATATATCTGGATCAGCTCCAAACATTCTATTTATATGTTTGAAGAAGATTATGGTGTTATTTTCATTTAAAATTATGTGGATGATTTGCTAGTGTGAAGTAAGTTTATGGAAAAGATCAATAAGTTCAAGAAAGATCTTAGAAGCATATTTGACATGAAGGATTTAGGGGAGGCAAAATATATTATGGGAATTCAAATGGAAAGAGATAGAGGGAAAAAGATTTCCAGACTTACTCAAAAAGAGGCTATAGGGAATATGCTTGAGAAATTCCAGATGGAAAAAACAAACAGTTCTACCCCTCCCATGGACTTGAAAAAAGTAAGTGATGGGAGTGTAGAAGGAGGAGTGATAATCTTAGATGATCAAATGAGTCTAGAAGAGGAACAATTTATGAAGTCAATTCCTTACAAGCACGTTGTACGAAGCTTAATCTATTTTATGAACTGTACTAGGCTGGACATAGTCACAACAGTTGGAGTCATCAGTAGGAGTCTTAATGATCCTAGGAAGAGAGACTGGGAGGCAGCCAAGAGAGTCATGACATATCTTGTAGGAACAAGGGTTCATTGGTTGCATTTGGGAGGAGAGCACACTGACATTACACCTTGGAGTGATGCCATTTATGAGGACTTGGTATGTGTTGTAAGTGGGGGAAGGTGTTTGTTGTTGTAGTAGCAAGCAACAAAAGGTGGTTGCTCAGTCCACTATGGAGGCTGAGTATATGGCCTCTTGTTCTGCTGTGAAATAATTGATGTGGGTCAAATCTTTGTTACAAGAACTGGGGTATATGATGGAGGGAGTGCATGAAGTGTTATGTGATAATCAGGCTGCCATTGCAATTGGAGCATATCCAAAACATCACTTTAAGGCTAAACATATGGACATAAGATTGACTTTTGTGAGGGAAAAGATTGAAAACAAAATTGTGAATCTTGTGTATATGGCTGATGGGGAAATGGTGGCTGATATGATGACCAAACCTGTGCCATCTCTCAAGTTAAAATATTGTAGATAAAAATATGGACTAAAGGAGAAACTGATATTAGACTAAAAAATAAAGGGAGTGTTGAAATCAAGCGATTTAGAGGGCATTCTCTAGGTTTGAATAGATTAAGTAAAAGCGGAGGCAGTTTTCCTCCACCTTCTCTCTCTAGCCCCGATACTTCTTGTAGTCACTGAAGGTGAAAGAGAGTGTGGAGCCATGGCTGCCTTGGCTACACATGCAGGATTGTAGAGTGACATAAGTCACTCTTAACAAAAAGGTTGAGTCCGGCAGGACTCAAACCTTCAACCGGCAGAGCGAGGCGTAGCCGTCAACTCTAACCGGTTTGTCGTAGAAGTTCTTTAGAGTATTTAGAATTTGCGTTTTTTTTAAGAATTACTAAGGAACCTTAATCCGGTTAACGGAATAAGAGATAACAAGCATATAGGCTCATTGTAATATAGTGCGAACATTAACCTGCACGAAACAAATGTAATGGACTTTGTTTTAAACATCTAATATTAAAAGTCGGCTTTAATGCGACGACACGCATCATCGCCGAGACCTTGGAATGGCCGCTTTAGCGATTTGCGGGTGTGACATGATCTGGTGCCACGTGGCATAATAAAATTGGAAAGGGGGAATCCCGAGAAGCATGGGAACAAGTTTGGAGGAGACACATGTCTACTCCATGGCCTTGTTGTACACAGGCCGTACAGAAAGGACGTCGGCCATATTACCTTTCTAAACTGTACAATTCTATGATTGGTTTGTACATTAGTATATAGGTGTTGTGAGAGGGGTTTAGGACTTTAAAGGATTGAGGAGGTAGCCGCCTCTCTCTCAATGAGCTTGTATAAATATTGGTATATTTGCCACTTGATAATTAATCGCGTGGTTGGGCGTTTTCAGTGATTATTCTTGCTGTTAACTCAAGAGAGTCTAGAATGCACATAGTTGCAGTCGAATAGTCTATTTGCCTGCTTGGGTAGCAGCGGTTCTAGTTGAAGAAGGGTTAGTCAAAAACTACCTAGAGGCTTCCTAAATTATGTAGTTTATTGGGGGACACAAAATTGCAAGCGCCATGTGGCATCGCGTGACGCATTTTATAAAGGTTGGCAAAATCTCATTTTGGGTGGCGGCTGCAATGATGGTTGTCTGATCAAATATATTTACACGGTTCAGATTCGCATTAGTTCATGAATTGCTTCATATGCGCATTGTAGTCAGTTTGGTGTGTTTTAGCCATTGCGTCATTGGTTAAGTAATTGTGAAACCTCATAGGCTTATCGTTTTGTTAGGGCCTTGTTGATTAAGGGGCTTGGCTAGATAAAATCAATAGGTTGCAGGTTCAAATCCGGTTGTGGTCACAATTTTGGAAAAAATGACCTACTACTGTAGTCTGCGACATTCTAAATAATGCGGCAACCATGTCTTGCCTTTGATCCTCTCCCTCTCACTTTAGAGGCTACCAAAAACAAAAAATTTAACTTTTAATTACCTCTTTCATCAGTAGTGCCATGGTTTCTTACAATAGTGACATAGTCATTTTGTAACCCTCGGTTCGGACTCATCGGACTTAATTTTTTTCTCCCCTCCTCCATAGCCTCCAAACGGTTTCCTTAGATCCTTATTCCTCCAATCAGTCCCGGCTGCCAAGGCTTGTCCACTCTTACCTCCCCTCCGAATCTCTATCATATCCTCTCGGACAAGAATCATCCCTACTACCGAGTTCCAGGTCCACCAGGAATCCGATAGATCTTGTACACGAATAATTATAGTCTCATAATCATCGGGTAATTTCATGAGTAGATAGTTAACCTTCATTTTTTCATTTTCTACCTGTCTAACACTCTCCAACTCCATAAAAAGTGTCGCAAGCTCATTACATAAATTTAGCATATTCCCCCTTTTGTATGAATATGCATCTATTTTTTGATATGCCAGTTGTTGTTGCTGAATTGTACCACTTCGGTACATCACTAAGTGTGCCACCTATATATCGGATGCCCTTTCCACTAGCAAATGAGGTGATGCAAGTCATTGGATGAGATGACAAAGTATGGAGTGTTTTGCCGCCATATTATTGTAATCGCAATTATCAATATCATTCTCCTCATTCCTCGGAACATGTGACATGAAAGTCGATTCGGTCGCTATAGGTTTTGCGATCGGTGTGATTGTCTCCTTTTCTTTCCCTTTTTCCATCACAATGTTTTCCCCCTCCTTATTCTCCACTGGTGGAGCTGGATTTGCTTTTCTGGTAAACCTGGTCCTTCCAAACCTTGGAGGAATGCCCAGGCTGGATGGACGCCTCACTCGTCCACTCAATTTTCCCCAAAACCTTTTCTCACACAGAACTCCTTTCATCATACTCTCCCAGTATATGAAGCAATTTCCGCTATAGATGGGCACCCAAGAGGGTGGGCCCATAACCTGCAACTCAAAGACCTCCATAGGTCCTCAAAGTAGGTAGCTCACACGGAACCCCTAAGATAACCGTGATTCCTTTCTATTTCACCAAGAATAATTGCCACCCAGGCAGGAAATTACTCTGATTAGCCTCACCTTTGTGAAAATATGACTCCCTTTAGCTATTAGCAAAAAGAATCAAGTGATTTGCTCCCCCGAGTAGTAAGTTATGAATGGCCAAAGATGGCCTATAAATATATAATGCCCTTAGAGAGAGAGTTGGCTACCTCTAAAATTGTCTAACTCTAATCGCCTCTCTAAACCCCCTTTTTTTGAAGTCGACACCAATCCGGGATGTGCAGTATAAAAAGGTACTGGTGCGGAAATACTTTTTGTACTGCCCCTGTACAACATGACCATAAAGGTGACGGCTATCACATCCAGACTTGTCATGATGCTTCTTGGAGATCCCTTAAACCAACGAGATGTTGCCGCGTGTCATTCGTTGTGGCGTGAAACTCTAGATCTCCATTAGTCCTCACAGTAGGCAGCTCACAAAAAACTTATCTATATAGTGCCGACAACAAGTTAATTCAAACCAGAATGACTAACACCCTAATAGTCAAAACCCCAATACACCTTCACCCCCGTGAAAGAAGACTTTATGTGTGCTCAGTTCCCCCATAGAATGCAAAGTTAGATTATGAGTATTTGGACACATTCCCCCATTTTGACTTTCCCTTAGAAATGCCGCCACCCTGGCAGGCAAAAACTCTTACCGACTACACCTTTGTGTAGCGTAGACTGCCTTGAGTGCGCAGGAAAATGAATCATTGAAAATGGTAAACTAAATGAGTTGTAATTAAATGGCAAATTTTGTATATTTATATAGATGCTCTCTGGGAGAGAGGCGGCTACCTACCAAAATTATTGTAAGTCGTAAAACCCCTCTCTTAGCCCCATAATAATGAGGTACGGACCTATTATAAGATTTTACTGAACAAAAAAGTATAGGTACTGGCGTACTTTTTTTACACTCCATTTACCACATAGCCATAATGTGACATTTGTCACATCACGAATTGTCATCTCGCATTTCGAAGATCTCGCAATCCTCTCGGATCTTGCCACGTGTCATTTGGAGTGGCGGTGCCCGAAAATGCCAAGTCGCCCACTTCGAAATCCCGGCTCGCACCACAGCCGTTTCATGAAGACCGACATTTAATACTGACCGTCTAAATAAAATGTCGTTTCGTTAATTCCGTGCGGTCCAGAATTTGTGCGGTCTAATCCTTTTCCATGTAGAATCTGTCCTGTAATCAGTTAAATGAAACATATTGCGTCGTTCGTGTTTACATAAATATCGTACCCTGTATACTCTAGTATAGATTCTACACTATCGGAAAAAGCTACCACTTATCCGATTCTTGATAGACGGCAGGTACTAGGATCAAATTCTGGGTCCGTCAAGATCCTTTTGGTAAACTTACCAAAAAATATAGCCTGTCTCTCTTTGGGCAGCATGGGGAGCCATGGCTCTAGCTTCCTCTCCAACCTTATGTGACTGTGACAAGTGTGGGGGTTTGGAGAGTGGAGCGAGAGGCAGACTGCCTTTGCTAACTTCCTCTTGTTAAGTTTTCCTTTATTTAAACCTAGAAAATACATACATTTCAACACTCATAGTCTACTTTCCCTTCAATTCCTACCAAATACATTTTTCTTTTCTTTTTCTTGTTTCTTTTTTTCTCATTAAATAACGTCCTATTTGGAAAGGTTTGTTATATGAGCCAAAATAAACGTTGTATCTTTTTGATCACACATTTAATTTAGCATCCCACTTATCATAAAGTCGAACAAAGATTTTATTCACCTCATCTCATCCACACAAAACTAAATTTCCCTCTTGTAATTGAAGTAGTCAGCCCCATCTCTAATCTGCAACACTCACCCAGATGCTAACCCTTTTATAGGCACACCTTCATAGATGGCATCACTCCTATTAGTGATGTCAAAACCATTACCCCCCAAATTTATCCTTAAATCAAGAGTCCCCACTAAGTTCCTCAGAAAATCTACATCTCCTGAACTCATATTTTTATCCATGATAATTACCCCATTTTTTGAACTTTCCTCACTCTCTCCCATGGAATTCTTTCCACTATCAATTTCTAATTCTATTCCCAAAATGTATTTCTCCCCTAAACCTTTCATTAAACATTTCTCTTCTCCCCTGTTCTTTAAAACCCCCTCTAGATTTACTTCTACCCTTTCCTCGAAATCCGTTGAAGTCTCTTTTTCCGACCGGTTCATGTTTCCAAAACATCTATAAAATTATCATCATTATTTTTTTTCCCTTTTCAATTATGGATCCAAGATCTGACTTTCTCATTTCTAAGTTATACTTTCTACAATCCTTGACTTCGTCATCACGTCTAACTCCCTGAGGTAGCTCCCTTCCCTTTACTTCTGTTATGCCTCCAAGAGCACAACGTTGCTTTCGTGGAACTTTTGTGTGCTTTTCTCTCTTCCCCTGACTACCGATGTGAAGAAGCTCCAAATTTTCTTCATCCTCTTTCTCCTCTTCCTCTTCTTCCTCCTCATTCACGTTCCAATTTCTAATTCCTTCCAAACAAGGACACTCCTCTATATAGTGACCCGCTTCCCTACAAAACAAGCAAACCCATTTTTTCAAAGCTCCCCTTTCTTTTCCACTCCCTCACTTTTCACCGAAGTTCCGATAAGGTTTACCTTTGACTTTCTTCCTCTCATCACGCTTCCGCTCGTCACCGTCAATCCTCCCATCACGCTTCCGCTCGTCACCGCCGTTCCTCTCATCACGCTTTCGCCAGTCACCACTAGCTATTAGTGCATTCACCCTGTCACTTCCCCTACAAAGCTCTAATGTGCTTTCCCTCACAAGAAATATCCCCATGGTAATGCTCCAAGTCCATGAGGAGCCATCCATTTCGTGCATACAGTTAATGATGTTTTCGTACTCATCTCGGAGTTTCATGATTAGTGTGTTAATCTTTCTCTCCTCAGATTCTACATATCCCGCACTAGCAAGCTCAATATATATCGCAACAATATCATTACAAAACTCTATCATGCTACCGCCTTTATAAACATAGGCCTCTATTTCCTGTTTTAATAACTGTTGCCTCTGTATAGTCTCACTCTTATAAATCTGACTTAGTGATTCCCATATTTTTGAAGACTTTGTTAGTATTAAAAGAGCGATAGTTATGGGCTTAGACATATTTCTAAGTAGGAGATGTTTTTCTTTAATGTTTTTATACTCCCAAATTCTACTATCACTTTCTTCAGTTTTAGTTATGACCCCTACAAGTGGAACCGTAGCCGAGAGCCTAGCTCCCCTCACCATAAGTGTTCATTTTCCCTTCTCCCCTTTTCCCTCTTCCATGGCAATGATTTTTCGTTCACCTTTCGTAACATCTGAACTCCGGTTGGTTTTTTGGGAAGCCCCAGATGAATATCTGTAGTGATTTCCACCAAAGCCCGGTGGCGGACACCTCACTTGTCCTGAAACAATTCCCCATTAAGTGCTTTTCGAAAAGTAATCCCTCTATCGTAAACTCCCAATAAGTGAAGTATGTTCCATCAAACATAGGCACCCTAGATGGTGGGCCCATAACCTGAAACTTTGAGACCTCCATTGGTCCTCAAAGTAGGCGTCTCACAAGAGGCTTATCTAGATAGTGCCGACTCCAAGTTGATACAAACCCGAATAACCGACACCCTGACAGTAAAAACACCAATACACCTTCACCCCGTGAAAGAAGACTTTTTGTGTGCTCAGTTCCTCCACAGAATGCAAAGTTAGAATATGAGTATTTGGACACATTCCCCCACTTTGTTTTTCCCTTAGAAATGCCGCCACCATGGCAAGCAAAAACCCTAACTGATTACACCATTGTGTAGCGTGGACTCCCCTGATTCCGCATCAAAAAGAATCACTGAAAATGGTCTACTAAATGAGTTGTAATTAAAAGGCAAAATTTGCCTATTTATACAGATGCTCTGTGGGAGAGAGGCGACTACCTACCAAAATTAGTATTAAGTCCTAAAACCGCTCTTTAAGCCTCATAGTATTGAGGTACGGACCAATTATAAGACTGTACCGTACAAAAAAATATAGGTACCTACGTACTTTCTGTACGGTCCATGTACTACATCGCCATAATGTGACATTTGTCATATCCATTATGGTCATCTCGCGTTTCGGAGATCCGCGATCCTCCCGGATCTTGCCACGTGTCATCCGGAGTGGCAGTGCCCGAAAACGCCAAATCAAACTCCGGAATCCCGGCTCGCACCACGCAGTTCGATGAAGACCGACATTTGATATTGGTTGTCTAAATAAAATGTCGTTTCGTTAATTCCGTGAGGTCCAAAATTCGTGCGGTCTAATCCTTTTCTGTGTTCAGTCCGTCCTGTAATCAATTAAATGAAACATATTGTGTCGTTTGTGTTTATACAATTATCATACACTGTATAATCTAGTACTGATCCTAGACTATAGGATATAGCTACCAGCTATCCGACTCATGACGGGCGCAAGGTACGAGGATCAAATCTTGGGTCCGTCAAGATCCTTTTGGTAGACCTACCAAAAATTGCAGGTACAAGGATCAAATCTTGGGTCCGTCAAGATCCTTTTGGTAAACCTACCAAAAATTGCAGCCTGTCTGTCTCTCTTTCTGGGCAGCATGGGCAGCCATGGCTCTAGCTTCCTCTCCAACCTTTAGTGACTGCGACAAGTGTGGGAGTTTGGAGAGTGGAGCGAGAGGTAGGCTGCGTTTTTTGAGTTCCTCTAATTAAGTTTTCCTTTATTCAAACCTAGATAATATATACATTTCAACATGGCGGTGACCGAAAACTGCCAAAGGCTATTTCGCAATGTCGGTTTGCTCCATGGCCGTCTGATCGAAGTCGGCTTTTAATACAAGTCGTCGAAATAATAAAGTAAAACTGCATCTATGTTCTAAAAGTCCGTTTTGATAGTTAAATCAAATTCCCTATGTGTTAATGGCTACTTAGTTGTCGTACCCTATATATCTCAACACAGTTCCTAGACTATAGGATAAAGCTTACGGTTATCGGCGACTATGCCAGACGGTAGGGACCAAGATCTAATCTTTGTTTCGATAGCTCTTTTGGTAATGTCTAATATTAGCTTACTCCCTATCTTTCCTTCAGCAAATAGTCTTTAGTGACTGCAACAAGGGTGGTGACATAAGAGTGGAGTGAGAAGCAGGCTGGCTTTGTTGTTTTACTCTTTTTATGTTTCTTATTCAGACCTAGAAAATACATAACAGAAACCTTTAATTTCTATAGTTTCAAAAAAAATCGACGAGGAGAAGTACACGATCATTTTTTTGTCCGTCTCTATCCAAAACATGATCTTATATTGCAAGGGTCTCAATGTTTTTCCACGACGACGTGATAGGAAAGGCAAAGGCATCTTTTTCAACCATGAATAACACGGGGCTGGGATGCTTTATGTCTACCGTGTCACGCAAAGACATGCATAGTCACAAGCAATTTCAAAAAATAAGTTGCGACAACATAGATTTTAGAGTGAAGACTTTTACCATTTTCACATGTGTTGTCGAGGTAGACAATTGTCACAAACATAACGATTTCGTTTTTGAGCATGAAGACGGTTGAAAAACTGTACGGAAAATCTTCATTTCAATATAACGTAACTTCGCTAAGTTAATACCATATAGTCTCTTTTGGCTTTTTGTCTTTAAATGTTCTTTTTTTTCATGTTTTTACTTGTAACTTGATGGTTTTTTCCATCTCACATTTTGAGATGAATTTTTGCATCCTAAATAGACCGATTTTGTTTTCTTGCAACCAAAAAATATCCTTAGATATTTCAAGTTTAAGAGATGGCAACTGTTTTTAGAAAACGAGTGAATACTAAAAGTGGAGTGGTCCAGCGAAAAAAATAAATAATCAGTGTGGACCTTGTTACATGATATTATTGCCAATCCATAATCTAATGCATACTTTTTGTTACGATTCATTGAAAGAATCGTACGCTCTCGGAATCGGTTCGATTTCAATGAACTGTACTTTCTAGAATGTATCAAAAGTTTAGCAATGTTTGAGTACTTAGTGAAATTTAGAGTGTTCTGTCTAATCTGCGGACATGTGGCAGATTTCTAGAGGTTTCTTGCGGACATGTGGCAGATTTCTAGAGGTTTCTTGGCGGCGCAGGATTATACGTGCCGCGCCATGGCTAGTGTGTTATTTAAGGGAAACCATGGACTTGTGTAAAATCAATCAACGATCAATTGGAGATATATATGGAGGAATAGAAGAGATAGAAGAGAAATTGTAATTTCGGTTTTGTATTAATGTGAGAATTATTTTGAAATGTCTCTTCAATGTTGATTCAATGTTTTTCTTTTCTGAATGCTTCTGCTGCTATAATTTTTTATTAGTGAGCTCTGAGTTTAGTATCAATCCTTTCACTTTTAATCAACGGATGGTGCATATTTTCTCTATTTAGTATTGATGGGAAAAAACTAGACTTAGTCTACTAATTTTGGTGGACATTGTAAGTAAAGCAAAGTGCACACGATAAACACTAATAAGTTCCAAAATCTTTTGAAAATAGTTATACGAGTAACTTCAAAGCCAATTGTCCAAAATCAAAGTCATGAATCAATATTTTTCTCGAAAACCAATAAGGCAACATTTACAAACCAATATATTACCACCAGTCATAAAATTCAGAAAGTGATGTGTTGCGATAACACTATAAATTGATGTCACAATGTACAAACATAACCTTCTCTTGATAATGTGGAAATGTGAACCACGACCTTGGACATCAAGAAACTACAAAAATGTTACATACATGAAAACATGTTCATGTCCACCCACATATAGACAGTTTAGAGTACGGGTCGGCTTGCAACAGAAATATTACAGCCACAAACTTTAAAAGGCGATCCATGCCTATTGTTATCACAATTTGTTCGGTTCATTAAATGGCATCTTAGTGCAATCAAATGGCAAACTCAAGTTCTATATCTTAGACTACCTGAAGAGCTCCTTATTTTCTTATAACTTGCTAGTGTTATCCTTCATTTTTTAGAAATGATATGGTTTGGTTTCAATTGTGTCTAGGAAGAACCCCTTAGATACTTTCAAATTTTACATTTATACACGTGTAACAATGTTTCATCAGCCTATTTGGATTCGTTAGTGGCCCTTCCATTAACTTTTCTTACCATTCTGAAAGAATACAAAGTGACTCGCTGTTAGTGTAAAGAAGTTATTAGAGTAAAGAAAAAAAAAGTAATATTAACTCTATTTTGGGTTCAAAGGCCGAACGCCAACAAAATAATATGCTAATTTATATGTCTAACACTAATTTGTTTACACATATCCATATAATAGCTGATATAGTCTCTATTCACATAGTCGACTTTTGAACATGTGAGAACAAGCTCGCGCGGTTTTCCCACTTCTTTATTTCTATGAGTGAAATATGAGTGCGCTTTCCCTCATTGAAGCGCTCACATTCCCGCATTGACGCCGTTATGGAACACTTTTCTGCACTTTTCTGTTTTAGTACGGACTGACACATTTCGCACATTACAATGTTAAAAGACAATCCAAGCTAGGGAAGTTGACACTAATTAAACCATAATATAGTAACACAAAGGAAAAATATAATCATTCATTCTATGCTAGGTTTGTGGGTTAAAATTTAGGGGCGCCAAATTAGTGTGTCTAACACCAATAGCGATACAATGTGAATCACCATCAGTGTAGTATAAAGAAACGAATTGTGTTATTAACTCTATGTTGGCTGAATGACTTAACGCCAATAAAACATTTGCACATTTCATACACTACATTATTTAATAACTGCCTAAATTAGTGTTTGACACTGATCAACTCGTACCTATACTACATTAAAGGAACATATTTCGATCGTTAATGATACCAACATAATGATTGGATCACAATGTGGCTTGGTAGGAGTGAATATTATTAATTGTGGATTGAACCATAACTATGGATTATATCAGTCTCGGCTCACACTCAGCTGTGAATATTGTATCACAGGAAAGTGTTTGTTCCTCAAAATAGGAATAAATTTTGCACTCTATCATAACCAGCTCATACTGATCAGTCCAATTTCGGTGTAAATCATACATGTTGTAGTTTTTCCTTTTTTTGCGACAGAGAGTTGTTGAAAAATACGTGAGATAGATGCATCTCCAATTCCATAAGTTTCTTAAAATCTGGATATGATTTGCTAATGTATTTGCCCCAACAAACAATGGCATGTAAGCCAATCACATTTGAATTCTATAACATATAATCCATATTTACATTCGAACATCCTATAAATTCTTTAGCTCCAGAGGCTATAAAACATAATGTAGATAAATACTTTGACACGTTGGAGGTAACAACAAATTTTAAAATAAAACGTCTATCATTTTGCACTATTAGCATATTTTACTCTGAAACAAGTGATATTTAAGTCTCTTAACCTTCGCAATTTTAGTCTTGCCTTATACATTCATGGGCTTACAAAGGTTACTTTTTCCCATTCGTGGAAAGTTTAATAAGTCCTACGTCTATGATCGAATTTGCCGTATCCACTACACTTTTTTCCGCCTCTATGTACTCGAATCCCAATTTCGTTTTCGCCCGCTTACCATCAAACTCTTTTGGAGGTTGAAACATGTGACGTCGCAGAAAGCCAATCGAAAATTGGGGATGAAACACTGCTAGAAAGTACACGAGAGCATTCGGTGCAACGCCAATAAGCAATTTCACATTTCCAAAATCCTTCTTTAAAACGCTGCAAATTTCAACGGCCCAAACTTTGAAGCACTGTCTATACCCCGATACCCCGATTGTACACAAAATAGATGCCTGTATTGGTAATATAAAGATCAACATCACAACAACAACAAATTAATGTGGTTTTATTTGAATTGTGAAATAAAATTATGCGTAGATTATCGAACATAGCATTCCCTACATCGTATATTGTAATTAGAGTAAATAACAAAATATCGGTGCTGCTAAATTTTAGCCCTTGAACCTTAAATAATCTTGATAGCACTATTTTTTCCTTTACGCTGATATAGGTATATAGATAACTTATTGTTATTCACAATAATTTACGCAAAACATTAAATAGAGTTACATACGATTTGTGCCAATCCATCCTTATACAAGATTTATGGTACAAAATTTGTCATTGTGGCTTCAAATAACGGCTTAGTAACCACGCAAAGTTAAAAGTTCCGTTTTCCAAATCGTGCAGACGACAATTTATGATTTTTTAATATTTCACGTGTGATCACCGATATTGTAGGATCTTTGAAATAAATAATCAAAAAATTAACTCACAGAGAATTCACAAGATACACTTACTTCATACACAGCAGAAGCTCATAGATAAAAAGAAAATTCAGCCAAAAAGGTTTATAGGTGTTTTTGGCCAAAGCCTTTTTTACATCATCTCATCTTTCACCTCTCTTCTCTCTCTTTCAATCTCTTACTCAAAAAGATTAATTTATGCAGCAGTAGTCTGCAGACTATATACCTTCTCTAACTAGCTTACATAGGTGACAACCAAAGCTAGCATTGCGGTAATCTTCCATCTCCTTCCTGGCAAAGAGCATTGAGAAGAAATTTCCACGAAGGAAGGCGTACACGCCTTCTCCTTCTAGAAAGCGAAACTACAAAAGAGAAGTTTCGTGCATACGCACGAAATGAACACCTGCACACGAAATAACTCACCTGCACGTAAAAACAAAAATGACACCTGCCCACGAAAACATAAAGTGACGCGAAACGAAATAGTATGTTTCGTTCGCGGACGTTTCAAATAGTACCGCGAAACGTGATCGTACATTTCGTACGATGACGTGGTACTTCACGTCAACAATACAATATTGGTATGACTCTTCGCGAAATGTCGCGAAAATGACAATATCCCAACAATCCCCCTCTTATTGTCGGAATCGCCAAAACTCCTCAACATAGTCCAAGTTTCGGTCGCCCTCTCTCAAATACATAATGCGTGGCAGTTTTTCGTCAGCAAATCTGCCGCCTCCTCTTTTGTCGATACGTATGAAAACGAAATCTCGTTTGCAGCGACCAAATCTCTGACAAAGTGCCACTGAATCCGAATGTGTTTGGTCCTCTTGTGAAACACCGGATTTTTTGCTAACGCCATAGAACTCATGCTGTCAGAGTAAATCGTCATACAACGAATTGTAACTCCCAACTCAAGTAAAATCTCCTTTATCCAAATAGAGGCCTTCGATGCATGTCACGCGGCCATATATTCGGATTTTGTAGAACTCAACGCAATTGTAGGTTGTAATCTAGAACTCCACGAAATTGCGATCCCTCCAATAATAAAAGCGTAACCGGGCGTCGATTTACCAGAATCAAAATCTCCGCCCCAATCCGCGTCACAATATCCAAAGCACTTTAAAGATTTTGTACTCGAAGTAAACGTAATTCCAAAATTAATTGTACGATGACAGAATCTTCTTCTTCGAACTTACGAAAGTAAAGATTCGCATCCAACGACGTAGAAAGCGGTTTCGCGTCGCTAATTAAAAAACCGCTCCAGAATCTCCTTGCAATATTGTGCTTGACTTAATTTGATATTTCCTTCTTTGTCGCGAATCACTTCGATCCCCAAAATATATTGTACTTCTTCAAGATCCGTCACTTTGAAGTGTAATCCAAGGTAACGTTTTAACTCATTAATGCGCTCTAACCTGTCGCATACCATTAAGAAATCATCAACGTAAGCATAAAATATAATTTGGTCAACTCCTTTACCTTTTACGTAAACTCCGGAATCGGACGTAGTCCGTACAAAACCAAACTTCAATAGTACTTGATGAAGTCGCAAATACCACGTGCGTGGCGCTTGCTTCAACCCGTATAGTGATTTTCGCAGACGCCATACATTTCCTTCCTGCGAAGGAGTCACGCCTTCCGGTACCTTCATGCACCTCTTCCTCCAATTCTCCGTTCAAGAACGCAGTTTCAACGTCCATTTGATGAACGTGCTTCTTCCCCGATGCTGCGAGTGCCATAATAATTCGTAGTGAGTCGAATTTCACCACGGGGGCATATGTTTCATTAAAATCAACTCCCTCACGTTGTTGGAAGCCCTTACAAACGAGCCTCGCCTTGTACTTAATGATTTCACCCGAAGCTCCAGTCTTCGTCTTAAATATCCATTTTGCGTCAATCGCTTTTTTCCCCTCCGGTAATTTCACCTCCTCAAAAGTACGATTATCAACCACCGAGTTAAACTCTTTTTCCCACGCCGGTTTCCACTTACTTTCCCAATCGGCCGACTTCCTCGCCTTGCCATAAGATTGAGGGTCGCCGCTCATATTCTCCGTAAGTGATTGCTACAAAAGAAACTCGGTCTCCTTAGCATCGGAAAGGAAATAATGAGAATTTGATGTATTATCTCCTTTTCGATCATAAGAAAGTTTTTCGGTTTCTTCCCCCTCGTAATCCGAGAGCTCCTCCTTAAAATTGGCTCATCTTCTTTCTCCTCCTCGGATTGAATTTCCTTCTCACTTGATTTAGAGCTCGATTTAGAGCTTTGTGATTTCCGAATGTTCGAAGGCACACGAGAATCCGAAGTTCCTTGACTCTTCTTTTCAAATTCAACATCATCCAATTTTTCAATTATCTTTTTCCGAGAATTAAGAATCGGTTCCTCATCGGATTCCGAATCTCCAATGTTCGGAAATTTCTTAATTTCATCCTCCTCATAAAAATCCAAATTTACTTGAAATTTCTCAACGGAATTCATGGCGGATTTGAGATCCTTATCAAAATTGACATTTTTCTTTCACAGAGAGACACAAGTCATTTTGCGTTGAGTTTTCAAACGCCACCTGACGATCTCCCATTGGCTCTCAAGACCCCCCCTTGTAATAATCGAGAAATGGATTCAGTAAGTCTCTCTCTCTCTCTCTCTTCCCCTCTATCTCTCTCCCCCCCTCCCTCTCTCTCTCTTTCTCTCCTTCTCTCCTTCTCTCCCTATATGTATATTTTACTTTTCCTTTGTCTTTATTATTTACCGAAAAACAAATATGAAATGGAGAAAAAGGAAGAAAAATAACAAAAAACAAAAAAAACAACACTGAAATTTTGAATCGAAATGAAATGAAAATGGAATGGAATGATAATCGAAATGAATGACTAAAATGGAAGGATTTGAGGTTTGAAGACAATGACATGGATAAGTAGGGAGTGGGGGGAGGGAGGGAGGGGGGGGAGGGAAATAGGAATGGAATGGATGGAGGGGGAAGGAAAAGAATGGAGGAAAATATGTAAACTATAAAGGAATAACAAGGTAACATGGTTAATGGAAAAAAAAGATTGCGTAAATGCATGAGGGAGGGAGGGGGGAGGGAGGGAGGGGAAGAGAGGGAGAGAGAGAGCACAAAAAATAATGATCATTAATTTTTATAAAATCATAGTATACATTTTTATTCTGAGGGGAAAAAAAAGAATTGCGTAAATGCATGCATTAATATTTAAACATATAAATGATAAATATACATAAATACCTAAATACAGTAAACCAAAAATACCTAAAATACTTAAAATGGGTAAATGCATAATGGGTAGATATATAAAAAAGGTAAATAAGTTGTTAAAATAGACATATAAATTAAGAAAAAATTCAAACATAGAAAAAAAAAATAACAAAAGCCATACATGAATAAACAAGTATTTGAATAAATACGTAAATGTATGAACGAATAGATGAATAGGCAAAGAGCATTGCGGTAATCTTCTATCTCCTTCCAGGCAAAAAACACTAAGAAGAAATTTCCATGAAGGAAGGCGTACACGCCTTCTCCTTCTAGAAAGCGAACTCCAAAAGAGAAGTTTTGTGCGTGCGCACGAAATGAGCACCTGCACACGAAATAGCTCTGTTGCACGTAAAAACAAAAGTGACACCTACGCAGAAAAATATAAAGTGACGCGAAACGAAATAGTATTTTTCGTTCACGAACGTCTCAAATAGTACCGCGAAACGTCATCGTACATTTCGTACGATGACGTGGTACTTCACGTCAACAATAAAATATTGGTATGATGCTTTGCGAAATGTTGCGAAAACGACAATATTCCAACAAGAGTTATGGTTGCATTTGGGAGAGGAGCACACTGACATCACTACTTGGAGTGATGCCAGTTATAGGGACGCACTTATGAGAAGATGCACTTCTGGGTATGTGTTGTATGTGAGGTACTTATGAGAAGATGCACTTCTGGGTATGTGTTGTATGTGAGGGAAGGTGCTTGCTATTGGAGCAGTAAGCAACAAAAGGTGGTTGCTGAGTCTACTTTGGAGGCTGAGTACATGGCCTCTTGTTCTACTGTGAAAGAAATGATGTGGGTCAAGTCCTTCTTGCAAGAAGTGGGGTATATGAAGGAGGGAGTGAATGAAGTGTTTTGTGATAATCAAGCTGCCATTACAATTGCAGCCAATCCAAAACATCATTTCAAAGCTAAGCATATGGATATAAGATTGAGTTTTGTTAGGGAAAAAGTTGAGAATAAGATTGTGAATCTTGTATATAGATCGAATGAGAAAATGGTGACTGATATGATGACAAAACTAGTGACCTCTCCTAAATTGAAATATTGCAAAGAAAAATGTGGACTAAAGCTGGAGTTAAAATTAGAATAGAAAATGGGGAGAGTGTTGACATTAATAGGTTTCTAGAGCATTTTCTAGGTGTAAATATGTTAGTATAAATTCAAAAGAAAAGGGGAAACAACCTGCCTCCACCTCCTCTCTCTAGACCCCATACTTGTTGTAGTCACTGAAAGATAGAGAGAGTGGTTGAGCCATGGTTGCCTTATTTCAGCAGGAAGGACTAAAGAGTGACTAGTGTCACTCTAAAAAAACAAAAGGTTGAGTCCGGCAAGACTCGAACCTCCAACCGGTAGAGTACGACGTAGCTAGTAGCTCTAACTAGTCTGTCGTAGAAGTCCGTTAAGTTACCTAGGGTTTGAATTGTATTTAATGTTATACGTAGTTTTGTAACCAATAAACAGAAATGTAAACAAAGGAACATAGAAAGAGTTAAAGTTTCACTGCGGACGTCATTTCGCACGAAACAAATGAATCGGACATTTGTTTCGACGTCCAACATTTAATCTCAAAATTAATCCAACGGCACACATCACTGCCGAGATGGGGGAATGATCACTTTGGCGTTTATGGACGTGGCATGACTTCGCGGCGCGTGGAAGCATGACATTCGGTCGCGGGAATTTCGGAGAACATACGGACGAGTGGAAAAGTGACACGCGTCCACTCACTGGCCTTGTCGTACACATGTCGTATAGAAAGGACATCGGCCGTAGTACCTTTCAGTACTTTAAAGTCATGTGATTAGTTCATACCTCAGTAGATAGGGGTTGTGAGAGGGGTTTAGGACTTAGGAAAATTTGGTAGGTAGTCACCTCTCTCCAAGAGAGCTTTGTATAAAATTGGCATTTTTGGCGGCTCATAATTTATCGGCTCGTTGGCCGGTTTTTAGTGATTCTTTTTGCTACGGACTCAAGAGAGTCCAAGCTGCACAGGAGTGCAGCTAAACTTTCAGTTTGCCTTCTTGGGCAGTAGTGGTTGTGGCTTGAAGTGGGTAAGTTAATAACTATCTAGAGGCTTTTTGTATTATATAGTCCAATGGAGGGCACAAAATTGCAACACTAATGTTCACTTCCTAAGACATAAGTTAGAGGTATTGAGATGTTTCAAAGAATACGAAGTATGGAGTGAAAAATTACATGAAACCTCAATAAAAAAGATAAGAAGTGATAATGGGAAAGAATACACCTGAAGAGAATTTGAGGAATTTCTTAAAGAAGAATGACTTCATCATGAGAAAAGTGTTCCTTATAATCCGAAACAAAATGGAGTAGCAGAATGAGTTAAATAGAACTTTAAGGGATATGTACAAAAGTATGCTAACCGATAAGAGGATAGGATTGCAATTTTGGGCCGAGTCAATAAATTATGCTAACTACATCAAAAATAGAGTCATAACTTCAGCAAATAAAGAGGGAACTCCATATGAGACGTGGACAAAAAAAAAACCAGATTTGTCTAGTTTAAGAGTGTTCAGAAGTCAAGTCTACAATTTGGATTCCAATAAGACTAAATGGAAACTTGAGGGAAGAGGGAAACCGGGATATCTTGTAGGATATGATGACAACACAAAAGGATACCGACTGTATGACTTAAAAAAGAGAGATATCATTTTGGTAAAACACATAGTGGTGATGAATGAAGTAAAGTCCATTGATCCATTCAAATATAGTAAGGAAGTAAATATCAGATTTGAACCGGATCAGTTTTCTGACTTTAACTTTGGAAATGAAGAAAAACAGGGGGAAAAAGAAAAATCCGCAGAATTATCGAAGGAGAAGGAGGAAAAGACAACAACCGAGGTAACACCAATATATGAAGTGGAAACCGATGAGCAGCTTGTTAAGTCACCGGAATTGGAAGATAGGGGAGCTGAAGATATTCTGAAACAGAACCCGAGGATGCCTTCCATACCGACCTCAGACTTTGAATGAGGAAGAAGAAGTAGTAAAGGACTTTAAGAACGACAAACAAACAACCAACTCACAAAGATGTCGCATCCGGATGAACCTCAGACATACTTAGAGGCCATAAATACCCCTGATAGTAGCCGGTGGATCACGACTATAAATGAAGAAATGGCCTCCATCATGGAAGCCAATACATGGGAGTTGGTAGATTGTCCCCCGGACCAAAAACTAAATGGGTGTAAGTGGGTTTTTAAACTTAAACTAAACCGATATAATACCATTGAAAGATACAAAGCTAGGTTGGTTGCTAAAGGTTATACTCAGAAAGAAGGAATAGACCATGAAGAAACCTTTAAACTGGTAGTCAGATTTCCCTTTGTCATAATTCTCTTAAGTTTAGTCGCAGTAGAGGATATGGAAATACACCAGATGGATATTAAGACCGCCTTCCTACACAGAGAGTTAGAAGAAAAAATCTACATTAAGAAACAGGAAGGTTTCGTGGAAAGTGAAAAGAAAGCAAGGTATGCAAACTGATAAAATCACTTTATGGCCTTAAGCAGGCCCCGAGACAATGAAACATAAAGCTGGATGAATTTCTGACCGGTTTGGGGTATATCAGAATTAGTTCGCATCATTCTTTATATCTTTCTGAGGATAAGAATCGAGTGATATTTATTATTATTTATGTGGATGATTTGTTAGTCTTAAGAAAGTCTTTAGATTAAATTAACAAACTAAAACAAGATCTAAGAAGTCGTTTTGACATGAAAGACCTTGGTGAAGCAAAGTATATTTTTGGGATTCAAATGGAGAACGATAAAGGAAATATAATTATAAGGCTCACCCAAAACGAAGCTATTGGTAATATGCTAGAAAAGTTTCAAATGGAAAAAGCAAATGGATGTACTACACCCATGGATCTAAAGAAAATATCAAAGGGGAGTGAAAAGGGAGGAATATTGATATTGAATGATGAGATGGATGAGGAAGAAAAGAGGTTTATGGAAAGAATTCCATATCACCAGTTTGTAAGCAGTTTAATTTACTACATGAACTGTACTCGTCCAGACATAGCTGCAGCTGTAGGAGTCCTCATTAAGAGTCTAAATGAGCCCAAGAAGAGAGACTAGGAAGCACCCAAAAGGGTGATGAGATATTTGGTGGGGACAAGAGAATTGTGGTTGCATTTGGGAGGGGAGCACAATGACATCACTACTTAGAGTGATGTTAGTTATGGGGATGTGCCTTTAAGGCAGTGTACAACTGGATATGTGTTGCAAACTGGATCCGGTGCATGCTGTTGGAGTAGGAAACAGCATAAAGTAGTTGCTCATTCCACTATGGAGGCTGAGTACATGGCTTCCTGTGCAGCCACCAAAGAATTAATGTGGGTGAATCTCTTTTTGAAGAACTTGGGTTCATGAAGTCTGGAACTCAAAATAGTTTTTGTGATAATCAAGCTGCTATCTCTGTTGTTGCTAATCCGAAACATCACTTCAAAGCTAAGCCTATGGATATTAGACTAAGCTTCGTCAAAGAGAAGGTTGAAAATAAAATCATAAAATTGGTTCATAAAACTGATAAAGAAATGATTGCGAATATGATGAAAAAACTAGTGCCTTCCCCTAAGTTGATTTATTGTAGGAAAAACTGCGGATTTTAATTGAAAATTGACTAGGAATTAAGGGGAGTGTTGAAAAAGGGTAATTAATACTTCACTTCTCTATTTTAGTTAGACTCTAAAGAGAGAGAGAGAAGATCAAAGACACGCCATGGCTGTCGCGTTATTTAGAAGGTGGCCGATTGGAGAAGAAGCATTATACAAAAATAGGTGCCCCAAAAGAGATTTAAACCTGCGACCTTTGGATTCGTTATAGCGGTTCGCCGTAACCATTAAAGCGTTGTCGAAACGATATATTGTCAAGCGTGCCTGGTAACCGGGAGGTCCAGGTTAGATGTCCAAGGGGGTGTGCATGAGAAACTTGCAATCCACCCCAAATGCTGATGCTCCCTGAGATCCGTGATAATGCCCATCTCTGTTCATTACCCCCCCCCAGGGATATGCATAGATAGTAAGGAGGAATGGAGTGGAAAAGAAAGGTACCGTGTACCCCCCCCCCCAGATTTGTGCTACTCCGCTGGGAGCCCACTAAATGCCACACTCCCAGCTACTCTCCAAAGAATAGAAAGGAAATGAGGGTCGTCCGATCCTTTCCGTAAAAACTTCGGACAAACCCAAAGATGACCACAAGAGTGTGCAAATAACTCCCACGCAGAAATATAGAAATAACAAATATCGGCTTTTCAGATTAAACAATATCACCTTGCCCCAGAGAATGGGATTAAAGATAGAAATGAATGATAATGGTGAAGCGAATTCACATACCCCGGAGTGCAACGATGACCAAACTCAGCAGAAGAAAACCTCTCCCAATGGCCCCGAAGACCGGTATGAGTCTCCCTCACCCCTCCCGGTTCCACCGCAAGGATCGGACAAGACTCTTCTTAGTTTCAAACAGCAAAAGTCCAAACCGCCCAAAGAGGAGATAGTGCCAACTACCCACCCGTGCTACGGTCTCCACAAAAGACAATCCAAAACAAAGATGGCAATAGAGTCAACGACACAATGCAACAGTTCTCCAATATAAAGATTGATTTTAATTCTTTGGGGGTTTTCTCAGAAGACAGTACTGAAAAGCAACCTGTCCCCTCCGGCCCCAAGTGCCTTATACAACCAGAGTTTGTCCTACGGCAAGTTCCAAAGTCAAAGCAATGTGACAGGCCAATCAGCGGCCAACAATTGTTATCGTACTGACATAAGACAAAACAGACTGTACTACACTTAGGGCTAAAAATTAGACGACTGGTCTCGGTTGGATTAGCGGCCGAGGGTTTTTCTATAACACACAAAATGGAAACAAAGTTCTGACTCGACGTGAAACCGCCTAACTTTTTCCCAACGTCATAAATGCTTTGCCCGGGGGTTAGGCATAAACTAACATCATACTGACAGCTAACAGTAAGATCTACGGGATAATCCCAGAGGTTACGTGTCGTTCTCTAAGGTATCCCTCTACTAGAGCTACATAGAACACACACTATAATGGATCAGACACTTAGCACCGGACTAACTCCTCAGTTCGACCTCCGTTTAAGGTGAACTAAATTGTGTAGTGTTCCAGGATGAAAATAGAAAGATCGGATCCGGCTGATTGTCCTCTTCCTTCTTTGTACGCTAGAGTCCGTAAAAAGTGGAATGAAGCCTCGGAACTCCTGGGAGTGCAAATGTGTTGAAGATGCACACGCGCTTGACAATACTTAGGATGTTTGATAAATACTTAATGTTTGACAAGTTGGCAAAATCATACAAAATTGACGAAGATGCGTGTGTGAAACAATTCATGCACAGACGTGAATTCGCACCATGTAAATTTAATTGATCTGACGACCCTCGTTCCAACCGCCACCCGGAATGAGCTTTTTGGCGGCCTTTGGAGATAGCGTCACGCAATGCCACGTGGCGCCACATTATTGGATACCGGGGAAGATGGGATGAATCATGGCTCGTGATTTGAAAGGCGTCACCTTGAAGGCCATGTCGTACAATAGTCGTAGAATAAGTACATCGGCCACTGTATCTTTTTGTACTATACAGTGTTTCTATTGGACAAGGGTTTAGTAATAGGTTGATTTGAGTAGATAGTCTACAACTTAGTGAAATTTAGGTACCTCTCTTTAAGAGAACTTACAACTATAAAGGTCATCTTTGACCAACCATAACTTACTGCTCAGGGGAGCAAATTCATTGATTCTTTTTGCGTTCGGCTCAGGGGAGTCAGGTCCTCACAAGGGTGAGGGTGGTGTGACTATTTATGTGCCTAGATGGCACTTATTAAGTGGGAAAGTGAAAATGGTAAATATTATCATAGAGGCTTTACATAGGCTGCCCATTCTATGGGTCAATGGAGACCACACAATTGCAGTAAGGAGCTGTAAGTAGGAGTTTTAGAACTTAGCGTGTTTGAGACACCTCTATCCAGGTGACCTTTTGTATTTATAGGCCATTTTCAGCGAGCCGTAACTTACTGCTCAGGGGAGCAAATTTAGTGATTCTGTCAAGCTCGTGTGCCTTCCCGGCACACCCACATATATCTTAGATTGTGGGAACCCCTTTTTCCCGTACAGTCATCAATGTACGGATGTTTTGGCGTAACAGACTAGACTTGAGTCCTCGATTTTCCACACAGAGCGTGACGCAATTTTGTTTATGTCTAACGGAGGCCGGATGACCATGTAATTCCACTCTCTAGATTGCAGTTTCGCCAAATGGAAGCAGTTTTCCACATCTTTGGCGGAGCGTATATTGTGGATTTGCACGTAAATTTTAGAATTGCAATCTAGATTATGCTGTTAGACGTCAGTCTGACTTTAGTTCAGATCCAATTGACTTTTGGTTCATTAATTACCTTAGGTCAAAGTCTGGTGTTTCAACACCATTTCATAACTTTTGGTAGATTAGTGGATCCAATTTGGACTCTCTGTTCCGGATTAAGTCGGAGTCTTAAATAGGACTTTTTGCCCTAAGTGTGGTACGGCCTTATTTTTTCCTATGTTAGTTCGATAGCAATTACTCTCTGCTCATTGGCTCTTTGCATTGCGTTCACCTTGTGGATCTAAAACTGTACAAACGTTGTTGTATAAGGCACTTGGGGCCGAAGGAGACAAGTTGTTGTTTCATTACTATCTCTTGAGAAAACACTTATAAAATTCTAGCAAACTTTTTGTGGAAAACCATTGTTTGTTATGTGATTGTGACCCTAGAGCCATCTTGGTTTTCGTTTGTCTTTTGTGGAAATCTTAGTCCGGTTAGGTAGTTGGCACTATCTTTCGTTTTTTGGGCGATTTGGGACTTGTGGTTGTTTGATACCGAGAGGGGACTTGCCGGTTCCGGTTTGTGGAAACCGAGGAGTTAAGGAGAACATTACCTGTTTCAGTGTCTTCGAGAGAGATTTCGTCTCCTCTTGTTGTCAAAGTTGCTTTTGGGGGTATGTTGAGCATGTTGCTATTGTTCTGAATCCTATGTTTATCTCTATTTTTCTAAAATCCTGAAACAACTTATTATTCTTTTATTTTTTCGTTATTCTGCGTGAAAGTGCCTTTGTTCTCTTTTTGGTAGTCCTTTTTGGGCTCCAGTTGCGTTTCATCCAAGGTTTGCTGCTAGAATCTTTTGGACCAAAAGAGTGGGTTTTGAGGGAATATTTCTTAGACTTCCAGCACAGTAGCACAGTACTGAAACAACAACCTTTCTCCTTCGGCCTAGAGGGGATAGGAGCTTCAATTTAGAGAACCTCATCTTCTTTGGAAGAGTTAGAGTTGCAATTTAGGTATACTTTTTTGGCCTTCATTACTTCATCGGAGGAGGAGAAGTTCAAGAGAGAGGGGTTCACGATAACAGATCCAGCGAGCAGGATAGACTAGAGGTACTAACAACAGATCCCGATACTCAGATATTTGAGGAATCCGTCGCGGTTGCATCTGTTTTTGATTCTCCGGCTAAGGAACCAGTGGGGACGTCCTCTCCTACCACTCCTCCTAACCTAACTTCTGAGCTGTTCCCATCATTGGCCGAGGCCGCCAGGGCCCAAGCTAAGGAAAGGAAGAAGTCGTCTCCTACTGCGCGTCGGAAGGTGGTGGCCCATAAGGAGCCATTTTTCGGACACTTTCTTGAAGTTGGGTTTCATACTACGTCTAAGGTTTTATGCCTAAGATCCGATAAGCCCTGAGATTTTGGCAAATCCTCAAAGGCCAAGTCGTTAAGAGATGTTGGCCCTTCACAATCTACACGAGTTGAAGGTGAAGAAAGAGTTTGTTCAGAGAATACGGCTCATCGATCGAGCCCGTGTAGTCAAGCCAGTACGAGGGGTAGTGGAGATTCTTAGTAGCACTTCAAAAATCAGTTCCATTGAGTCCGTACTAGACGAACACAGGAGTGAACGCGCTTCTTGTCCTCAGGCCGCTCATGCAACTGTGAGACCACCATAGGTCCTCAGAGTAGGCAGCTCACACGAAGCCTCTAGGATTTCCCTAACACTTTTGTGTTTCAACAAGAATAACTGCCACCGTGGATAACAAAAACTATGACTACCTTCACCATTATGAAGGCAAGACTCTCCAAAGTCGATGGCAAAAACAATCTTTGAATTTGCTCCCTTGAGCAATAAGTTATGGTTGGTCAAAGTTGACCTTTTGTACAGAAACTCTCTAGGAGAGAGGGTCCTATCTACCAAATTTTCCTAAGTCCTATCTCTCTCTAAAACTCTATCTACTGAAGTACACCACCAATCAAAATACAATGTCGTACAGAAAGGTATAGGTGCCGGTGTACTTTTTGTACGACCATTGTACGACATGGCCAACCAGTCGACACATGTCATATATGGATTTGTTCTTATAATCCGCGGAGATGTCGTAATCCAATGTAGGCGCGCCACGTGTCAATTGATGTGGCGGTGACCAAAAACCACCAAAATCGTATTCCGCGATCTCGCCATCCTTCGCAGTCGTCAGATCAATACCGGGTTTTAATCATAGCTGTCATAAATCCTTGCGCGATATTTGTTTCGTTGTCGAAACAAAATGTGCGGTATCTGTTTCGAAACCATACTCAACTTCGTATTTTAAAAAATTGTATCCATGCACGACGTCCATAATTTGTGTTAAATGAATTAGTTTACGCTTAAAAGTTTATATATTTGTCAAACCTTATATGTCTCAACACTGATCCTAGACTTGTACGATAAAGTTATTCTCGACCGGCTAGTTTGACAAACGGTAGGTACCAGTATCAAATCTTGGGTTTGTCAAGTACCCTTTTAGTAAATCTTCTAAAATATATATCTGTCTCTCTCTAGATAGCACAGGCAACCATGGCTCTATCTCCCTCTTCAACCGTCAGTAACTGCGACAAGTGTGGGAGCTGAAGAGAGGAGTTAGAGGCAAATTGTCTTGGTTTCTTTTCTGCATTTATTTTTAGACCTAGAAAATACTAAAAGAACCATTAATTTCTACACTCTTTTTATTCTCTAGTCACCTTTTAATTTCAGACCACACTTCTCTTTGCTGAAAATTAGGTTAGGGGGTGGCATAGATTTGGTCATCATATCTATAACCATTTCACTATCTAATCTGCTTTAAAATGGTGTTTAGGATTGGCAAAAATAGCAATAGTTGCCTGATTGTCACAAAACACTTTTTGAACACCACTGTTAAGATGACCAAGTTCACCAAGCAAGGACTTGACCCATATTAATTTTTTTACAGCAGAGCAAGAGGCCATGTACTCAGCCTCCTTGTTAGACTAAGCAATGACCTTTTGTTGTTTGCTGCTCCTACAGCAAGCCCCATCACCCAGATACAATACATACCCAGACGTGCATCTCCTCATAGGAGCATCCCCATAGCTGGCATCACTCAAAGTCGTGATGTCAGTATTGTTCCCACCCAAATGTAACTATAGATCTCTAGTCTCTATGAGATATCTAAGGACTCTCTTAACTGCCTCCCAATCTTTCTTAGTGGGAGCATTCAGACTCCTACTTAGTACTCCTACAGTTGCGGCTATGTCCGTACAGGTCAAATTCATGAAATATATTAGGCTGGACACTACTTGTCTATAAGAGATGGTCTGCATAAATCTTTTCTCTTCCAAGCCTACCTCATCATCCAAGATTATAACTCCATCTTCCACACTCCCCTCACTTTCCTTCTTTAGTTCCATAGGAGTGGTACAACTATTAGCCTTGTCCATTTGGAATCTTTCCAACATGTTTTCAATAGCTTCTTTTGAGTTGATATTATTATCTTTCTATCTCTGTCTCTCTCTACCTGAATTCCCAAAATATACCTTGTTTCTCCCATATCCTTCAACTCAAATCTTCGTTTTAGATCATTTTTCAACTTGTTTATTATATCCATATATTTACTTACAACAAGCAAATCATCAACATAAATTGCAATAAATCAATTCATTTCTCATCTTCAAACAAAAAAATTGAGTGATCTGAGCTATTCTGAATATATCCCAAACTTGTAAGAAACTCATCGAGCTTCTTGTTCCATTGCAGGGGCACCTGTTTCAGCCCATACAAATATTTGATCAATCGACATACCTTGCTCTCCTCCCCTTGCTCCACAAATACTTTGGGCTGTCGCATAAAAATCTCCTCTTCCAACTCTCCATGTAGGAAGGTTGTTTTAATGTCCATCTGATGTACTTCCATGTCTTCTCTTGCCGCCATACTGAGAAGTATCCAAACTGAGGGAAACCTAACGACCGGAGCAAAAGCCTCCTCGTAGTCAATTCCCTCTTTTACAGTAAATCCCTTCGCCACTAACCGAGCCTTGCTCTCAATGGTGTTATTGTTGATATTTGAGTATTTTGTAGGTTTCTATTAGGATAGGAAAAGAGCAAACGCAGTCTATCTCTAACTCACCTCTCCCAGCCCCCACACTTGTTGTAGTCACTGAAGGTTAAACACGGGATATAGAGCCATGGCTGCCTAGGTCCTCAAGAGAAGACATGGAATAGAGTGGGTAGATTCACCAAAAAGACAGTAGAAGGACCCAAGATTTGAACCTGGATCCTGCCGTCCGTCAAGATAGCCGTTAAGTGGTAGCTTTATCCAATTAGTCTAGGACAACTACTAATTACTGTTAGGTTTGATAAACATATAAATATTATCAAGTAGATCAATTCATTAAACTAGAAGAATTGATTCCTAGTACATAAAAACAGTTCAAATATAGTACGGTCTTATGTACATTACGAAAAGGATACCGCGCATTTGTTTCAACCGCGAAATAATTACCGCGCACCCATTTTCAACGGTTAGAATTAAAGTCGGTTTTGATCGGAAAGTCACGATAGGCGCCGCAATTGCGGAATAGGTACTTTGGGCATTTTAGGCTCATTGCCACCTCGAGTAACACGTGGCGCGACAACATTAGATTGCGGGAACTTCGAAGATTACGGGAACAAATCCCGATTTGACACGTGTTGACATTTTGGCGATGTTGTACGATGGCCGTATAGAAAATACATTGGTACATGTACTTTTCTTTACGACACAGTAATTTGATTGGTACCGTACGTCAATAGATAGAGTTTTAGAGAGGGAATAGGACTTACAAAATTTAGTAGGTAGCGGCCTCTCTCCGAGAGAGCTCTTGTACAAAAGGTCATCTTTGACCATTCATAACTATCAATTTACTTGACCATTTTCAGTGATTCTTTTTGCTGCGAAATCAGAGGAATCCATGTTACACAAGGGGGTAGTCGGTCAGCGTTTTTGCCAGCCAGGGTGGCTGCATTTCTAAGGGAAAGTCAAAGTGGATGAATGTTTCCAAAACTCATATTCTAGCTTTGCATTATGTGGTGGAACTAAGCACACAGAAAGTCTTATTTCACAAGGGTGAAGCTATAATGGGTTTTTGATTGTCATGGGGTCAGTCATTTGGGTTTATATCAACTTGGAGTCGGCACTATCTAGATTAGCTTCTTTTGGATCTTCGATTTTTGTGGGCAATGGAGCACACAGAGTTTTAGTTATCCCGGTTTAGTTTCGATTTGAATACCCACTTACACTGGGTTGGCTTCCTATCAAGGGGACAGTCCACCAATTCCCACGTATTGGCTGGTATAATCGAAGCCATCTCCTCATTATTGGTTGTCTTCCATCGGTTCCTCTCTTGACATTTCATCGCCTCACCATAAGTTTGGGGTTCATCGGGATGAGACAATTTGGTTACCTTGTTGTTAACTTTTTTCTCTTGCAGTCTTTTGGTGCTTCTTCTTTCGCCCTCAAACTCTGATGCCGGAATGGATGGCTCTCGTGGATTCTTTCGGATAGTTTCGACTTCTACCCTATCTATCGATTCCAGGTCTATTTCCACCGCGTCTTCCGCTTCGGTTGGAGTTGGCAATAAAGGTTCCACGGCTGAATCCTCCTCGGTTTGATTTGTACCTGCAAGATCATCGTCTTCTTGAAAACGTGGATAACTAGGAAGCTCAAAGTAATCAGAATTTTCTAACTCAAATCTGATTTTGACTGTCTTTGTATGCTTAAAGGGATCTATAGATTTCCTTTCATCCATGACCACGTGATGCTTTACTATGATTATATCTTGTCTCTTAAGAATTTAGACTCTATATCCTTTTACATCTTTATCATATCCTAACAAATATCTTGGTTTTCTTTTCGTATCCAACTTCCAATTTGACCAATCTGTGTCTAGACAGAACATTTGACCACCGAAAACATTTAAGTGTGAAACATCTGGTTTCCGGCCGGTCCATCTCTCATAAGGAGTTTGGTCATTTACTGTTGAACTAAGAACTCTATTCTTGAGATAATTTGCACAGTTCAAAGCTTCGGCCCAAAATCTCTTTCTTATCTTCCTATGTGAGAGCATACTCCTAGCACTATCACTTAGTGTTCTATTTAACCTCTCGGCTACACCATTCTACTCAAGATTTTTAGGAACTGTCTTTTAGTATTGCACTCCATCTTCTCTCAAAAAATCCTCAAACTGATTGGAGGTATACTCTCCCTCATTATCACTTCTTACTCTCTTAATAGAGGTTTCATGGAGTTTCTCACTTTATGCCTTATATTCCTTAAAAACCTATGGGGCCTCTGATTTATTTTTCAAAAAAATATACTCTAGAGTATCGAGACCAATTGTCAATGATTGTTATCATAAACGTTTTACCACCGAGTGAGGGCACTCTGGCCTGTCCCCAAGTATCAGTATGTGCCAAGTCTAACACTTTTTCTCCTTTATAAGTGGCTTCCTTTGGGAAGGGTAACCTTTGTGCCTTTTCTCCGAAGTAAATTACTTCCCCTTTCCCATCTTTTTCATTTTTTTCAACTTATCTAAATGCACATGTCCAAGCCTCTTATACCACAACATGATATCATGAACACCAGTATAGTAAAGTTTCTTCTTTTCATTGCTTAAAATCAGCCTAAACATCCGTTGCCTACCTTTTTCAGCAGTGAAATAAACTTCCTATTCAAAGCTAGCAGTAAAGGTTCCCTTCCTAGTGCTAGTCTCAAAACCCTTATCATCTAACACAGGCATTGAGATGAGGTTTTTGTTTAGCTCTGGAATAAACAACACATCGGGAATGTCACTATAGATGTCTTTCCCTCCACTAAGACTTTCAGATCTACCGATCCTACCATAGTAGTAGTGACTACCCTCCCATCCCCATACTCTATCTCTACGGTGGTAATCTTTCTCATCTTAGTGAATAGGTGTTTATCCTTACACATGTGTATGGAGGCACCGGAATCCACAATCCAACCTCCTTCACCTTTCAAACCTCTAAAAGCACACTTCTGCTTTCAAGGAATTTCAACCTCGGTCTTTGCCTCCAACTCCTCATCCAGCAAGAGCTCACCGTCCTCGTCTTCGGAATCCTTCTCGTGTACCTAAGCCACAAGAGCCATTTTCTTTCTTCTTAGAGGTCCAATGATCTGCCCCTCCTTTAACCGAAGTTCGGTAAGCTTAGTGCACTCGGCCATATAGTGTCGTGGTTTCTTACAAAAATGGCACAAACCCTTGGGAGCCTTTGGTCAAAACTCATTGGTCTGATTTTTTTTCCCCCTCCCCCCCATAATTTGCT
This sequence comes from Zygnema cylindricum, assembly GCA_037447655.1. Taxonomy (NCBI): domain Eukaryota; kingdom Viridiplantae; phylum Streptophyta; class Zygnematophyceae; order Zygnematales; family Zygnemataceae; genus Zygnema; species Zygnema cylindricum. Next base: position 350,481 of record JBBHKE010000836.1, on the reverse strand, counting down.
ACCGGTTTCCTAGAATCGTTATTCTTCGAATCAGTCCTAGCTGCAGGGCTTGCCCACTCATTCCTCCCCTTTGGATCACAATTGTGTTCTCTCGAACAAGAATCATCTCTAACACTGAATTCCATATCCACCTTGAGTCTAGCAAGTCTTGCACAAAGTTCACTATATTCTCGAACTCATCAGGTAAGTTCATGAGCAAGCAGTTAACCTTTATCTTTTGAGTTTCAACCTGTCCACCACTCTCTAGCTCAATGAAAAGTGTTGCGAGCTCATTACAAAAATCCAACATCTTCCCCCCTTGTATACATATGCGTTAATTTTGTGATCAGCCAACTGTTGTTGTTGAATCGTACCACTTCGGTAGATCTCTATGAGAGCCACCCAAATATAGGATGCCCTCTCTACTTGCAAATGAGGAGATGCTAGCCCTTGAGTAAGATGGCGGAGGATGAAGTGCTTTGTCGCTATATTGTTGTAGTCCTAGGTATCGGTATCAATCTCCTCATTCCTTCGAATAGGTGACAGGAATGCCGAAACGGTTGCTATTGGTGTGATCGTCTCCTTCTGCTCTCTTTTGTCCACCACCTCCCCTTCCTTTGTTTCCTCTTTTGGAGATGGATCTGCATCTCTGGTGAAACTGCTTCTTGTAAACCTTGGAAGGATCCGAAGACTGGATGGACTCCTCATACGTCCACTCACTATTCCCCAAAACAATTTCTCAAATATAGCTTGTGTCATCATATTTTTCCATTAAATGATTCTAGTTCTATTGAAGATGGGCACCCTACAGGGTGGGCCCATAACTTGTAACTCTAAGACCTCCATAGGTCTTGAAAGTAGGCAGCTCACACGAAGCCTCTAAGATAACCCTGACCCCTTTGTGTTTTAGCAAGAATAACTGCCACCTTGGCAAACAAAAACTTTGACCACCTTCACCCATGTGAAAGCAAGACTCCTCTGAGTCGATAGCAAAAAGAATTTCTAAATTTGCTCCCTGAGTAGTAAGTTACGGTGGGTCAAAGTTGACCTTTTGTACAAAAGCTCTCTCGGAGATAGGGTCCTATCTACCAAATTTTTCTAAGTCCTATCTCTCTCTAAAACTCTATCTACTGACGTACGGCACCAATCACAATACTATGTCGTACAAAAAGGTACAGGTGTCGATGTACTTTGTGTACAGACATTGTACGACATGGCCAAAAAGTGGACACATGTCATATTTGGATTCGTTCTTGTTATTCACGGAGATGCTACAATCCAATGTGGTTATGCCACGTGTCATTCGATATGGCGATGACGGCAAATCGCCAACATGGTATTCCGCGATCTAAGATTTATTTGCCACCCTCCGATCGAACCGAGTTTCAATCTTATCCGTCATAAATACTTGCGCGGTATTTATTTCTCACTTGAAACAAATTTGAGTCATTTGTTGCAAGATGTTTTTTATCCCGTAGAATACAGGGTGTATCTATGTCTTAATATTCTATTAAATGAAATATTTTAAGTGTAAACATTTATATAGTTATCACACCTTATATCACGTAACACTAGTCTTAGACTAATTGGATAAAACTACTGGCTATCGGCGTCTTTGACAGACGGCAGGTACTTCGTTCAAATCCTGGGTCCGTCAAGTTCCATTTTGGTAAATCTACCAATCTTCTATCTTCTCCCTCTGGATAACATAGGCAGCCATGGCTCTACCTCCCTCTCCAACTTTCAGTGACTGCGACAAGTGTGGGAGCTAAAGAGAGGAGTTAGTGGTAGATTGCCTTTGCTTATTTTCTGCATTTTATCTTTTACAAAACCTAGAAAATACTAAAAGAACCTTTAATTTCTACATAGTGAAGAAAGGTAAAGAATGTTGTTCCGTCCCCTTCGTCATCTTGTTTACTATTTAGTAGATAAAATTGGGTGTTGAATGCAAAATGACCCACCAAAAACTTTTGTGAATTTACCAAACTGAAAAATTCAAGTGAAATGTCAAATGGAGATGGTGCTCTACCGTGTTGCCATGGGGAACTCACCCATCTTTGTTGAGGAGATGTTTGGAGTAAGTAGTCACGATGTTTGGAGTAAGTAGTCATGGTTTTAAAGAAGAAGTAAAATATTGTAAAGCGGTGTGGGAGATTCTTACACAACCATTAATTAAATGGCCTATCATATCAAAGTTTGACATACTTGTATACTATAACAGTGTGGCTTCAATTAGCACAGAGTGTTTACAGCTTACTACTAGCCTCAGGAAAACATTTGCAATTTTCTCTTCCTCGCAGAATAAATGTCACCCTCGCACACAAATATTTAGACCACCCTCACCCGTGTGAAGGCCCTACTTTCTTGAGCCGAACGAAAAAAAAATTGTTGAATTTGCTCCCCTGAGCAGTTAATAATGGCTGGCCAAAGATGGTCTATTTATACAAAAGGTCTCTCAAAGAGAGGCGCCTCAAAAACACTAAGTACCTAATCTTCCTACTCATCACTACCTACAAATAAACCCTAGACCTATAAGAAGACTATAAAGTACAAGAAGGTACACTAATAGATGTCCTTTTTGTACAACCATTCTACAGCATGGCCTCCGAGGTGACGCATGTTAGCTCGGGAGCCATGGTTCCACTTCCCATCTGTTCGGTGTCCAATTATATGGCGCCACGTGGCATTGCGTGACGGTGTCTTCAAATAACCGCCAAAAGTCCATTCGGTGTTGGCGGGGGGCAACGACAACAGTCCGATTAATGTTTTTAAATAGCTAGATTTGCGTCTCTGCATTCCCTTAGTTTACATGCGCGTCCTCGTCAGTTTGTTTAGTTAAATGGATTAGCCGCCGCGTTAATGTTTAAATAAATATTGGAACCCATGCATGTAACAATTAGTCTAGGAGTGGATGGATAAGGCGTAAGAGTGTTTAACCGGTAACGACTTTGTATGACCAGTATCTAATGTAGGTCAAGTCACATATCTTTTTGGTAGAAGCATGCGCGTCTTCGCTTGTTTGTTTAGTTAAATGGATTAGCCATTGCGTTAATCTTTAAATAAATTTTGCACACCGTGCATGTAACAATTCTTCTACGACTGGATGGATAAGGCAGACGACTGTTTAACCGGTAACAATTTTTTATGACCAGTATCTAATGCAATTCAAGTCACATGTCTTTTTGGTAAAAGCAAAACTACGTGCTTCCTCAGTCTGTCTTTTTGGCTGCCTGCAAGCAGCCATTGCAGTGTGTCTTTTTGGTTGCTTGAAGGAAGCCATTGTTGTCTAAGTCTCAGTGACTGCAACAAGTATTAGACTTAGAGTTTCGTCTAGAAGATATAACTAGAAAATCTTTTTCAACACTCTCGTTATTTTCTAGTCTATCTTTTCTTTTAAGCCACAATATTCCCTGCAAAATATCAATTTCGGAGATGGAACAAGTTTTGTCATCTTATCTGCTATCATTTCCCCAGTCACCCTATATTCCAATTTTATAAAAATATTCTCAACTTTTTCTATTACAAAGCTCAATCTTACATCCATATGCTTTGCCTAAAAGTGATGTTTAGGATTGGCTGCAATAGCAATTGCAGCCTAGTTATCATAGAATACATTTATGAACACCACATTTTATAAATCTAAGTTCTTGATGCAATGGTTTTTCCCACATTAATTCTTTTATAGCAGAGAAAAATGCCATGTACTTTGCATCTATTGTGGATTGAACAACGACCTTTTGTTGTTTGTTGCTGCAACAACATGCCCCAGATCCCACTTGCAATATATAAAAGAGGTAACTTTTCTGGTTGGCACATCTCCATAACTTACATCACTCCAAGTGGTGATGTCAATATTATCCCTACCCATTTGCAGCCATAACTCCCAAGTTCCCACCATATACCTCATAACCCTTTTGGCTACCTCCCGATCTATCCTACAACTGTTATTAAGGCTTCAAGTTAAGACTTCCACAGCTGCAATTATGTTTGGTTTGGTAGAGTTCATAAAATAAATCACACTGAATAATGTTTGTCTATAAGGGATATTGTTCATGCAAACAGTTTGTCTATAAGGGATATTTTTCATGAACTCTCTCTTTTCTGGACCTACCTGATCATCAATAATAACAATTTTTTTTTTCTAGACTCCCCTCATTTAATTTCTTCAAATTCATTAGAGTAGAGCAACTGTTAGCTTTCTCCATCTAATGTTTTTTAAGCATGTTCCCTATGGCTTCTTTCTGTGTCAACTTTATAATCATTATTTCTCTATCTCTCCCTATTAGAATTTCTAAAATATACTTAGCATTGGTAAGGTCTTTCCTAGCAAATCGACTTCTCAGGTCATTTTTCAACTTATTTATTTTCTATAATGATTTACTCAATACCAGCAAATCATCAACATAAATAGTAATGAAAACAACTCCATCCTCGTCTTTATACAAGTATATAGAGTGGTCTAAGCTAATTATGACATACCCGAGATTGGTCAGAAATTCGTCCAACTTCTTAATCCATTGTCTTAGAGCCTGTTTCAGTTTGTACAATAATTTTATCAGCTTGCACACTTCACTCTCCTCTCCTTCCTCCACAAAACCCTTTGGTTGCCTCATGAAAATTTATTCCTTTAGTTCTCCATAGAGGAAGGTTGTTTTGATGTCCATCTGGTGTATCTCTATGTTTTCCTATGTCGCCAAAGTGAGCAAAATTATGACAGAGGGAAATCTGACAGGTAGAGCAAAGGTCTCTTCATAGTTAATCCCCTCTTTCAGAGTATACCTTTTAGCCACTAATGTGGCGTTATACCTCTAAATGGTGTTTTCAGGATTGAGTTTGAGTTTGAAGACACACTTACATCCGATTGGTTTTTTGTCTATTGGACATACATCAACTCCTAGTTATTTACCTCCATGATTGAGGCCATCTCCTCATTAATAGTAGTCACCCATCTGTTGCTTTTTGAGCTGTTTATCGCCTCTAGGTATGTTTGCGGCTCGTTAGGGTGAGACAGCTTGGTGACCTTGTTGTTGAGCTGCCTTTTTTGAATCCTCTCGTTGCTCCTTCTACTTCCCTCAAAATCCGCAATTGCTATAGAGGGCATCTTTGGATTTCTTCTTTCCTTCTCTTCTTCTCCCCTATCCTTGAGATCTCTCCTTCATCTCCTATTTTTATTTCTGTCAGAAAAAAAAAATCTTTAGAAATGTGTTTTTTTCCTTTTGAAGACTGAACAAAATCTAGTTAAACTAATTGAATTGTCTCCATGGAGGATCTTTTGTATTATTTTCTAGATCACTTTCAAATTTTTTTTTTTTCATTTTGGTATATTTGAAGAGATCTACAAATTTTCCCTCATCCATCACTAGAAGGTGATTTACCATAATGATGTCTTTCTTCTCAAGATCATATACTTTATACCCTTTTACATCATCATCATATCTTACTAGATATGTGGGCTTCCCTCTTGCATCTAATTTCTAGTTTTCCTTATTATTATGTAGACTGTATATTTGACCACCAAAGGCCTTTAAATGACCACCAAAGACCTTTAAATGAGACAGATCTGTTTTCTACCTGTCCATCTCTCATATAGTGTCTGGTTTTTAACAACTGATGGCAGCACTCACTCTGTTTTTGTGATAATTTGTACAATTTATAGCTTCACACCATAAGCGTCTTCCTATATTTTTATCATTTAGCATACACGTAGCAGTGTCACCAAGAATTCTGTCATTAACAATTCTATTTAACCTTTCAACCACTCCATTGTGTTATGGGTTATTTGGAAAAGATTTTTGGTACTCTTGTGTTCTCAAATAGTTCTCAAACTGATTTGATGTATATTCTCCTCCATTATCACTTTTTATTCTCTTTATAGGGGTTCTCTGTAAATTTTCACTCCACGCCTTATATTTTGTAAAGCGATCGGCAACCTAAGATTTATATGTAATAAAGTATACTTTAAATATCTGGACCAGTCATCTGTAATAGTTAGCATTACCTTTTCCCTCCAGGTGATAGAACTCTAAGTGACTCCTATATGTTAGTGTGAACTAAGTCTAATACATCCCCTCCCCTATAGGTGGCAAATTTAGGAAAAGATAGGTTGTGTATCTTTCCTTGGGCACATCCAATAGAATCACCTAGAATCTCATCATCCCGAAACTTCATTCCATCTATCACTTTTTTTTTTCATTTTTATTAATCTTTCTAAATTCACATGCTGAAGTATTTTATGCCATATCAACATTTCATTTACACAAGCATACAAAAGCCCATTTTTTCCATTACTAAAGATCAGTTTGAACATTCTCTGACTTCCCTTCATAGCTGTAAAATAGACACTCCTATCAAAGCTAGCAAGAAAGACTCATTTTTTGGTGTTTTCTCAAAACCTTCATTATCTAGTACAAAGATGGATATAACATTTTTGTTAAGCTAAGGTATGTAGAGAAAATGTGACAGAGTGATTGTCGACACTTGTCCCTCTACCTTAACTTTTACATCTACAGATCCCACTAAGCTAGTGGTCACAACTCTCCCATCTGTATACTTTATCTAAAGTGATGGGATGTTCCTAAGTTTGGTAAATCATCTCTTATCTCTGCACATACGCATGGAAGCACCAGATTCTATAATCCATCCATCCTCAAGAGACTCTTTCAAACCTTCGAAGGCACATTTTTGCTTTCTTGGAATCTTAGATCAGTCTCTTATTTTTCTCCAGCTGTTTGTTTAGGAAAAGGTCTCCTACCTCCTCATCGAGCTCTTCCATCTCATCCTCTTGCACTTCTGTTGCCACAAGAGCCTTTTTCTTTCCTCCCAGATTTAGATTTCCTTAACAATCCTCTTTCCTAAGTTATGGGAATCAGTTGCAGTCAGCCATTGTTCAGGCATGTTCAGGCTTTTTGCAGAAATGACACACTCCTTTGAGAGGATCCTTTGCTGATCCATCCGTAGTATTCTTTCGTACTTGGATCATTTCTAATACTGAAGTCCAAATTCATCTGTCATATGGCAAATCTTGAACTTTGTACACAATATTTTCATACTTGTTCGGCAGTTTCATGTTCACAGTATTCGCCTTCTTCTTCTGTGTTTCCTCCCTTCCTGCACTTTGAAGCTCCATTAACAGCCCAACTTGGAAAAGCAAAAGTCTCACATCTTTCCTCCTTTATATACATAAGCTTTTAACATCGGATCTGCAAATTATTGTTGCAGAATGGTTTCACTTTTGTATATTTTAACAAGAGAGTCCCACAGATCCGCAGATCCACTGACATTGAGGAGGGGAATATCATCTGGTTTAATGTTATGTTGGAGAATGAAATGTTTTGCAACCATTTTTTGTATTCGTAGGTGCTAGCATACATTTCTTCTATTTTTCGTTTAGTTGATGCAAAAACAAGTGTTGTAGTTATTGGTGTTGACTTTTCTTTTCATTTTTCTACGATGATGCTTTTCCCAGCATTATCTTCCTCCCACGTGGTTACTTTAGTTTTTCCTTATCCTTTTGGAAAACGAATTCCTCCAAAACCTAGTGGCACTCCATGACTTGATGAAGGACGCCTCACATGTCCGCATACAATCCCCCATAAGTGTTTTTCGAAGAGAGCTCCTTGCATCATTGTATCCCACTAGATTAATCTTGTTCCACCAAAAATGGGCACCGTAGAGGGTGGGCCTATAATTAGTGCTGTCCATAGCCATTTCTAGCTATGGATTCACCCTCGGAAGCATCACAGACTACCCCAAAAACAGCCTACTTTGGATACACACAAAATTCAACATAATTAACAAAAATGGCTGAAACTACATTAAAAAATATTATCTAGGATATAGAATAACCTCACAAAGTTTTAGACAAAAATAATAAACATAGAGATCCCATCATCTATTCAAAGTTGCACAAAAACAGTCTGCCAGAAATTTGATAAAATAGACTAACTTCACAATGAAGTAAAACACAGACCAGGCACACAATAGGCCTGCAAATCTGTGAAAATATTACGAGTATAGATAGGAACACACATGCATAATTTCAGAAAATTCTGCCAACAGATCTGAGAGTAATCCTCAGATAAAATTACCAAAAATAACCATAAACAGTTTTGGTCCAAAAAGTTCCTATGTCCTAAAATGACTAAGTCCTACAAATATATATACAAGAGCTTACTGCTGAATGTACGGAGGCATATCAGCCGTACGCTATCTACCAGCTACCTCTATTAATGTTGGTATACCCGAATACTTCAAGGTATGTCAAAGTGAGTAAATCTACACTAATAATTAATTCACAAAAAGACAAATCAATGTTCAACCAAATATTTACATCGACGCTTTCGTAAAATCCGCGTACTAGGTATCAACTTGATTAGTCACTCCAAGACGAAACCACGTCATGAACCGACATCACATACGTACAGTCCACTTGATACCACATCATCAAAAATGCAATCCTTTGGAAATATCGGCGGACGCCGTCCGCCCTCCAAATGTACCACGGACCACTTGCCGAAATTAAACCGTACCTTCAAAATATTTTCTGTACCGAACCAGCGTCCTTTGCAATAAATACGCCTCTCGCAAATAAAGTACACTTGTTCAAATAAGACGCTCCGTACCGGCGGCGTACATATTCAACATTTCGTACATTTCACATCGGATCGCTTCGCGATCCGCCGTCCATTTGCAAACGTATTCCGAGCCACTCAATTACTCCCTTTAATTTCAATCGTACAATTACTCCCCCGATCCACAAATCCATTCGAACCTCCATTTGTACCACCACATTATTTCCGGTAATAATCTACGCACGAACCGTCTCGTGCGCACAAAATGTGGCGTAAGTACGAAACTAACATTTCAAAAACAACAATTAGTAACACTGTGGCCTCTATTTGTAACATTGTGGCCTCCATTAGCACACGATGTTTGTGGCCTCCATTAGCACTCAATTTTTAGAGCTTACTACTAGCCTCTAAGATAATATTTGCCCTTTTATCTTCCTCGCTAAAATAAGTGCCACTTTAGCACACAAACATTCAAGCCACCCTCACCTCGTGAGGGCCCAACTCTTTTTAAGTAAACGTCAAATGAATTTTTGAATTTACTCCTAGCCTAAGATGGCCTATTTATACAAAAGGTCTCTCAAAAAGAGGCGCCTCAAAAACATTAAGTACCTAATCTTCCTACTCATAACTACCTATTACTAAATCCTAAACCTATTAGAAGATTTTATAGTAAAAGAAGGTACACTAGCCGATGTACTTTTTGTACGGCCATTGTACGACATGGCCTTCGTAGTGACGCATGTCAACTCTACAGCCATGGTTTTGTTGAAAAAGGTATTAAATCAGCTATCTCTTTAGTCTATGGTCTTACTATAGCCCTCATACTTGTCGTAGTCACTAAGGACTGGCAAACAGCTATGGCTGCCACATGCAGATAGAGAGACAGCCTAAGTGAACAAAAGAGAGAACCCTCTACAAAAGATAGGCGGTCAAGTCTAAGATAGATAGGCGGTCAAGTCTAAAATTTGATCATATGACCTTCCGGATGACCGCCGTACGTATAGCCATTTGCCTTATCTAGTACGTCTTCATAAAACGTTATGTATATGGGGTATGACATCCATTTAAACTTGGACAACGCGATATGTTTCATTTAACAGCTTACGGGATAAATTGAACATGGAAATGGACTAGACCGCAAGAAATTCGGACCGCATGGAATTAAAGAAATGACATTTCATTTTGACAGGCGAAATCAAATGTAAATCTCATATCGAACACCTCACAGCAGAGCCGATATACCGGAGTAGACATTTGGTTTTTTGCTGAGCTAATGTCGACGAATGACACATGGCATGCCATGAGTGGATAATAGATATTGAGGGAGGAGCAACTACAGCTCAAGACCTAACGGGCGTTAGCGGGATGGCCATGCTTTACCATGGCCGTACAAGAAGTACAGCAACACTTGTACCTTCAGCCATGCCATACCATGGCCGTACAAAAAGTACAACGACAATTGTACCTTCTTCTACCTTACAGTCTTCTGATTCGTCAAGTACACTAGTAGTAGGAGGTTTAGAGAGGGAGTTTAAGACTTAGAATTTTTGAGGCATCTCTCTCAGAGAGACCTTTTTGTATTTATAGGCCATCTTTGGCCAGTAATAACTTAAAGCTCAGAGGAGCAGTTTCAACGATTCTTTTTCTGGGCACTCAAGGGACTCCAGGCAAAACAAAAATAAAGTCAATTAGTGTTTTTGCGTGCCAAGGTGGCACTTATTCAGTGGGAAATAAAAAGGGCAAATATTATCCTAGAGGTTTTATATAAGCTGAACATTCTGTGGACCAATGGAGGTCACTGAATAACAATTTATGGGCCCACCCACTAGGGTGTCTATTTTCAATGGAACGCGGTTTATATACTAGGAAACCATGATGAGGGGTGCATTGTTTGACAAACGGCTATGGGGCATTATGAGTGGTCGTGTGCAGCAGCCAGTTGTAAAATTGGGAATTTCACTTGGGTTTCGAGGATCTTGATTCTCAAGAGGATCTGCGTAGGTAGAGGTGGTAGAAAATGATGGAGAAGGCATCTTGTTAGACAAGAGTAAAGAGAAGGGGAAGGAGAAACTCACACGGATAGCTATTGGATTGGTAATGGAAGTGAATATTTAAAAAAACTGAGGCAAAAAAAAATGAAATTTGGGATTTCAACAACACTGTGGCAACTCATTTTATTCTCGAGTGTCTCACTCAAGCAGTTCCTACACCTCACCTTCATGTGGACAAGGCGACCGAGTTGTGGGAGGCTCTTGTCAACATTTACAAGAGTGGTACGATTTAGCAGCAGAAGCTGGCAAATCAGAAGGTACAAACATATTTTTACAAATGAGGAAAGATCTTAGACTTTTGTTAAGACTTGGCTGGATTACTTATGGAGTTGGAGAGTGCAGAGAAAAGGGAGACCGAGAAAGAGAAGGTGAATAATTTGTTAATGAAACTTCCGGATGATTAAGAAAATATTGTTAACAAGGTTCAAGAATTGCCAGATTATCGATAGATCTAGAACTCCGTTGTCTGGATCATTTTGGTTTGGGAAAGCACAATTGAGATTTGAAAAGGAGGGAAGAGCGTTTAAGCATTGGCTGCTGGAACTAACTGGGGGGATAAGGATTCGAAGAAACCTTATGGCAACTTTGGTGGAGGAGGAAGAGGAAACCAATCAGACGAATTTGGATTAAGGCATGCGAAGGGAATCTCTCACTTTTGTAAGAAGCCGGGACATTACATGGCGGAGTGTACTAAACTGACAAAGGTGAGATTGAAGGAGGGGCAGATAGGTATATCAGAGCCAAGAAAGAAGAAGACATTTGTGACAACACAAGTCATGGGAAAGGATTTTGATGAGTACGATGGCGAACTCCTCGTCAACAAGGAGCTAGAGGTGAAACGTGAGCCGGAGATTCGAAGGAGGCAGAAGTGTGATTGCGGTGGAGTAAAAGAATCTCTTGAAGAAGGATGGATAATTGATTCAGGTTCCTCTATGCATATGTGCAAGGAAAAACAATTGTTTACCAAAATGAGAAAAATCTCTACTATAGAGATAGAGTATGGGGATGGGAGAATATTAACCACTAGTTTTGTGGGGTTTGTGGAACTGAAATTCTTAGTTGATGGTAAGACATCCATAGTCACTTTCTTTGATGTTCTTTTTATTACAAAGTTGAACAAAAATATTATCTCTACGTCGGTCTTAGATGATAAGGGTTTTGAGGCTAGTACTAAGAAAATAGTCTTATTTGCTAGATATGAGAATGAAGTGTATTTCACATTTGAAAACAGTAGCCAATAAATGTTTAGGCTGAAAATAGTAGCCAATAAATGTTTAGGGTGAATTTGAGTAATGGAAAGACACGAGTTTACTATGCCAGTATAAGTGATTTGATGATGTGGCATAAAATATTGGGACATGTGCATCTAGATAGATTGAAAGAAATGAAGAAAATGGGTGTAGTTGAGGGAATACATTTTGGAGATAACGAGACATTGGATGCCTGTAGTGGAGGTGTTGAAGGTAAGGCCCACAGATTGCCTTTCCCAAAAACCCCAACATATAAAGGTGAAATGATTGTAGATCTAGTTCATACTGACATATGGGGACCGGCCAAAGTGCCATCAGTTGGAAGTAAAAGATTTATGCTTACTATCATGGATGTTAGTCTAGATACTCGAGAGTCTATTTCTTGAAAAATAAATTTGAGGCCTCGGCTTATTTTAAAGAGTAAAAAACATAGAGTGAGAACCTTCATAAGACACCTATAAAGAGAGTGAGGAGTGATATTGGGGGGGAATAAACCTTCAATGAGTTTGAGGATTTTTTGAAAGAGGAAGGGGTTCAACACCAAAAAAATGTTACAAAGAACCCATAACAAAATGGTGTAGCCGAGAGACTAAATCAGACATTAAGTGATTGTGCCCTTAGTATGTTATCGGATTAAAAGATAAGAAAAAGCTTTGGGGCAGAAGCTATGAATTGTGCTAATTGTCTTAAAAATAGAGTCCTTACCTCGGCAGTATAAGGACAAACACTTTATGAAAGATGGACTGGGAGAAAACCTAATATTTCACACTTAAAGGTGTTCGGAAGTCAAGTGTTTAGTCTAAACACATAAAAATCTGATTGGAAGTTAGATGCAAGGGGAAAACCAGGATACCTACTTGGATATGATGAAAATGTAAAGGGATATAGAGTTTAGGATCTCAGAAGAGAAGATATCATTATAGTAAAACACTAGGTAGTCATGGATGAAAGAAAGTCCATAGATCCTATTAAATATACTAAACCGGTTAGAATTAGAATTGTATCCGAAAATGAGTTAGATTATGATTCTTTTAACCGAACTTTGAATTAGCCTGACCTTTTAGTGGAAGAGAAAAATATGACGGAGAGTGACCCTCTCTTAGAGTCACATCTTCCGGTTTAAATCAAGGAAGAGATCAACGAAAGACCGAAAATGGATGATGAACGTCCGGAGGTGGACTCCACGGATAGGGGAGAAGATGAAGTCATTCGGAGAAATCCGAGATTACCCTCCATTACAGCATCAGATATTGAATGAGGAAGGAGAAGCTGCAAGAGACTTCAAGAGAGACAAGTGAACAATAAGGTAACTAAGCTGTCACATTTGAGCGAACCCCAAAGTTACTCGGAAGCAATCAATAGTTTGAAACAAGTAGATGGATGACAACCATTAATGATGAGATGGCTTCCATTATGAAAGAAAACACATGGGAGCTGGTGGATTCTCCTCGTGACAGAAAACGATAGGAAGCAAGTGGGTATTTAAGGTGAAACTCAATCCCGATAACACTATTGATGGATACAAGGCTAGATTAGTGGCAAAGCGGTTCCCACAGAAGGAGGGAATCGATTATGAGGAGACCTTCGCTCCGGTTGTTAGATTTCCCTCTGTATAGATTTGACTTAGTCTAGTGGCGGTAGAAAACATGGAAGTGCACCAAATGGACATCAAAACCACTTTCTTACACGGAGAATAAGAAGAAGAGATCTTCATGCGACAGTCGAAAGAATTTGTGGAGAAAGGAGAAGAAAGTAAGGTGTGCAGATTGATAAATTCTCTTTATGGACTAAAGCAAGCTCCACACCAAGAAGTAGGACGAGTTTTTGACAAGTTTGGGATATATCGGAATCAGTTCGAGTCATTCCATTTATCTATTTGAGGACGAGGAAGGTATAATTTTCATTGCCATCTATGTTGATGCTTTCCTTGTTTTGAGTAAATCAACGGAGAAAATTAATAGATTGAAAAATGATCTAAAGAGTAGATTTGAAATAAATAAATTGGGAGAGGCAAAATACATTTTGAGAATTCAGATGGAGAGGGATAGAGAGAAGAAAACAATTAGGCTTACTCAAAAAGAAGCAATAGGAAATATGCTTGAAAAAATTAAATGGATAAAGCAAATAATTGTACAACTCCAATGGATTTAAAGAAGGGAAATGAGGGGAGCTCAGAAGGGGGAGTCTTGATCTTGGATAATGAGTTAGGACCAGATGAGAGTGAGTTTGTGCAAACTATTCCGTATCGATAGGTTGTCAGTAGTTTGATATATTTTATGAAATGTACTCGTCCTGATACAGCACTAGCTATAGGGATATTAAGTACGAGTCTAAATGATCATAGGAAGAAAGATAAAAAAGCGGCCAAGAGAGTCATGCGATACTTGATAGGAACGAGAGATCTATGGTTCCATTTGGGAGAGGATAATACTCACATCACAACTTGGAGTGATGCCAAATGTGGGCATGCTCCGATGATAAGGTGTACTTCTAGGTAGGTGTTTTATGTTGGGAATGAGGCTTGGAGTAGGAGGAGCAAGCAGCAAAAGGTGATTGCTTAGTCCACCATGGTGACTGAGTATATGGCCTCTTGTTTGGTTGTCAAATAATTAATCTGGGTGAAATCTTTACTTAAAGAACTTGGATATATGAACAATGGAGTGCAAAAGATACTTTGTGATAATCAAGCTGTAATTGCAACTGGAGCAAACCCAAAGCATCACTTTAAAGCAAAGCATATGGATATATAATTGAGCTTTGTTAGAGAGAAGGTTGAGAATAAAATAATTAGTTTGGAATATAGTCCGGATGGGGAAGTGGTAGCAGATATGATGACTAAGCCGGTTACTCCTCCCAAATTGATATTTTGTAGAGAGAAGTGTGGACTAAAGAAAAATATAGATTAGAAAATAAAGGGAGTGTTTAAGAATGTATTTTATCTTCTATATCTTTAGTCTATGGTGTTACTATAGCCCTCATACTTATCGAAGTCACTGAGGACTAGCAGGCAGCCATGATTGCCGCACTGGCACGGAGCCATTGCGGCATGCCATGGCTGCCGCAGGCAGACACAAAGACAAGCTAAGTGAACACAAGAGATCCCTTTGTATAAGATAGGCGGTCAAGTCTAGGATTTGATCCTGTGACCTTTCAGATGACCACCGTACGACATAGCCGTTCGCCTTATCGAATAGGTCTTGATGAAACGTTATGTATATGGGTTACTACATCAATTTAAACTTGGAAAACGCGATATGTTTCATTTAACGACTCACGGGACAAATTGAACATGCAAAATAGACCGGACTGCACCAAATCCGGACCGCACGCAATTTACGAAACGACATTTCATTTCGACGAACGAAATCAAATGTCAATCTTAGATTGAATGGCTTGTAGTGGAGCCAATGTACCGGAGTAGACATTTTGTAGTTTGCGGAACTAATGTCGGCGGGTGACACGTGGTAGGCCATGAGTGGACATAAGATATTGAGAGAGGAGCAACTACGGCTTAAGAACTGATGCGATTAGCGGGACGGCCATGTCGTACCATGGCCGTACAAGAATTACAGCGACACTTGTAGCTTTTTTTACCTTACAGTCTTCTGATTGGTCATGTACACTAGTAGTAGGGGGTTTAGAGAGGGTATTTAGGACTTAAAATTTTTGAGGCACCTCTCTCTCACAGACCATTTGTATTTATATGCCATCTTTGGCCAGCCAAAACTTAATGATTAAGGGAGCAATTTCATGGATTCTTTTTGCTGCGGACTCAAGGGAGTCTAAGCTACACAGATGTGTATTGGGTCAGAGTTTTTGCGTGCCAATGTGGCACCTATTTAGTGGGAAAGTCAAAAGGGCAAATATTATCCTAGATGCTTCATATAAGCTGGACACTTTGTGAACTAATGGAGGTTGCATAATTACAGGTTCCACCTCCCATCTTCTCCGATGTCCAATTATATGGTGCCACGTGGCATCGTGTGAAGGCGTCTCTAAAAAACTGCCAAAAGTCCATTTTGGGTTGGTGGCTACAACGACAACTGTCCGATCAATGTTTTAAAATGGTTCGATTCGCGTTCGTGCATTCCGTCAGTTTACATGAGTGTCTTTACTAATTTGTTCACTTAAATAGATTAGCCGCCGCGTTAATGTTTAAAAAAATATCACACCCTATACATTTAACAATTATTCTAGGACTGGATGGATAAGGTGGACCACTGTTTAGCTGGTAGTGACTCTGTAGGACCTAGATCGAATCTTGGTCAGTTCACATATTCTTTTTGGTAGAAGTGAAACTAGCTACTCTACCTGCTTTCTCATTTTGTCTCTTTGGCTCCTTGAAGGCACCCATGGCTATCCAAGTCTTTGTGATTGCAACAAGATTAGACTTAGAGTTTCTCTTGGAACACATAACTACAAAATACTTTTCAACATAGACGAATTCAAAGATTACAAATTCGAATTTCCAAATTGTTGCGGCGCTATAGATGTTACCCATATCATCATCAAATTAGGGGATGAGATGAGGTTAGCTGGTTGGTATGATAAAGAACATAATTATTGTTTAATATTTTAGGCTGTAGTTTCACCAAATACGCCTATATTAGATGCGTGTGTTGGTTCGACTGGTAGCGTTCACGATTCTAGAGTGTTTATGAATTTCGATGTCAGCAACGCAATATTATTCTGTGCAAGAATAAAAGGTCCATCCGTTAATGTTACTTGGATGGAAATACAACCTTTCATTATAGAGGATGCATGGCACCCATTACACACATAGTTAATCACCCCATATCCAGGCAGAAATTTACGAGAATGGCAACGATTGTCAATTATTACCATAGCAGTAAACGAATGTATATAAAAAGAACCTTCAACATTTTGAAGAGAAAGTGGCCCATATTAGACAAGAAAATTACTTATAGAAGTTCGGAGCATTTAGTAAACAAAATCATTTACTGTCTTCACGCTACATAATTTGTTATTAGAGGAAGATGTGTCTTATATGGACGAAGTTACTCCACCGTGTGATTTTTTAGCAGAAGACATGTACGAAAGGCATGGGGTTTATGTACGGTAAGGTTGATGCTTAGAAATTGGTTAGGTATTTGTAATAGAGTGATTGAATTTGGAGGGACCAAGTGGGTTAGCTTCAAATAGATTCATTCCATTGTGGCCAACAAGATTAGTTACAAATTGAAGAAAAAAGAGCATGAGAAGAGGAGATATGTTGCAATGAGATTAGAACATTAAGAATTGTAAGGGCAATATTTGAAGACCGGAGGTAATACAAGATTATTCATTAGGCATGATCATTAGGCATGATCATTGATCAGGCAGTTTTCAGGTTTTATAAAATAGATGGCAGGTATCAAATTCGAAGTGTACTACTCAATAATCTGGTTTTTTTGTTATGTTTTTATGTTTTTTATTTAATGAAGGTTAACGTTTATAAAATTTCCAATGTTTTTATGATTTACATTTTTTTCATCGTACATTTTATATTTGCCTCAACTTTATCTATTTTTTTCCTTGTGGATAACCATTTTTTGTGTTGGTTCTTTTGTATTAGATACCGAATGCGAGTGGTGGGTTCATATGTGTCGTGTTTTATTCGAGATGTTTTGTGTTTTTAATTTAGATGGATAGACTTTTATCAAAATTATCCTTTTCAGTGGTTTAATGCATTTTTCCTCTTGAATTCGATAGTTTTGTGAAAGTCAGCCACTACGAGAAAAAATGTAGTAAAATATGATGTGCAAATAAATTCAATTTTAATCTTGAATCTGCTCAACTGTAATTGTGGAGGAAACAGCGTTTAAACATAGAAACCTGCACGCTCAGAGACACATAGAAATTAGTGTAGCTGTACGGCTAGTACCAGCATAGGATAAATGCCAAATGGCATGCTAGAACAGTTTTGCAAATTAAGAACACGGGAATCCAACATTGGAGCGTTGTCGTTTTCTGACAGAGTTTTTTCCCTAGGAATTTGCCGAAACACTTAGGTTTTGATTCTGGATATCTACTGACAGGCTAGTTTGAGTTAGGGTTTGCTCGCAGATCCATAGTTCAGGCTAGGGAGTGTCTTTGAGCCCTATTCCCCATATTTTCTCTCTTGTACCAAAGACCTTACCTAATCTACCGGCGCACGCCATCTTGCAAGGTTTCCCTCCATATTGTTGTTTTCTTGCTTTGGAGTGAGACTTGCGTTGGGTGAATCTGGTTCGATCTTGCTATCTTGCTGTCAGAACGTGGGCTGTGGCGGTGAAGTTCCTGGCTTGTCTGGCTTTGTGAGAACCGGCTATCTCGGCTCCTACGTCCAGTTCCGACAGGGTTTTCCACAGCTGGTTGGACTCCTGTAGGGTATATTTGAAAGACTTCAGGGCCTAGTGGCTACTGTCGCAAATATGGAATTCCAACCTTACTTACCCGACCTTGCTGTATCTTTTATTTTTTCCAGTCTATGTGTTTCGCATGTTTGTTTTTCCCGGCAGCTTCCTTTATTGTTTCCTTGCTGAATAAATGCTTTGTATGCTGGTTGTTGTCACGAATGCTATACATATGCATTGATGGACTACATCCTGATGTCTCTCGGCGACTCAAGCTAGATCTAATGCATGCCATTCACATTAGTCCTGTCATGCACGACAGAAGTTTTATTTATTTTATGAATTGTACGAGACCCGACATTGCAGCAGTTGTGGGAGTCTTGAGTAGAAGCCTACAGAATCCTAAAAAGGCAAATTCGGAAGCTGCAAAAAGGGTGTTGAGATATCTTGCAGGTACTCAAAATCTTAAGCTTGTACTCGGAGGAGGAGAGGTGAAAATACAAACGTGGAGCGATGCTAGCTATAGAGACATGCCAAGCCGAAAGTCTACGACCGGCTTTGTTCTAAAAATTGGAGATTGAACTTGCTGCTAGAGTAACAAATTACAAAAGGTTACAGCTCAATCCACAATGGAGTCAAGATATATGGCAGCTGCTTCCGCCCTCAAGGAGCTCCTATGAGTCAAGTCCATTTTAGAAGAACTTGGGTATATGCAAACTGGTCCTCACGCTATCTGGTGTGACTTCCAGGCAGCCATTACAATTGCCTCTAACCTTAGCCATCACTTTAAAATCAAACACATGGATGTTAGACATTGCCTCTAACCCGAGCCATCACTTTAAGAGCAAATACATGGATGTTAGACTTCACTTTGTTATAGAAAAAGTACTTGCAAAAGTCGCTAAATTGTATTATTTACCGAACGAGAATTTGGTGGCTGACATGTTAACAAAAGCCCTTCCCGCTCTTAAGTTACAGTTTTACAGAGATGCTATTGGACTAAGTGAGTAACTTAGTCTAGAGATTTAGGGGAGTGTTGTAATTTAGAAATCTTTATTTCAGTAGCTAGGGCTAAAATAACTTAGAATAATTTCTAAGTAGTCTGTTGTAATACTTACCTTAATTAGTGTTACAGTAGCAAAAGTACAATAGAGTATATTGTACTTTTATAAGGACACGTGTCGGCAAGAGAACGTATGCAGGTTTTACGGAGTGGCGTCGACAGTGAGCCACACGCGTCACGCAGTTGACGATTGGATTCACAGGATCGGACGAACGGAATCTGAACCGAGTATTCCGAAAATATATGATATGGTTCGACGGTACCATCGTCAATTGAATTTGTTCCAACGGACGCGATTCACCTGGGACCACAAGTGTGATTCACGAGGGACCACAAGCGTGATTCACATGGGACCACAAGTGACGAAGCACTCAGGTGCTTCGTACTACACGACCACAGTCGGCTGGACTTTGGCGACTACCGCTGACTAAGCATCTGGAACGTTTTGTGTACGGTTCAATATCTAAAAATATCTGAAAAAACATTGTTTTGTAGTTTAGTGTAATTAAAAATATTGTTCAACTAATTAGGTTTTTGGAAAGTAGCAATTAAGGTTTTTGAGGTACTAACAGAACACTAACGCACAGGTATTGTAATTTCTCGTTAGTCAAGATAATAACCGCAATAATAGTTACCCAAATTAGTGTAGACCAGTAGATACACACTGTGAGTATATAGCTTAGGACTTAGCCAATTTTGTAGTATCCAGTTTTGTGAATATGATTTTCTAAGGGCAGATTTTGGGAAACTTCCACACATCATATCTTATGGTTCACTAAATCATTTTGGGTGCAATTTTGAGAATTTTCAGTTTACTCTTTTGTGTATCATTGTGAGAAATTTGAGGCATTTTGGTCTTTTGAGTCATATTTTGTGTAAGCTCAAAGTTGGCTGTTGAGTAGGTGTTTGATAGCTTTTGCTATTTTCCATGTCTACTTTCAATACTACTGTTAGTCCTCCTACTGCAGCGGTGGTCGTAGAACAACACGTTATGGGCCTTTCGTCAATAATTCCTATCTTCAATGGCCAAAAGTATCCTTATAGGGCGGCGATGGTTGAATCTTTGTTTGAAACTGCTGACTTATTGGGGATCTTGGATGGCTCCCTTGATGAAACAAATCCTAGTTGGGCGAAAAAGAATTCAATAGCAAGGAACAATTTTCTTTTTGTATTTCATTAAATATGGTCATGTCTCGCCTGAAAATGAAGAAGGTGAAGGAGATTTGGACATCACTGAAATCCGCTTTTGAAAAAGCGAATTTCCAAGAAGAGCTCTTGGTGGCTGGAAAAATTTGGGGGTACAAATACATGGGGGAAACTATGGTCAAGTATTGTGACAACTTTCGTGCACTTATTGATGCACACTCCTCTGCTGGGGGGTCATTTCCTGAGTTTCAGCAGGCAACTTTGCTTATTAGAGGACTTCCTAGTAGCATGAAAGGTGTGTCAGCTCATTTAAAGAGTCGTGATAAAGCTAGTTGGTCGTTTCAATTAACATATAATCATATATTGGAGGAAGAGTATAATACTAAACTCCTTGAAGGAGAAGGAAAGGTTGAAGCTTTTGCAACACACTTTGACAAAAGAGCTCAGTTTAATCAGAAGAGGAATTAGTTTCACCAGAATCAGAATCAATTTAATCAGTTTAATAAGAGGCCAAATCGACAATCTTCTACTGTTTCGTTTTATTGTTATGAGAAGGGTCTGGTAATATTGTTATGAGAAGGGTTATGGATATTGTTGTCTTTTCGGAAAGCTTTTAGACTCAGAGCAGCGCAGCTGCTTTAAAGACAAAGCAGCGCAGCTGCTATACAGACAGAGCAGCGCAGCTGCTATACAACAGAGCAAAGCAGCTGCTATACAGCAGAGCAGCTGCTATAGAGCAGAGCAGCTGCTATACAGCAGAGTTGTTGCTATACAGGAGAGCAGCGCAGCAGCAAAACAGCGAAGCTGTGTTAGGACAAGGCAACCACGATTATATTTGATATGGTCCGTACGGACAACGCAACGTCTGATATTCTTAATGTGATTCTGTACAGGATAAAGTAACTGCGATAGATACGATTCTAGTCAACTTAGTGGGAACTCAGTGGTAACTTAGTGGGTAACTCAGTGGTAGCTTAGTGATAGCTCAGTGGTAGCTTAGTGATAGCTCAATGGTAGCTTGACAGATTAGTGGTAGCTTGGTGGTTTGACGTACCTCTCAAGTACACTGGTGTTGCCAGTTCAACACAAGTATAAGACTTAGGACTCATAACATATTATGTATCCAGACTTCCAAGTAGTAAAACTGCAGACTGTTTTTGGGAAACTTCTGAGTATTATATCATGAGTGTTGTCAAGTCAATTCAGCTATAACTTTGGGAGTTATCATTGTTCATGCTACTCTATATTTTGATAGAGTTTTGTGAGGTTTTGAAGCTTGTATAAGAATTGGTGAGCACTTAAGAACAGCTGTTTGGTAGGATTCTTGATAGCTTCTGAGAGTGTATCATGTCTACTTCTACTACTACTGCTGCTCCTCCACCTGCATGTTATAGAACAACAAGTTATGGGCCTGTCATCAAGAATTCCTATATTTTCCGGGAATAAGTATGCTTATTGGGCAGATATGGTGGAAACTCATTTTGAAAATGTCAATCTTTTGGATATATTGGATGGTTCGCTGGATGAATATGATCCGTCATGGTCTAAGAAAAATACGCAAGCTCATTTTATTCTGAAATTTTGTATATCTGAGGACTTAGCTATGTCTCGGATAAAGATGAAAAAAGCAATTGATATCTGGATATCTCTTAAAAGTGATTATGAAAAGGCGAATGTCCAGAAAGAGCTTCTATTGGCTGGAAAAATTTGGGACTATAAGTACACTGGCGGTACAATGGCTGAATATTCTAACAAATTTCGTATCCTTGTAGATGCACATGCTTGTGCAGGTGGGGTGTTTCCTCTTTTTCAACAGGCGGCATTGCTCATGAGAAGTCTCCCTCGTAGTATGAAAGGAGCATCTGACATGCTCAAACAAAAAGATAAAGCTAGCTGGACTTTACAGTTAGCCATCAATATTTTACCAGAGGAGGAAGCTACATCTAATATTCACAATGTTGAGCAAGTAGAGGCTTTTAATTCAGACTTTGAGATAAAGGGATAGTTTAATCAGAAAAGGAATCAGTTTAATCAGTTCAGACATTTTAATCAAGGTGGAAATAGAGAATCCAACAATGCATGCTTTTATTGTAGTGAGAGAGGTCATGGATACAAATTTTGTCCTAAGCTTAAAAAAGCTAACGATACTAGTTTATACCTGCAGGGATGGCAACAAAGCTAGTTTTACAAAGGCTTCACGGGGACTACACCTCGTGGAAACGCACTATTTTCGGCTTCATCGTCTCTCCAAGACGAGACTTTGACACTTTCTACGGAGGACGATCCGGATCTATTCCCTATGGCGGCTGCAATGGAGGGTGCGAAGGACCCCGGATGGATAATGGATACAAGAGCGTCAGCCCACATGTGCTGGAACAAGACCATCTTCAAAAATATTGATGCAACGTTGGAGAAAAATATTTATTATGCTTGTGGAATGAGTGTCCAAACTCGTGCTGTGGGTGATGTGTCCTTACTAGTTGATGTAGAAGGAAAAGCAACTGAAAGGACTCTTCACAATGTCTTATTTGTGCCTGACTTTAAGAAAAATCTGTTTTCTACGTCGTTGGTAGAGAGTAAAGGCTTTGAGGTTAATTTGAAAAATGGTCCGGAGGTTGTTAGCAAAAATGGCAAGGTTGCGGTTACAGGAACTAGAGATAGTAGCAAGATGTATCCCATGGATATGGCTAATACAAAGGAGAATGATGTTTTGTACTCCGGTGTTTTCACTCAGATGAGTTATGGCATAAAAGATTAGGCCATGTTAATTATGATAGTTTGAGGAAAATGGTCATTGCTGGAAAAATAGAGGGCGTATCAATCACAGATGGACCGGTCAAAACTTGCGATGGTTGCGCGTTAGGCAAAATCCACAGATTGCCATTTCCTAAGCAGTTTGAGCATCAGTCAACGAAACTTTTATAACAAATTCATTCGGATGTCTTTGGTCCGGCGAAGGTTCCATCTGCTGGAGGGATGAAATATATGGTCACCTTCACAGATGATTTCTCTAGGTTTACAAAAGTTTACTTCATGAACGAGAAGAGTGAAGTGTTTGGACACTTCAAACACTATAAAGCATGGGCTGAAAAACTTCATAATTCATCTATTTTGCAGCTCAGATCGGACAATGGTGGTGAATATATATCAAAAGAATTTGAAACCTTTTTACTCGAGGAAGGCATTAGTCATCTATTGACTGTTCCATATTCACCGGAACAAAATAGGGTGTCGGAAAGGCTGAATAGATCTCTCACGGAAAGCTCTAGGTCTATGCTCGCAGAAAAAACTGTGGATCCAAAATTCTGGGCTGAGGCTCTAAACTGTGCAGTTTATATTAAAAATAGGATAGGATCAAGATCAGTAGAAACAACTCCCTACGAAATCTGGACACGTAGCAAACCAGATGTTAGCCATTTCAAGGTCTTTGGTAGTCAATGCTTTATATTGGATACATCTACAGATAGATGGAAAATGGAACCGAAGGGATTACCGGGTATTCTGTTAGGATATGATGATCACTCAAAAGGTTATAGAGTCTTGGTGTTTGAAAGGCAGAAAAATAGTTGTAGCCAGAAACATCATTGTTAAAGATGAACTAGACTCCATAGATTTATTTCAAATGACAGAGCAGCAAAAGCAAGAAAAAGTATAGGAGTATGTCATCTTAGATTGCATGCAGGAAATTGTCCCGCAGATTCCACAAACTCCGATAATGACTTCGGAGTCAGACTCTCTCCAAGTTCCTCACCAACTTTGGACCAACACAGCAATCAGGAACACACGGATCGCAACCAGCGCAATCAGCAAGACACGGATCGCAACCAGCGCAATCAGCAGAATCAGCGCAATGCGCGGCATCCGACGATCTCAGCCTCAGAATTTCCGGGGGGAAGAAGATCAAGCAGTCGCCTGCAAGCAAGCTATAACTTTGCCTACTCGGCAGTTTCAGGGAAGCCCTTGACAATCCAAGAGGCCTTCTCATCACCAGAGCGGCATCACTGGATTGAGGCGGCAAACGACGAAATGAAGTCAATCATGGAGGCTCAAACATGGGAGCTTGTGGACCTTCCTCCGGACCGAAAAGCGATCGGCAGCAAATGGGTATTCAAGGTGAAGTTGAATCCCGATAACACCATTGAACGCTATAAGGCCAGACTTGTGGCGAAGGGGTACAATCAAAAGGAAGGAATCGATTTTGAAGAAACATTTTCTCCGGTTGTAAGATTTCCAACAGTTACGATTTTGCTGTCCCTAGCTGCTATAGAAGATATGGAAATCCATCGGATGGATGTAAAAACGACTTTTTTGCATGGAGAACTAGAAGAGACAATTTACATGCAGCAGCCTGAAAAGTATGTGGAACCAGGAAAAGAGCACTTAGTATGCAAGTTGCTAAAATCTTTGTACGGCCTAAAACAGGCCCCTAGCCAGTGGAATATAAAGCTTGATGAATTCTTGACTAGTCTAGGATTTCAAAGGATAAGTTCTGATCACTCTGTCTACATTCTAAAGGGTGAAAATGGGATAGTGTATATAGCAATATATGTAGATGATTTGCTATAAATTAGCAAATCAATGGCTGAAATTAACAAAATCAAAACTGCTCTAAACTCACGGTTCGAGATGAAAGACCTTGGTGAGGCAAAATATATTTTGGGTATCCAGGTAGAGAGGGACACAAATAAGAAAATAATAAAAATGACTCAAAAAGAGGCTATTGGAATCATGTTAGATGAGTACGGAATGCGGGGGGCAAAAGGATGTTTAACTCCAATAGAGTTTCGGCAGAAGTTAGAGGGAGAAGAGACAGAACCAGGTGTCATTGTTAGCGAATATTTAGAGTCAGGGAGAATGATCCTATGACAATAATACCTTATAGACATATAGTGGGAAGCTTAATATATTTTATGAACTGTACCCGTCCTGATATTGCTGCAGCAGTTAGGGTACTGAGCAGGAGTCTAGAAAATCCGAGAAAATCTGATCAGGATGCAGCAAGGAGAGTCTTAAGATATTTGGACGGAACTAAAGATCTCAAACTCACTCTAGGCGGAGGAGAAGTCAAGCTGCAAACATGGAGTGATGCAAGCTATGGCGACATGCCCAGCCAAAAATCCACCACGGGATTCGTTCTACAAATTGGGAACGGTACTTGCTGCTGGAGCAACAAACTTCAAAAGGTTACAGCACAGTCGACAATGGAGTCAGAATATATGGCAGCAAGCTGGGCCCTCAAAGAACTCTTATGGGTAAAATCCATATTACAAGAACAAGGATACATGCAAGTTGGTCCACAGGTGATCTGGTGTGATAACCAGGCTGCCATTGCCATTGCTTCTAACCCGAGTCATCACTTCAAAAGCAAGCACATCGATGGACGATTACACTTTGTAAGAGAAAAAGTGTTCTCTAGAGTGCTTAAATTATGTTCTTTGCCAAATGAAAAAATGATTGGTGATGTGCTCACTAAAGCCCTTCCTGCTCCTAAGCTGAAGTATTCTAGGGACGCAGTGGGATTAAGTGAATAGTTGAATTGCTGCACTGCTATATTGCCTGTCTACGATAAATCCACCATAATGAAGTAGTGGGACTAGGTGACTTGCTAATTGCTATATTGCTATGCTGCGATGCTGCAATAGTTTATCACCGCAGCTGCGCCCGGATATTGAGTCTAAAGCTTTAGGGGAGTGTTGTATTTTTGGAAAGCTTTCAGTCTTAGAGCAGCGCAACTGCTTTACAGACAAAGCAGCGCAGCTGCTATACAGACAGAGTAGCGCAACTGCTATACAACAGAGCAACGCAGCTGCTATACAGCAGAGCAGCTGCTATACAGCAGAGCAGCTGCTATACAGCACAGCAGCTGCTATACAACAGAGCACCTGCTATACAACAGAGCAGCGCAGCAGCAGATCAGCGCAGCAGCAGAGCAGCGCAGCAGCGAAGAGCAACACGACAGGATAAGGCAACCACGATTATATTTGATATGGTCCGTATGGACAACGCAACGTCTGATATTCTTAATGTGATTCTGCACAGGATAGAGCAACTGCGATAGATACGATTCTAGTCAACTTAGTGGGAACTCAGTGGTAACTTAGTGATAGCTCAGTGGTAGCTTGATAGATTAGTGGTAGCTTGGTGGTTTGACGTACCTCTCAAGTACACTGGTGTTGCCAGTTCAACACAAGTATAAGACTTAGGACGCATAACATATTATGTATCTAGACTTCCAAGTAGTAAAACTGCAGACTGTTTTTGGGAAACTTCTGAGTATTATATCTTGAGTGTTGTCTGGTCAATTGTGCTATAACTTTGGGAGTTATCAGTGTTTATGCTACTCTATATTCTAATAGAGTTTTGTGAGGTTTGGATGCTTGTATAAGAATTGGTGAGCACTTAAGAACAGCTGTTTGGTAGGATTCTTGATAGCTTGTGAGAGTGTATCATGTCTACTTCTACTACTACTGCTGCTCCTCCACCTGCACCGGTGGTCGTACAGATATAGGTACTGTCCTAAGCTGAAAAAAGCTAATGAGATAGGTTTATATAGGCCGGGTTAGCAGCAAAGCCAATATCACAAAGGCTTTTCTGGAAATCCTACTCGTGGAAATGCTCTCTTTTTAGCTTCTGTAACTGATGCAGATGTGTCTCTAAGCTTGAATGAGCAAGACGAAGCGGAGTTATTTGCTATGGCCGCAGTAATGGAGGGTCCGAAGGATGCAAGATTGATCATGGACACGGGAGCATCGGCCCACATGTGCTGGAACAAGGTGATTTTACAAATCTGCAACAACACCTCCAAATTGTATATACTATGCTTGTGGGATGAGTGTTCTAACCTCAGCTTAGGGTGATGTATCTTTAATGGTAGATGTGGGGGGAAAGTCAGTAGAGAGAACTCTTGAGAATGTTTTGTATGTTCCAGACTTTAAAAAGAATCTTTTCTCTACATCATTAGTGGAAAGCAAAGGCTTAGAATCATTATGAGAGGAGGTAGACAGGGTGTTAGCAAGAAACGAAAAGTAGCAGTAACAAGAACTAGAGATTCTAAAAAAATATACCGAATAGACATGGTTGAATACAAGGAAAACGACGTTCTCTACTCTTGTGTCCAATGTGATAATAAGTTGTGGCATAAGAAATTAGGACAGATGAATTTTGATAGTCTAAGAGAAATGGTGAATTCGAGAAAAGTTGATGGAGTTTCTCTCACCTCTCATTCTATAAATCATGTGATGGCTATTGACATGGCAAGATCTACAAATTGCTATTTTCAAAGACAACAGACCACAGATCAGAAAAATTTCTGCAACTAATACATTATGATGTTCTCGATCATTCACAAATGGCTTCAGCTAGAGGCGTCCACTATATGGTCACATTTACAGATGACTACTCGTAGTACACCAAAGTTTACTTCATGCAACATAAAAGTGAAGTGTTTACTCATTTCAAATGCTACAAAGCATGGGAGGAAAAGCTTCATGAAGTTCTAATATAGGCGCTGAGATCGGACAACGAGGAGAATTCACATCAAAAGAAATTCGAAAAATTTATCCTTTAGAAAGGTATCACTCACAATCTTACAGTTCCATATACACCGGAACAGAATGGTGTTTCTGAGAGATAAAATAGGACAGTGACAGAGAGTGCTCGGTCCATACTTGCAGATAAAGGGCTAAATTTGAAATTCTGGATTAAAGGACTTAACTATGCTGTTTATCTTAAAAATAGAATTGCTTCTAGATCTGTTAGCTCTACACCTTATGAGCTTTGGACAGGAGAAAAACCTGAGGTTAGTCACTTTAAGATCTTTGGGAGCAAGTGTTTTATCTTAGATACTTCACAGGATAGATGGAAAATGGAGGCTAAAGGCCTACCTAAGATTTTCATGGGGTATGATGATAATGCGAAAGGATATAGAGTTTTTGTATTTGAGAAACAAAAAACGATTATCTCTAAGATTATCCCGATTAAGGATGAACAAGATTCGGTTGACCTTTTTAAAGTGCCAGATCAACCGGCAAAAAAAAAGCAGGAATATGCATTTTTCACCATACGCAGCGAGTCTACTTTCCACCGGCAAGTGGGACACCGATTCCTTTAGTTAATTTGTTGCCTTCACAAGATGGTTCACCACAAGCTACAACTCAGGCGGAAGGAACTGCTACACACTCAATACCAGCTCAAGTTACGGTTCAAACAAAACAGAAAAATCAGAGGTTGCCGACGATTTCAACCTCATAATTTCCAAGGGGAAAGAGATCTAGCAACCGTCTGCAAGCAAGCTCTCACTTCGATTTTTTTGGAGCTACAGAGGAGCCTTTTACGATCTAGGAGGCCTTCTCATCACCTGAGAGAAATCAATGGATCGAGGTAGCAAACGATGAAATAAAGTCTATTATAGAGGCACATACATGGGAGCTGGTGGATCATCCTCCAAGCACAAAAGCCATCGGCAGCAAATGGGTATTCAAGGTGAAGTTGAACCCGGACAACACCATTGAAAGGTATAAGGTCAGACTAGTGGCCAAAAGGTACAATCAAGAAGAAGGTATTGACTTTGAAGAAACATTCTCTCTAGTTGTCAAATTTCCCACTGTCAAAATTTTGCTAAATCTAACAGCTATAGAGAATATAGAAATACATCAAATAGATGTAAAAACGGCCTTCTTGCATAGAGAGTTATATGAAACCATTTATATAAAACAACCCAAAATGTATGTTTAAAATACAAAGGAAGAATTAGTGTGTAAATTGATGCTCTCGAATTTCTCAGTGACTGCGACAAGTTTGAGAGTTGGAGAGAGAAGTTAGAGGTAGACTGCCTCGGCTTCTTTATTTCTATTCAGACCTAGAAAATACTTAAAAACCATTAATTTCTACATTGCTATCCTGCGCTACGTTATTCTACTAAGGTGCTATGCTGTTATGTTGCGCTGATCTGGAATCGCAACTGCGCTGCTCTGCAACCACAACTATAGCAGCCGAGTTTCTAGCCACTAAGTTCCCAACCTTGTAACCCTGTTACAACCGCATTAAAGCGGCTTTAAGGTCTAGGTTCGAGATGAAGGACCTCGGTGAGGCCAAATACATCTTAGGAATACAGGTAGAAAGAGACAAAACAAAAGACTGATTATGTTGACTTAGAAAGAAGCAATAGGTAACATGCTGAAAAAATTTGAAATGAAAGATGTAAAGGGATCTGTAACTCCCATGGAGTTCAGGCATAAATTGGAAGGAATTGATTAAGACTCAGACATAATGGTTTGTGAGGGTCTACAGACAAAGGAGGAAGAGTTTATGGCTTCAAGCCATATAGACAGATAGTCGGAAGTCTTATATATTTTATGAATTGTACAAGACCCGATATTGAAGCAACTATAAGAGTCTTAAGTAGAAGTTTGCAGAATCCTAAAAAGGCAGACTGGGAAGCACCAAAAAAGGTGCAGAGATATCTTGCAGGTACTCGAAATCTTAAGCTTCTACTCGGAGGAGAAGAGGTTAAAATACAGACGTGGAGCGATGCTAGCTATAGAGACATGCCAAGCTAGAAATCTACAACCAGCTTTGTTTTGAATATTGGAGATGGAACTTGCTGTTGGAGTAGCAAATTACAGAAGGTTATAGCTCAATCCAGAATTGAGTTAGAATATATGCCAGCAGTTTCCGTCCTCAAAGAGCTCTTATGGGTCAAGTCCATTTTACACGAACTTAGGTATATGCAAACTAGTCCTCACGCTATCTAGTGTGAAAAGAAGGCAGCCATTGCAATTGCCTCTTATCCCAGCCATCACTTTTAGAGCAATCACATGGATATTAGACTTCACTTTGTTAGAGAAAAAATACTTGCAAAAGTAGTTAAATTATGTTATTTACCAGACGAGAAGATGGTGGTTGATATTTTAACAAAAGCCCTTCCTGCTCGTAAGTTATAGTTTTGCAAAGATGCTATTGGACTAAGTGAGTAACAGAGTCTAAAGATTTAAGGGAGTGTTGTAATTAAGAAATCTTTATTTCAGTAGATAGGGCTAAAATAATTTAGAAAATTTTCTAAGTAGTCGGCTGTAATACTTACCTTAATTAGTGTTACAGTAGTAAAAGTACAATGGAGTATATCTCATTTTTACAAGGACACGTTTCGTCAAGAGAACGTATGCACGTTTTACAGAGTGGCGTCGAGAGTCACCCACACGCGTCACGCAGTTGACGATTGGATTCACATGATCAGACGAGCAGAATCTGAACCGGGTATTCTAGGAATATATGGTACAGTTCGACATTTTCATTGTCAATTGAATTTGTTCCAACGGACGTGATTCACTTGGGACCACAAGCATGATTCACGAGGGACCACAAGCGTGATTCACGTTGGACCACAAGTGACGAAGCACTTTCGTGTTTCGTACTACACGACCACAGTCGACTGGACTTTAGCGACTACCACTGATTAAGCATCTGGAACGTTTTGTGTACGGTTCGATATCTAAAAATATTTGAATAAATATTGTTTTGTAGTTTAGTGTAATAAAAAATAGTGTTCGATTAATCAGGTTTTTGGAAAATAGTAATTAGAGTTTTTGAGGTACTACGGTACAATAACGTACAGGTAGAATACTTTGTCGTTAGTCAAGGTAATACCTGCAGGACAGTTACCCTAATTATTGCAGACCGGTAGATACAAACTGTGAGTATATAATTTAGGACTTAGCCAATTTTGTAGTATCTAGTTTTGGGAATATGATTATCAAAGGGTAGTTTTTGGGAAACTTCTAGACATCATATCTATGGTTTACTAGGTCATGTGGGCTGCAATTTGGGGAATTGTCAGTTTATTCTGTTGTGTATCAATGTGAGAAATTTGAGGAATATTGGTCTTTTGAGTCATATTTTGTGTAAGCTGAAAGTTGAATGTTGAGTAGGTGCTTGATAGCTTCTTGGTTTCCATGTCTACTTCCACTACTACTGCTGGTCCTCTTGCTGCAGTGGTGGTTGTAGAACAACATGACAAACAAAAGTTTAATAGAGTGACAAATGAGCGTTACGAAATTGCATTTTTATTTTCGGTTGTATTTTGGAAATAACGTGTTATGTGCTAATTTTGTCAATTTTCATTGGTTCTTCATCGTGACACGTAGCTTAATCGTCCAGCTTGTTGCGATTCATTTTTTTCTGTAACTCTCAATCCACCCACCTTCTACAGCAATATTTTCACCTATAGAGAAAAAAAAAACGAACACCTCGCGAATGAATATCTTACGGTCGGTGTTACCTTCTAAACCTTCAGAGAGTATTGGCAAGATTTTCTGTAATGTTGTTTCACTTATAAAAACAAAACAAGTTGTACAGTTTGGTACGGATAGGTGTAGATTTCTATAAACTACACCGTAAATCGTTATTAGCGTTCATAACGCTATTTCAACGCCCCCAAATTTTGACTAAAATTCTCAAATATAATTATTTATTATACTTTGGAAAACTCCAAATTCCGAATCAGAGTTAATGATTTCCTTGAATATCCCCAAATTCCCAATAAGGGTTAATAACGCTAATTGTATTTTTAACTCTAATTATTTCATAACGCTAATAGTGATTCACAATGTACACCACTTTTTGATTGATGGAACTTGACCCTTACTGGTTTTTTGCAAAACGTGACCTGTAATTCAAAAACAAGGCAACCCAAATGGTCTCAATAGAGCCCAACCCTAAACCTGAATCACTTTTTTGAAAACTACATTCTATAAAAATTGTAACAGTAATAAAAGATTGAACTTATTCGTAAATGGGTATTTAAGTTTCACGAATATAGAGATATAAATTTCCGTCCGCGAAAAAATCGCACGATTTGGAGTTAAATTTTAAAAGTTATAGTGATTCGTGTATTTAGGCGACAATGCGAGGTCAAAATAACAAATGAGTGTTCTTTATAGCAGGTTAAGGGTCAAATTAGTAGCGGAATTTCCGGCATACGTTTGATAAAGTACTAATAGTTGATTGTTACGAATGATGGTTGGTTTCTTACGATTTTTAGTACGAAAAGTCATAAGTCAAAATTTCTAAATTATATAGGTATTTCGCGTATAAAATATGTGGTAGGCAAACGTGTGAAGTCGCGTTTCAGTTCGCGCACACTTTTGCACGTAAATTTACTTAGTGAAAGGTATCATTTGATTGGTTAGAAATGCTACGTAGTTAGTTAGAGATTTCGCACGTTTTTGCATTGGTTAGTCTTAGTCGAAGTTGATCAATGATTGGCCTAGGTGTGAACCTGTTCAACAAAGCGTTGACTTTGGCCTAGCTAGTCCACAGCGATGAGGTATAAATGGTGAATTCGAAAAGGACAGTAGGCATCTTTTCCTTTGGAAAACTTAGTGGAAATTTGACGAATCCTAGTCCTGAGCGAATAATACCAAATTGGAGCAATGGCATTTTGCATTGACATCTCTTACTAACTAAGTAATGTTTTATTAGTTAAGAGATAGAATTATTTAAGAGTGGAGGGCAGTGGAGAATACTTTAAAATAAGGGTTGAGCCAAGAAGGGAAGAGACCAAGCTAAATGTCATGTGAACTAAAGCTTCTTCTAATTAAAAGTTGATCCTTAAGTGAGTGGTGTCTAATAGAAATGTGTGTATTTCAATATACAGAATGTGTGGTTGAAATTGGTGGTAGTAATGGGATTTTTTGGGAGGTTATAAATCGTGTTACATATGGTATCAAAGATTTGGTTAGAAACCAGGGAGAAGCTTGCTCAAGCAAAAAACGACTACCGTGACCGGTGACGGTGCTCTAACCCGTGTAGGTGGAACCACAATGTGAAGTAGTAGGGGATTGGAGGGGAACTAATTGACCACACTTCAAGCGGCCGCTAGTTAGATGTGGGGCGTGCTTAAATCCTAAGGACTCAGGCGGGGTGGGCAGTGTAGCCACCGCTAAATATCACTCCAATTACCTAGAGGCCAAACAAACATGACTTCTCTTAGCGATTAATCTTGTGTAGAGGGAGGGCTTAAAGCCATGAAGGGTGAGGATGTGAGAATTAGAGAATAAAAGATCCTGAGAAATTGAAGAATTAAATTTTCACTAACTTACTTTCAATGTCTTATTGATTTCTCAGATTTTGATCTTTTTCAAATGATTTGTTAAGGAGAAGAAGTCTTGGATTGTAGCAATCAGAGGATTTCAAATCTAGAGCAAATTTCTTTGGGAAATTATATTCTATCTTTTCTTTTATTTGATTTCATTGTGTGATGGTGGCAAATTCTGCATGGAAACGTGAAATAGAGAATGTGTTGAAAAAGCTAACAGTGAAATTGGTCAAAAGATTTAATAATCATGCAGATCATGCTACACCTGTGGATGAAACAACTTCTAAATTGAAAAGTGAATTGAAAGCTGTTAAGGAAAATGTAAATGTTTGAAATGAGAAATTGGATGAACACATTAACTTATTTCAGACCCAAAATGATATTAATGACCAAATGGGTGAGAGTAGTAAAAAGAATGTTTGGTTTAGGGAGAATGATCATGATACACCTAAGAAGATAAGAGATCTAAAATTGTCTATTAGTGAGGCACCATCCTTTGATGATAAGAAGATTGATGAATTGGATGGGTGGATATTCCACATAGAATATTATTTGGAATGTAGGAATTGTGATCGTGATGATTACACTTCTTTTGTTGTCACTTGTTTGAAGGGTGATGCTCAGATTTGGTATTACACTCATAGAAGGTCTAATTTGATTCCCAATAATGCTAATTGGGAAGCTTTTAAAACCGAGTTCAAATCGCGTTTCTTCTGTTTCACTTATAAATCCATAATGGAAAAAATGTGGCTGAACTCTAAGCTGAGTAGATCGGTGAAAGATTATATTGTGGAATTTGACTAATCAAGCATTCATGTCATAAGTTTGACTGATGAAATGGTTAAGTTGCATTTCTTAAACTATTCGAATCCTATACTAAAATCAGAACTGAAACATCAAAAAATCATTAATTTGAACGAATTACAAGATAAGTTATTCCAATTAGCGGATAAGTTGGGGTATAATCAGGAAACTTGATCACTCAGGGGTAATTTGAATGAAGTATCAGAGCAGGGTGTGGAGGAATTTGTAGAAGAGGGTCTAAATGTGGGTCTAGTGAACAAGCAGAATATCTTCAAAGGAAATCAGAGAAGTGGAAAAAAGTGTTAATGCAGGAAACAAATTTAAAAATAGAGGGGGATACATTAAGAGTCATAAACCGAGCATTAATGCTTAGAAACCTAATCTTACTATACCAACATGCACTATCTGTTAGAAAAGAGGTCATGGAGCATTTGAGTGAGCACAATTGAAGAAGATTAACTGTTATAACTGTGGAGAGGAGAGACATTTCATTAGGGAGTGCACAAAACCCAATGAAAAAGTCACTTGTTTTAAATGCATAGGTCCAGATTATTACACTAAGGACTGTACAGATAAAGGTTCTCTTAAAACAATCGATGTGAATGAAGGTTTTCAAGAAGATAATAAATTATAAATAGCCGAGCAAGAAGCCTAAGAGGTGGGAAAAGGAAATGACTAGATGAAAGTCCTTAGTTAAGTCTACCTTATTGAGAAGTTAAAGAGTCAACTTTGGAAGGCAAGTTCATGATTGGAAAAGCTAGGATAGCAGAACTTGTTATGATTTTGACAACACTGCATAGTAGGAAGAATCCTTTTGATGAAGTTCTTAACAAAAAACCTATAATAGGGCAGTTAAGTAACGATATCACAAGACACAATTTGATCAAATTTGAGTTATTAGTGAAAGGAAAACCACTAATAATAAAGATTGATTCAAGTGCTACTCATAATATTTTTCCACATAAGTGTGTAGAGAAAAATACAATTCCTACTGTCATAAGAGAAAAGCCTTTGCATGTTCAAGTGGCAAATGGTAATAAGTCCACATTAGACTTACAAACTGACACAATAAAAGTTGATATTCAGCGTCATAAATTGAAGTTTGTGTGTGAAATAATGAATTTGGAAAGCGAGGAACAAATTCTAGGAAAGCCTTAGTTAACTGAACATAATCCTCAAATTAATTGGGAAATTAACACCTTGAAAGTAGAGTCTAGAATGGTTGGAAGGTTTTGCAAACATTACTTCAAGCACCTACTCAACAGCCAACTTTTAGCTTACACAAAATATGACTCAGAAGGTTAACAAGCCTCAAATTTTCCACAGTGGTACACAATACATTAAACTGACAATTCCCAAAATGCAACCCAAATGACCGAGTAAACCATTAGATATGATGTCTGGAAGTTTCCAAAAAACTGCCCTTAGAAAAGCATATTCCCAAAATTGGATACTACAAAATTGGCTAAGTCCTAAGTTCTATACTCAAACTGTGTATCTACTGGTCTATACTAATTTGGGTAACTGTTATTGCGGTTATTATCTTGACTAACGACAAAGTATCCTACCTATACGTTACTGTACTATTAGTACCTCAAAAACCCTAATTACTACTTTCCAAAAACCTAATTAGTGGAACACTATTTTTTGTTACACTAAACTTCAAATCAATGTTTATTCAGATATTTGCAGATATCGAACCGTACACAAAACGTTCTAAATGGTTAGTCAAGGTAGTCGCTAAAGTCCAACTGACTGTGGTCGTGTAGTACGAAGCACGTGAGTGTTTCGTCACTTGTGGTCCCACGTGAATCGCGTCTGTTGGAACAAATTGAATTGACAATGGTAGCGTCGAACCGTATCATATATTTCCAAAATACCCGGTTCACATCTCGTTCGTCCGATCCTATGAATCCAATCATCAACTACGTGACGTGTGTGGCTGACTGTTGGCGCCACTCTGTAAAACCTACATACAATTTCTTGCCGGCGCTTGTCTTGATAAAAGTACAATATACTTTATTGTACTTTTTCTACTATAACACTAATAAAGGTAAGAATTATAACATATTACTTAGAAAATTTTCTAAGTTATTTTAACCCTATCTACTAAAATAAAGATTTATATATTACAACACTCCCCTAAATCTTTAGACTGAGTTACCCACTTAGTCCAATAGCATCTTTGCAAAATTGTAACTTAGGACCAGGAAGGGCTTTTGTTAACATGTCAGCCACCATCTTCTCGTCCGGTAAATACCACAATTTAACGACTTTTGCAAGTACTTTTTCTCTAACAAAGTGAAGTTTAACATCCATGTGTTTGCTCTTAAAGTGATGGCTCGGGTTACAGGCAATTGCAATGGCTGCCTGGTTGTCACACCAGATAGCATGAGGAACAGTTTGCATATACCCAAGTTCTTGTAAAACGGACTTGACCTATAGGAGCTCCTTGAGGGCGGAAGCCACTGCCATATATTATGACTCAATTGTGAATTGAGCTGTAACCTGTTCTAACTTGCTACTCCTGCAACAAGTTTTATCTCCAATCTTCAAAACAAAGTTGGTCCTAGATTTTCGGCTTGGCATGTCTTATAGCTAGCATCGCTCCACGTCTGCATTTTCACCTCTCCTCCTCTGAGTATAAGCTTAAGATTACGAGTACCTGCAAGATATCTCAGCACCCTTTTTGGTGCTTCCCAATCTGCCTTTTTAGGATTCTACACACTTCAACTCAAGACTCCCACAGGTGCTGCAATATCACATCTCGTACAGTTCATAATATATATAAGACTTCCAACTAGGTGTCTATGTGGCTTTGAAGTCATAAACTCCTCCCCTGACTCTAGACTCACACACCATAATGTTGACTTTGAATCCATTCCTTCTAATTTATGCCTGAATTTCATGGGAGTTATAGATCCGTTTTCATATTTCATTTCAAATCTTTCCAACATATTACCTATTGCTTCTTTCTGAGTCAACATAATCAACCTTTTGTTTCTGTCTCTTTCTACCTGTATTCCTAAAGTATACTTAGCCTCACCAAGGTCCTTAATCTCGAACCTAGACCTTAAAGTTGTTTTAATGCGGTTTATTTCATCCATTGACTTACTTATTAATAATAAGTTATCCACATATATAGCAATGTATACTATCCCATTCTCTCCTTGTAAGACATATACAGAATGATCTGAGCTAATTCTCTTAAATCCCAGCCTAGTCAAAAACTCATCTAACTTCAAATTCCACTGACGCGGGGCTTGTTTTAGCCCATACAAAGATTTCATCAATTTACACACTAATTCTTCCTTTCCCTTTTCAACATACATTTCAGGTTGTTTCATATAAATGGTTTCTTCTAACTCTCCATGCAAGAAGGCCGTTTTAACATCCATTTGATGTATTTCCATATTCTTTATAGCCGCTAGACTTAGCAAAATTCTGACAGTGGAAAATCTGACAACTGGAGAAAAGATTTCCTCAAAGTCAATACCTTCTATTTGATTATACCACTTGGCCACTAGTCTGGCCTTATACCTCTCGATGGTGTTGTTCGGGTTCATCTTCACGTTGAATACCCATTTGCTGCTGATGGCTTTTCTGCCTGAAGGAAGATCCACCAGTTCCCATGTCAATGCCTTTATAATAGACTTCATTTCATCGTTTGCCGCCTTGATCCACTGATTTCTCTCAAGTTATGAGAAGGCCTCCTAGATCGTTAGAGGCTCCTCTATAGCTGCAGAAAAAGCAAAGTGAGAGCTTCCTGCAGACAGTTGCTAGATCTCTTTCCCCCCGAAAATTTTGAGGCTGAGATTTTTGGCAACCTTTGATTTTTCTATTTAGTTTGAATCATAACTTCAGTTGGTATAGAGTTTGTAGTAGTTCCTTCTGCCTGAGGTGTAGCTTGTGGTGAAGCATGCTGTGAAGGCACCAGATGAACTGAAGAAAGAGGTGTCCCATTTGCCAGTGGAAAGTAGACTCGTTGCGTATGGTGAAAAATGACATATTCTTGCTTTTCTTTGGCCGGTTGATCAGGCACTTGAAAAGGTCAACCGAATCCTATTCATCTTTAATCTTAATATTCCTAGAAATAATCACTTTCTGTTTCTTGAATAAATAAACTCTATATCCTTTCGCATTATCATCATACCCCATGAAAATCCCAGGTAGGCCTTTAGCCTTTATTTTCCATCTATCATGTGAAGTATCTAGAATAAAACACTTGCTGCCAAAGATCTTAAAGTGACTAACATCAGGTATTTCTCCTGTCCAAAGCTCATAAGGTGTAGTGCTAACAAATCTACAAGCAATTCTATTTTTAATATAAACAACACAGTTAAGTGTTTTAGGCCAGAATTTAAAATTTGGTCTTTTATCTGCAAGCATGGACCGAGCACTCTCTGTCACCGTCCTATTTAATCTCTCAAAAACACAATTTTGTTATAGTGTAAATGGAACTGTAAGATTGTGATTGATACCTTCCTAAAGGAGAAATTCTTCGAATTCGTTCAATGTGTATTCTCCCCAGTTGTCAAATCTTAACGCCAATATTGGAACTCCTTAAAGGTTTTCTGCCCAAGCTTTCTAGCGTTTCAAGTGAGTAAACACTTCACTCTTATGTTGCATGAAATAAACTTTGGTGTACCTCGATTATTCATTTGTAAATGTGACCATATAGTGGAAGCCTCTTGCCAACGTCACTTGTGAAGGACTGAGAACATTCGAATGTATTAGCTGCAGAAATTTTTCCGATCTGTGGTCTGTTTCCTGTGGAGTGGCAATCGGTGGATCTTCCCTAGTGAACAACCATCACATGATTTTATAGGATAAGATGTGAGAGAAACTCCATCAACTTTTCCCGAATTCAACATTTTCTTTAGACTATCATAATTCATGTGGCCTAATCTCTTATGCCACAACTCATTATCAGATTAGACACTGGAGTAGAGAACATCATTTTCCTTATATTCAGCCATGTCCATCCGGTAAATTTTGCAAGCATCTCTAGTTCTTGATATTGCTTCTTTTCCTTTTTGCTAACAACCCATCTACCTCTTTTCAGAATTATTTCAAAGCCTTAGCTTTCCACTAAGGATGTAGAAAAAATATTATTTTTAAAGTGTGGAACATGCAAAACATTCTGAAGAGTTCTCTCTACCGACTTTACCCCAACATCTACCATTAAAGATACATCACCTTGAGCTGAGGTTTGAACACTCATCCCACAAACATAGTATATACTCTTTCGAGGCGTTTGCTGCAAAGTTGTAAAAGCCGCTTTGTTCTAGCACATGTGGGCTCATGCTCCAGTGTCCATGATCCATCTTGCATCCTTGGGACCCTCCATTACTGCGGCCATAGAAAATAACTCCGCTTCGTCTTGCTCATTGTTGCTTAGAGACTCATCTGCATCAATTGCAGAAGCTGGAAAGAGAGCATTTCCACGAGTAGGATTTCCAGAAAAGCCTTTGTGATATTGGCTTTGATGCTAACCTGGCCTGTATAAACCTGTCTCATTAGCTTTTTTCAGCTTAGGACAGTACCTATATCCATGACCCTTCTCATAACAATAAAACCAAGCAGTAGAAGATTGTGGATTTGGCCTCTGATTAAACTGATTAAATTGATTCTGATTCTGGTGAAACTAATTCCTCTTCTGATTAAACTGAGCTCTTTTGTCAAAGTGTGTTTTGCAAAAGCTTCAACCTTTCCTTCTCCTTCAAGGAGTTTAGTATTAGACTCTTCCTCCAATATAAGATTATATGCTAATTGAAACAACCAACTAGCTTTATCATGACTCTTTAAATGAGAAAACAAACCTTTCATGTTAGTAGGAAGTCGTGTAATAAGCAAAGCTACCTGCTCAAACTCAGGAAATGACCCCTCAGCAAACGAGTGTGCATCAATAAGTGCACGAAAGTTGTTACAATACTCGACCATAGTTCCCCCCGAGAATTTGTAAGCCAAATTTTTCCAGCCACCAGGAGCTCTTTTTGGACATGCGCTTTCACAAAAGCGGATTTCAGTGATGTCCAAATCTCCTTCGCCTTTTTCATTTTCAAGCGAGACATAACCAAATTTTCTGAAATACAAAGAATAAGATTGTTCCTTGCCATTGAATTCCTTTTCGCCCAACTAGGATCTGTTTCATCAAGGGAGCCATCGAAGACCCCAATAGGTCAGTAGTTTCAAACGAAGATTCAACCATCGCCGCCTAATACGCACTCTTGGCCATTGAAGATAGGAATTCTTGACGGAAGGCCCATATATTGTTTTTCTCTAGCCACCGGTGCAGTAGAAAGACCAGCAATAGCAGTGGAAGTAGACATGGAAAAAAACAAAAGTTATCAAGCACCTACTAAATAGCCAACTTTCAGCTTACACAAAATATGACTCACCTCGTTAATATGCCTCAAATTTGCCACAATGATACACAATAAAGTACACTGAAAACTCCCAAAATTGCAGCCCAAATGACTTAGTAAACCATAAGATATAATGTCTAGAAGTTACCCAAAAATTGCCCTTAGAAAATCATATTCCCAAAACTGGAAACTACAAAATTGGGTAAGTATTAAGTTGTATACTCACAGTGTTTATCTACAGGTCTACACTAATTTGGGTAACTATTATTGCGGTTATTATCTTGACTAACGACAAAGTATCCTACCTATACGTTACTGTACTGTTAATACCTCAAAATCCCTAATTATTACATTCCAAAAACCTAATTAGTGGAACACTATTTTTTATTACACTAAACTACAAAACAATGTTTATTCAAATATTTGCAGATATGGAACTGTACACAAAACGTTCCAAATGCTTAGTTAACGGTAGTCGCTAAAGTCCAGCCGACAATGGTCGTGTTGTACGAAGTACCTGAGTGCTTCGTCACTTGTGGTCCCACGTGAATCACGCTTGTGGTCCCTTGTGAATCATTCTTTTGGTCCCAAGTGAATCGCGTCTGTTGGAAAAAATTCAATTGCGATGGTACCGCTGAACTGTACCATATATTTTCGGAATACGCGGTTCAGATTTCGTTCGTCCGATCCTATCAATCTAATTGTCAACTGCGTGACGCGTGTGGCTGACCGTCGGCGCCACTCTGTAAAACCTGCATACGTTCTTTTTCCCACACGTGTCCTTGTAAAAGTATAATATATTCTATTGTACTTTTGCTACTGTACACTAATTAAGGTAAGTATAACAACAAACTACTTAGAAAATATTCTAAGTTATTTTAATCCTATCTACTGAAATAAAATTTCTAAATTACAACAAAAAGGACGGTATGTTGAAAATGTGTGTCGACTATTGTAGTCTGATCAAGATTACTGTAAACTATAAGTATCCGATACCATTAATTTTTTATTTGATAGATCGTTTAAAACATGCTCAAGTATTTTTGTTAATTGATCTGTGTAGTGGCTGTAATCAAGTGCCAATTAGAATTGTGGATGTTGATAAAATTGCTTTTACGACCAGGGTTTGGTCATCTTCAATAGATAATGATGCCATTTGGCTTAATGAATGCACCGCCCACTTACCAAAGATTAATGAACCAAACCTTTTTAGATTATATAGATGAGTTTGTTCAAGTGTTTATAGATGACATTTTAATCTATAGTAAATTTGAAAAACAACATGAACTCATTAAAAGAAAGTGTTGGAAAGGTTAATAGAAAGAA
Source organism: Zygnema cylindricum (assembly GCA_037447655.1). NCBI lineage: Eukaryota > Viridiplantae > Streptophyta > Zygnematophyceae > Zygnematales > Zygnemataceae > Zygnema > Zygnema cylindricum. The sequence continues at coordinate 308,496 of JBBHKE010000836.1, read as the reverse complement.
AAATTGTCAGAATCTAGTTTTCTTAAAAGTGAACAATTATTTTTGGGACATATAGTTAGTGGGTAAGGTGTTAAAACAGATCCATCTAAAAAACACAGCAATCCAAAATTGGAAGCAACCTACTAATGTCACAGAAGTTAGATCATTTCTGGGATTAGCTACTTAATATATAAAATTTATCAGAAACATTAGTATGATTGCCCCACCTTTGACAGGTTAACTACGCGAGAAGGAGACGTTTGGGTGGGGCGCTGATCAAGAGAGAGCTTTCAACGAATAAAAAGGGAAGTTGACCTCTGCCCCTACATTGGTGTATCTCGATCCTGCTGGAGAGTTTGAGTTTGAAGTTTTAATTATCACAGATGCATCTCATAAAGGTTTAGGTGTAGTCATAAGTCAAAAAGTTGGCAAACAATTTTATCCTATTGCATTTGAGTCCATGAAATTCAATGATGCTGAAAAGAATTACCCAGCATAGGAAAAATAGTTACTTGCAATTGTTCATGCATTGGTGAAATGGCATTGATATTTTCATAATAAGAAATACACAGTTCATTGTGACAATTAAGCAATTTCTTATCTACAATGACTAAGTGATGCATAGATCATGAGAAGTAGACAAGTTAGGTGGATGCACAAATTGGCATAGTTTAAATGTAACGTCAAACATATTTCTGGAAAGACAAATGTAGTGGCAGATCCTTTAAGCAGGTATTTTGAAATAAGTGTAAAGGTTCAGGATGAATTGTTTACGATGTTTTTAGAAATGGTTATGATAAAGATCCTTACTTTGTTGTAATTTGCAAGAATCTTCCCAAGGCAACTTTTGACCAATTTAATGAGAGGCATGTCATAAACTTTGAAATAGAGGATGGTTTGTTGTATATACGAACAGGGGATAGGTTATGCATTCATGAGGTGGGAGAGTTAAAAAAACAAATTTTATAGGAAGCTCATGAGCATTTAGACTATTGAGGTCGGGATAAAAATCTAAGTCGATTGTAGAGTAAATATTTTTGGCCAAGAATAGCAAAAGAGGTGTCTAAACATGTGGAAAGTTGTGTTCCTTGCCAACAAAGTGAACCTAGTAACCAAAAACCTAGAGGTCTCTTAAAAGAATTAGATATCTTAGAAATACCATGGGAGTTTGTTGCGTTGCCAGCTACATCTAAAAAAAACGACAGTATCAACTTCGTGGTCGATAGGTTCACTAAATCAACAATCTTTATCTCTTGCAAAACCACCTATTCAATTGTAGACATTGCAAAGTTATATTTTGACAACGTGGTTAGGCATCATAGAGTTTCCTGTGTATTCTAAATTCACATATGCATTTTGCAAAGAATTGCAATAAATTTAGGCACGAAACTTGAAATGAGTACCTCTTATAATCCTCAAACTGATGGACAAACAGAAAGGAGGAAGCGTACACCAAAAGAAATGCTTATGATTGTTTGTAATGGAGTTCAAAACACATGGGAATCTATACTGCAATTAATGGAATTTAAAAACAAATCATGTAGATATGCCATTACAAGTTTCTCACCGTTTGAAGTTGCATACGGATACCAACCCAAGGAAGCGACGGGACTTCTCTATTGTTATCCCTCCAATACCTTTGTAAAAACTCACAATTTTTATCTTCTAATTTCTACACATCTTCTGGTCTTCTTAGATAATGCACTTGCTAGAATATAGTATTGTCGACCTTAAACTGTTGATCAACCCAATCTATTACCCATCTCTGAACCTCAAGTTCTATAGTTATTGAGGGATCCAATTCCAATTCTCCTTCACTTGGTCGAAGATTTGCAAGTTTCAATTGACTGATATGTTTCACTGGATAAATTTTTGTTTAAGGCGGAAAATCCAATTTGGCAGCAACTGATGATATCATCTCCCTTAGAGTAAATGGTTTGATGTCATTTGGAGTGAATTTCCGCGAAGGATTTGATTGTCCCTCAATCATATACTTGTAATGAATTGTTGAAAGCCAAACTCAGTCACCTGTGTTTACCACCCAATCACCCTGTTTGCGGTTAGCATTTAATTCTTGCCTCCTCTGTGCCTCCACTAATACATCCCGGACTTTTTTCCAAACTGTTTCAATGTATTCCCAAAACTTTGTTCCAGAGCCCTTATTCTCTTTAGTGACCCTTTATTTTTATTTTAACGCTTCCTTCGGTTGGTATCCGTATGCAACTTCAAACAATGAGAAACTTGTACAAGCATGTCAAAATGAAATGTGTTTTAACTAAGGTCAATTAAATATAAGGAGGGGATGATGTAACAGTAATAAGGGACCAAACCTATTCCTAAATGGGTGTTTAGGTGTCACGAATAAACAATTCTGAATTGGTAGACGGCTGCGAAAAAATCGCTCGATTTGTAGTTGTATTTTAAAGTTATTGTGACTCGTGTATTTAGGCGACAACGTAAGGTCAAAATAACAAATGAGTGTTTGTTATAGCAGGTTAAGGGTCAAAATAGTAGCACAATTTCTAGCGTTCACTCGATAAAGTAATAATAGTCGTTTGATACAAATGATGGTTCGTTTCGTACGATTTTTAGTACGAAAAGTCATAAGTCAAGTTTAGTAAATTACGTAAGTAGTTTCGCGTGTAAAATTTGTGAAGCGCGAACGTGTGAAGTGGCGTTTCACTTCGCGCACATTTTTGCACGTAAATGTTACGTAGTGAAAAGTAGCATTTGATTGGTTAGAAATGTTACATAGTGAGTCAAAGATTTCGCATGTTTTTGCATTGGTCAGTCTGAGTCGAAGCTAATCAATGATTTGCCTAGGTGTGAACCTGTTCAATGGAGCGTTGATTCTGGCGTCGCTGGTCCAGGGCGATGAGGGATAAATGGTGAAGTCGAAAAGGAAAGTAGGCATTTTTTCCTTTGGAAAATTTAGTGGAAATTTTGATGAATCTAAGTCCTAAGCAAATAATACCAAATTGTAGCAATGGCATTTTGCATTGAAATCTCTTACTAACTAAGTAGTGTTTTAGTTGTTAACAGATAGAATTATATAAGAGCGGAGGGTAGTGGAAAATACTTTTAAAAAAGGGTTGATCCAAAAAGGCAAGAGACCAAGCTGAATGTCATGTGGACTAAAGCTTCTTCTAATTAAAAGTCGATCCTTATTCAAGTGATGTCCAATGGAATTGTGTGTGTTTCAATGTATGTAGTGTGTGGTTGAAATTGGTGGTAGTAATGGAATTTTCATAGAGGTGGGAAATCATGTTACAAAAGTCTAGAACCATTAAATAATATTGATGTTGACAAGAGTTTCCATTGAAAAGTCAACCGTTTTTCGTGAGTTTGTCAGGAATTTGTAAGATAAAAAGTCAAAACTTTCAAAGAATTGATAGGTTGACAATGACGGTGCAGGCTAATTAATATTGAAAATTGAATTACTGGATTGGAAATCTCATAACGCATGGGTTGCTTTCCACGTGTATGTTATTAAAGCATCCACATGTATCTTCTAGTTTTACATGGAAAAAAAAACATATAAATTAGGGGTATTTAATCGCTGCACCAACCACAAATTTTTATAGGCAAAGAAAAATTATAGGACGTAACGAGATATCATTATTAACTGGTGAAAATCCGTTGATCTAGCAAACTGTCACCTTATAAACCTTTGATCCAAACGTACGTAGTATACACAGTTTACACCGTCAGAAATATTTTATTCGAAATCTTGCACGAAACAATTTATAAGCTAATTTTGCCTGTTAGGGTACTTTCGCATGTGTTAAAGTTACAATTATTTTCTGTCGTTTTCCTCCATTGCTTAGAAAACATCGAGAAAATCCGTAGCTGTAGCAGAAAATTGAAATTAACTACAAGTTGCCTTATCTTGAAACTTTATATGTATTGGAGTTTGTCGTCTAACGCGATGCAGTTTGTGGTGTATCGCGTTTCAACCCACTTTCGCGTCCTTCCAACTCATCTTCAAATTTTATAGAAAATTACCCCGCGTGTTGATTTTAAATTAAGTTCCATAAGGTGAGCGAATAGACAGATGTTGTTGCACGTGTTTTAAGTTTTTGTCAATTTTTCTACGTGGAGTACAAAAAAAAAACCCCACACACTTTCCAGCCTGTGCTTGACTTTTTTCCGTGCGTTTTTTTCCTTACAAAGGTCGTGGAGGGGGTCTCAACCAACGGACGCGATTTCGCAAAGGCGGAGTCCGCAAAAGCGTCTCTCTCTCTCTCCCTCTCCCACTACCGCATCTATCTCACAAAACTTACAATGAAAAACGTCAATAATGGTATCAAATGGAAGATCTATAAAAAATATTTCTTTTGACCATCTTTGGCCGTATTTTGATGGGAAGTTGAGTGAGAAAAGACTAAAAAACAAAATTGGGAAACCATGGCGGAAAGTTTTAGAACTTGTGACATAGATGTTGTCATGATTTGAGCATGACGTCAAAATGTCACAGACCCTAAACATCTACAATCTCACAAGTAGTTAGACGTCTACAATCGTCGCTATTTTGTAAACATCATTAATTGTCGCGAGTTTGGTAGTGGTCTACAACCGTTTAGACCCACGCCTACACCCGTCACAATCTAAAGTAACAATTTCATTTTTTTACATACGAATGATCTAAATGTAGAACGAAGAATCTTCGCTAAAAAAAAAGTTAGAAGACTAAAGTTTCAGTTACATGTGAAATTACCGTTAATCTTGTTCAGTTGCTACGCCGTACAATAAAATGGTCATTGTTCACTCCAGATTTTTGTTGAGGTATAACCCATACACAATTTTCCACAAAGCAAGTTAATCAAAGTAAGATCGCCTTTGAACTAAAGATTGGAATTTCATTGACCTCACTCACGGTAAGTACAGTATTTGTACTTATCTATTTCGTTATACCTTTGTTATTTTTTTTTTCGTTTAGGTTTTTTTTTTTGGTAGGCAATCATCTTTGGTGTTTTTGCTTTGGACATTTGATTTGTTAGTACACCTTGAATTGTTATTGGTGTTAATAACACTAATTAGGCGCTCCCAAATTTTGACCCTCGAACCTATAATAGAATTAATATTTTTTTTTTCCTTTTACGTTAATATAGGTATGGTTTAATTAGCTCCAATGACTCTAATTTGGGCGATTTTTAAATAGTGTAGTGTACGAAATATGTCGTTTGTACTAAAACTGTTATGGAAAACGTATAGTTATACACAAAAAGTGTTATATAACGAAATCAAAACGTGAAAAGGAGTGGCGTTGGCATAGGAAAGCACCCTCGGATTTGATTATAGTAATATACACGTGAAAAAATTACGCTAAGTTGTTCTCACATGTTCAAACATTCGACTATGTGAACGCAGTCAATAACGGCTACAATATAGGAACGTGTATCCAAATTAGTGTTAGATGTTTAAATTGTAGAAATTAATGGTTTCAGTTTGGTATTTTCTAGGTCTAAAAGGTGTTAAATAAAAACAACAAAAAAGCAAAGGCAAACTGCCTCTCACTCCTCTCTCAAGTCCACACACTTGTTGTAGTCACTAAAGACTAGAAAAGGGGCTAAAGCCATGGCTGCATAGTCTTCTCTAAGAGACAAAGAGCTGAAATAGACCATTTGTACCAAAAGGACCACCGAAACCAGGATTTTATCCAGGTACATGCCGTCAGATAGAGTAGCCAGTAGCCATAAGCTTTATCGTATAGTTTAGGAACAGTGTTGAGATATATAGGGTGTGATACGTATTTAAACATTATCACATTACAGAATTCATTTAACAAATTAGGGCTTGAGATATACATGGAATTACTTCAAACTCACTAAAAGAAATCAAGACGCACGAAATGAAATCAGACATTCAATTTCAATGGACAAAATTAAATGTTGTCTTCGATTGAATAGCTCTTAATGGAGCCGAAGTACCGAAGTGGTCGTTTGGCAGTTTATAGAGGAGACTTCAACGGATGACAGGTGGCACTCTACCAGTGGATAGCAAAGATTGCGGAGGGAGCAACTATGGCTCGGGAACTGACAGAAGTCAGCGGGACGGCCATGCAGTACCATGGCAGTACAAGAAGTACAACGACACTTGTACTTTCTTGTACTTTAGAGTCGTAGGATTGGTCAAGTACAGCAGTAGTAGGTGGTTTAGAGAGGGAATTAGGACTTAGACAAATCCGCCTCTCTCTCAAAAAGCATCTATCCAAAAGGTCAACTTTGACTATCCATAACTCATTGCTCAGGGGAGCAAATTGTCTGATTCTTTTTGCACCAGACCGAGGGGAGTCTTCTCTACACAAGGATCAAAAACATAGGGATGAAGTTTGGCTAGTCAGGTGTTTGCCAGGGTGGTTAATAAATTTGTTAAAAGTGTCAAAAGGCAAGGCTATCGTAAAGGCTTGGTGTGAGCTGCATACTCTGAGGACCTATGGAGGTCTTAGAGTAACATAAATTAGCGATGATGTTTTATTGTCCTTAGGCCCATGAACGCAAAAAAAGTTAATAACACTAATTTTTTCTTTACACTACTTATTTTTTAACAATAATAGCGATTCACATAGCGAGAATTGATGAAGTTTACTAAAAGACTAAAAGAGTCACAATAATGTAAGCTAAGTTTAAAAAAATAAAACAAACAAAACTGTCCAGCGTGAATAGAAATTAGTCTTTATATGTCATTTCAATTTTACCTCTTTTGTACACAGATGGTTTTATCATCACAAGTTTTGTAATAAAGACTTTTGTTTTTCTCGTAAAATAACCAAAAAAGGCTGGTTGAGATGATTGATTGATACGTTTTTCACTTTAATGAAATGACCTAAATTCTTACTGAAAAGGATTAATTTCATATTTTTTATCTACTATTCATACTAATAAGTTTTTATCTACTATTCCAACTAAGAAGTCATCCAGGAAGCTTTGTGGCGATTGTATACGCCGACAATGCGCGTGACGGTCGTCAACGTAAACAATCAGTCTTGCCGCACTGTATTTTCGAAACTTTTTGAAGTGTCGCAAGACACATTGTAATTTTTGAAACGATTTGGCTTATCGTATGTCATCGCGTGACATTGTACCTTTTTCTGCTTCGCATCCATTTCTAACCTCAACTGTCAACTATTTCTTTTACCAATATGTGGCCAATCTCTTCTCCAATCACTTATTTTTTCGGGAGTTGTTTTGCAAAAAATTCCGGAAATGGTCGTGTCCCTCCATTACCAATTGGAAACGACTTTGGGAAAGGGGACATCCACGATTCGGAGGAGACGCAAATGCCGAGCGAAGGAGAAGAATTACCGTATGAAGAGCCTCTCGAGGGAGAAGCTCCGAGAGGAGATCTTGAAGAGGAGGGTGGAAGGTATCTTAAGCTTCCGCTTACACCCCAAAAAACTCAACATGTTTCGACGAAGATTACTTGCATGCCAATGATCAATTGGATGATTGTCGACAAACAACACAACGGGAAAGCATAACTCATTTGAGGACAGTGAGGAAATTCCCCGTACACTTCACGGGAGACTACAATTGTAATAAGTGTTATAACCATTACCACTACAATTGTAGTAAGTGTTATAACCACTACCATTTTCCATTATTGCATAAATCCTGGTTGTTTACATGCTTAGCACTCTCTTCTGGCGTGAGATCACTATTCCACTCCCTCACTCCCCTTCTCCCTCTCTTCTTTACCCCTCTCCTTTATCCCTCTCCCTTATGTCCCTCTCTCCTCCCTTTCTCTCTCGTGCCCTCTATACTTTCCCCTCCATAAACCGCGCCCCTTGTCCGCTCTCTCTCTCTTTCTTTATCCCTTAAAGGATTTAGGTGGGGCAAGATATATTTTAGGGATCCAAATGGAGAGAGATAGGGGGAAAAAGATTATCAAACTTCCTAAAAAAGAAGCAATAGGTAATATGCTTGAGAAATTTCAGATAGAAAAGGCAAACAGTTGTACCACTCCCATGGACTTGAAAAAAGTAAGTGATTGGAGTGTAGCACGAGGAGTGGTAATCTTAGATGATCAGTTGAGTCCAGAGGAGAGATAATATATAAATTCTATTCCTTATAGACAAGTCGTTCAAAGTTTGATCTACTTTATAAACTGTACAAGGCCAGACATAGCGGCAGCAGTAGGAGTCCTCCGTAGGAGTCTTAACAATCCTAAGAAGAAAGAGTAGGAGGCACTGAAAAGAGTCATGAGATATCTCGTATGAACCACAGTGTTGCAGTTGCATTTGGGAGGGGAGCACACTGATATCACTACTAGGAGTGATGCCAGTTATGGGGATGTACCTATGAGAAGATGCACTTCTGGGTATGTATAGTATGTAGGGGAACGAGCTTGTTGTTGGAGCAGCAAGCAACAAAAGGTGGTTCCTGAGTCTACTATAGAGGGTGAGTACATGGCCTCTTGTTTTGTTGTGAAAGAGTTAATGTGGGTCAAGTCCTTGTTGTAAGAATTGAGGTATATGAAGAATGGAGTGCATGAAGTGTTTTGTGATAATCAAGCTGCCATTGCAATTGCAGCTAATCCAAAATATCATTTCAAGGCTAAGCATTTGGACATAAGGTTCAGTTTTGTAAGAGAAAAGTTGAGAATAAGATTGTGAATCTTGTATATAGATCTGATGAGGAAATGGAAGCAGATATGATGATAAAACGAGTGCCTTCTCCCAAATTAAAATATTGCAGAGAAATATGTGGACTAAAACTGAAATTAAAGTTAGACTAGAAAATAAAGGGAGTGTTGAAATTACTAGATTTATAGAGTATTTTCTACGTCTAAGTATATCAGTACAAAAAGAAAAAAAAAAAGGCGGACAGCTTGCCTCCACCTCCTCTCTCTAGCCACCATACTTGTTGTAGTCACAGACAGCGTACCTGTTACGAAGCCGGAGATATTTGAATGTGATCATGATTTGGACTGCGCTGCTACGGTTGATATAAATATAGTCAACGACAAGATTCATAAGAGAAAAATTAAGTGACTCGCTAACAGATGTTCAGCAACAGCCGGATGGACGTACCCAATCAATTGTCAGTAAGCCAGGCGACAAGTATTTGAACAAATCACATGTATAGGATTCTCAGTAATATTGATTGTACAGTGATAGATTATTTTTCGCGTGATCAAGAGCACTTAGACCTTAGTGGCAGCTTAGTTCTTTTGGACGTATCTTTTAGGAACACTTGTATCGGCGGTACAGCACTATGTAGTAGGATAATCGAGTGAAGAGTATAAGACTTAGGACGTAGATCATTATATGTATCCAGACTTCCAGACTGTGTAATCTGCAAACTGTTTTTGGGAAACTTTTGAGCTGCATATCTTGGTGTATGTTAAATCAATTGAGCTGAAACTTTGGGAGTTCTTATTCTTTGTGATATTCAATACTGCGGTATAGTTTGAAGCAATTTGGTTCATTGTATCAGATTTGATGAGCCGAAGAGAAAAGCTGTTTGATAGGATTCATGATAAGCTTCTGTGAGTGAGATTATGTCTACTTCCACTACTATTGCTGATGCTCCACCTGCTCTAGTGGTCGTAGAACAACAAGTAATGGGCCTGTCATCAAGAATTCTTATTTTCTCTGGAGAAAAATACGCGTATTGGGTGGATATGGTGGAAACACACTTCAAAAATGTTAATCTTTTGGATATTTTGGGTGGTTCATTGGCGGAATCAGATCCGTCTCGGTCAAAGAAAAATTCACAAGCTCGATCAATTTTGAAGTTCTGTATTTCAGGAGAATTAGCTATGTCACGGATAAAAAAAAAGGCGATTGATATCTGGAAATCTCTCAAGGATGATTTTGAAAAGGCTAATGTTCAGAAAGAACTATTTTTGGCTGGACGAATTAGGGACTACAAATACACGAGTGGCACAATGGCAGAATATTGTAATAAATTTCGAATACTAATATATTCTCATGCTAGTGCAGGCGGATCTTTTCCTCAGTTTCAGCAGGCTGTTTTGCTAATGAGGGGACTTCCTAATACTATGAGAGCAGCGTCTAAAAGGCTGAAACAAAAATATAAAGCTAGCTGGACACTACAATTAGCTTTTAATCTGATATTGGAAGAGGAGGCATATACTAAAATTCTTAATGGTGAAAAACAAATAGAGGCATTTAACACAGAATTTGACAGAAAATGTCAGTTTAATCAGCAGAAAAATCAGTTTAATCAGAATCAGAATTAGTTTAGACAGTTTAATCCAAGAGGAAATAGAACATCTTTCAATGCTTGTTTTTATTGTAATGAAAAAGGTCATGGATACAAATTATGTCCTTAGCTTAACAAAGCTAATGAAACAGGTCTATATAGGCATGGATGGCAGCAAAGCCAGTTTCATCAAGGCTTCACGCGATCGTCACAACGAGGAAATGCATTATTCTCGGCGTCTTCCTCACATCACGACGAGTCTCTTTCACTCTCTAACGAGGAGGATGATGATCTATTTGCTATGGCGGCAGCGATGGAGGGCGCAAAAGACAATGGGTGGATAATAGACACGGGAGCGTCGGCCCACATGTGCAAGAACAAGGCAGTTTTCAAAAATCTGAAATCAACACCAAAGAAAAATATCTACTATGCATGTGGAATGAGTGTGCAAATGCGGGCTATAGGTGATGTCTCCTTGCTAGTTTATGTAGAGGGGAAGACAGTTGAGAGAACTCTTTATAATGTTCTCTATGTCCCAGCTTTTTAGAAAAAATTGTTCTCAACTTCTTTAGTAGAAAGTAAAGGGTTTGAGGTCAATCAGAAACATGGCAGGCAGGTTGTTAGCAAAAATGGGAAAATTGGAGTTACAGGAACAAGAGATGCCAGCAAAATGTATCAAATGGATATGCCCGATAATGAAGAAAATGAGGTTTTGTATTCTGGTGCATTATCCTCAGATGAGCTGTGGCATAAAAGGTTAGGCCATGTGAATTATGATAGTATGAAAAAGATGGTCACTGGTGGTAAAATAGAAGGAGTCACTTTGTCAAACCAGTCACCTAAAACGTGTGATGGATGTGCACTAGAAAAAATACACATATTACCGTTTCCTCAAGAGTTTGAACATAGGTCTACGAAACTTTTGCAACTCATTCATTCTGATGTTTTCGGCCCTCCAAAGGTACCATCTGCCAAGGGGATGAAATATTTGGTTACGTTTACAAATGATTTTTTGAGGTTTACTAATGTCTACTTTATGAAAGACAATAGTGAAGTCTTCACTCATTTTCAACACTACAAAGCGTGGGCGGAGAAACTACACGGTCTGCCAATTCAGGAGCTCAGATCGGACAATGGCGGGGAATATACGTCAAAAGCGTTTGGAAACTTGTTACTCAAGGAAGGTATAAGTCACAAATTGACTGTCCCATACTCTCCGGAACAGAATAGGGTCTCAAAAAGACTAAATAGAACTATCACAGAAAGCTCTAGGTCCATGCTTGCGGATAAGAACGTAGATCCAAAATTCTGGGCTGAAGCATTAAATTGTGCAGTTTATATCAAAAAAAGGATAGGTTCCATATCGGTAGAAACTACTCCCTATGAGATCTGGACAGGTAGAAAACCGGATGTCAGTCATTTCTAGGTCTTTGGAAGTAAATGCTTTATTTTGGATACGTCTAATGATAGATGGAAAATGGAACCTAAGGGATTATCGACCATTCTGTTAGGATACGATGATCACTCTAAAGGTTATAGAGTCTTTGTTTTTGAGAAACAGAAAATCATTGTAGCAAAGATGATTGTTGTCAAAGATGAACTAGACTCGATAGACTTATATAAAATGACAGAGCAGCAGAAGCAGCAAAAAGTACAGGAATATGTCATTTTAGATAGCATCCATAATATTGTCCCACAGATGCAAAATTCACCAGTGGTACCACAAGAGTCGGAACATAATCGGGTTCCACAACAAGTTCGTTTTGAAGCGCAACAACAACAATCACTGCCTATGGATCGCAACCAGCGCAACAAGCGCAACGCACGGAATCCGACAATTTCATCCTCAGAATTTCCGGGGGAAAGAAGATCCAGTAGCTGCCTGCAAGCAAGTTCTCATTTTGCCTACTCGGCAACCTCAGGGGAGCCTCTTACCATCCGGGAAGCCTTCTAATCGCCGGAGCGGAATCACTGGATCGAGGCGGCAAACGATGAAATGAAGTCGATCATGGAGGCTCAAACATGGGAGCTTATAGAATTTCCTCTGGATCGAAAAGCGATCGACAGCAAATGGGTATTCAAGGTAAATTTAAATCCAGATAATACCATTGAACGATACAAAGCTAGACTTGTGGCAAAGGATTATAATCAAAAGAAAAGAATTGACTTTGAAGAAACATTTTCTCGTGTTGTAAGATTTCGGACAGTTAGGATTTTGATATTTCTAGCTGCTATAGAAGATATGGAAATACATCAGATGGATGTAAAGACAGTCTTTTTACATGGAGAACTAGAGAAACCATTTATCTGCAGCAGCGTGAAATGTATGCAGAATTAGGAAAAGAGCACTTAGTATGTAAACTGCTAAAATCATTGTACACCCTAAAACAGGCTCCGAGGCAATAGAATCTAAAACTTGATGAATTCTTAACTGGTGTAGGTTTTAAAAGGATAAGCTCTGATCACTCTGTCTATGTTTTAAAAGGTGAGGATGGAATAGTATTTATAGCGGTATACGTAGATGATCTACTATTGGTTAGCAAATTAATGGCAGAAATTAACAAAATAAAAAATGCTTTAAAATCACGGATTGAGATGAAAGACCTCGGTTAGACAAAATATATATTTGGGTATTCAGGTAGAGTAGGACAGGAAAAACATATTAATAAAATTGACTGAAAAATAGGTTATTGGAAACATGTTAGTTGAATATGGAATGCGGAGGGCAAAAGGATAAGTAACACCAATGGAGTTTCAACATAAGTTAGAGGGGGAAAAAACAAGACCGGGTGTTATTGTCAGTGAAATTTTTGAGTCAGGGGAGGATGATTCAATGACAGTGATACCTTACAGACAGATAGTGGGAAGTTTAATTTATTTCATGGACTGTACCCGTCCGGATATTGCTGCAGTAGTTGGGGTACTGAGCAGAAGTCTAGAGAATCCGAGGAAATCTGACCGTGATGCAGCAAGAAGAGTTTTAAGATACTTGGCAGGAACCAAAGTCCTCAAACTCACACTAGGCGGAGGGGAAGTGAAGCTGCAAACATTGAGTGATGCAAGCTATGGCGACATGCCAAGTCAAGAATCCACCACGGGATTCGTTCTGCAAATTGGGAACGGGACTTGCTGTTAGAGCAACAAACTTCAAAAGGTAACGGCACAATCGACGATGGAGTCAAAATATATGGTAGCAAGCTCAGCCCTCAAAGAACTCCTATGGGTGAAATCCATGTTGGAAGAATTGGGATACATGCAGGTTGGTCCACAGGTGATCTGGTGTGATAACCAGGCTGCCATTGCCAATTCTTCTAACCCAACTCACCACTTCAAAAGCAAGCACATGGATGTAAGATTACACTTTGTAAGGGAAAAAGTGTTCTCTAGAGTGACTAAAGTATGCTATTTGCCAGATGCAAAAATGGTTGCTGATATGCTCACTAAAGCACTTCCTGCTCCTAAGCTGAAGTACTGTAGGGACGCAGTGGGATTAAGTGAATATCTGAGTTGCTGCACTGCTATATTGCCATGCTGCGCTAGTCCAATAACGTGAATATAGTGGGACTAGGTGACTCGCTAAAATCCCTACGTTGCTATGCTGCGATGCTGCGCTAGTTCGACATCGAAGCTGCGCTGGCATACTGAGTCTAAAGCTTTAGGGGAGTGTTGTTTTTGGAAAGCTTTAAGTCTCAACAAATTTATAGGACGGCGGAAAAATAGATCTATAGGGACACGCGTCGTCACTTGAAGCATAGTACATGTTTTGAATTGTACCGACAACGCAGCTGCGACGCAGATGGAACAAGCGCAGCTGCGGTTATTTTTGATATGGTCTGTACGGACGAACGCGGCCTGCGACGCAACGGGACAAACACAACTGCAGATATTTTGGTATAAGACAACGTAGTTGCTACGTACAAGACAAACGCAGCTGCGACAATTTTTGGTATGGGACAGCGTTGCTGCTACGAAGCTGCAGATATTTGAATGTGATCAAGAATTAGACTGCGTTGCTACGGTTGATATGAATCAAGTCAACGAACGTGATTTATAAGAGAATAATTAAGTGACTTAACAGCCAGATAGATGTACCTAGACAATTGTCACTAAGCCAGGCGACAAGTATTTAAACAAATCCCCAAATAGGATTATCAGTAATATTGATTGTATAGTGATAGATTAGTTTTAGCGTGATTAGGAGCACTTAGACCTTAGTGGCAGTTTAGTTCTTTTGGACGTATCTTTTAGGAACACTTGTATCGGCGGTACAACACTATGTAGTAGGACAACTGAGTGAAGAGTATAAGACTTAGGAAGTAGAACATTTTATGTATCCAGACTTCCAAACTGTGTAATTTGAAAACTGTTTTTGGGAAACTTCTGAGTTGCATATCTTGGTGTATGTTGGATCAATTGAGTTGAAACTTTTGGAGTTATCTGTCTTTCTGGTATTTTTTACTGTGGTATAGTTTGAAGCAGTTTGGTTTATTTTATGAGATTTGGTGAGGTGTAGAAAACAGTTGTTTGATATGATTCTTGATAAGCTTCTGTGAGTGAAATTATGTCTACTTCCACTACTACTGCTGATGCTCCACTTGCTCCTGTGGTTGTAGAACAACAGTACGTCTACGATGTCACGCAATGATATGCGACGTGCCAAATCGTTTCAAAAATTCCGACGTGTCTTGCGACGCATCAAAAAGTTTCGAAAAACACGGTGTGGCAAGATATATTGAAAATGTTGACAGTCGTCACGGGCAATGTCGACTTATACAATCGTCACAAAGTTAAGTAACAATTTCGAGTAAACACATAGAGACACCTGAAATCCGGCTCCGTCGGATCCGCGCTAAAAAACAAAGTAAGTTGGCTAAGTTACAAGTACATGGAGCCGCACCCTTAGAGTTCAAATTTTGTTATTTAGTGAAGATACGCCGTATATGCTTTCCGTGTAACCCTATGTCCGAAAACTAACCATGTGTGCCGATGTAGCCTTAAAGTTAGCGGCGTAGCTTTGTCTTATAGTGAATATTCTCCTCATTAATTTTCAAGTTGTTCTAATGTTTGAAAGAAAGAAATAAAGAAAATATTTTATTATGAAAAACGCGATGGTTAAACCATCAAAGTACAAAATTTGATTGAAAAGGGAAATTGTTCACTACCATTAAAGGCTGGAATTATAAAACCAAAATTACGTACAAATATTGTAAATGCTAACTAACAGTAAGAGTAAAAAAAACAAAGAAAACATAAGAAATAAAAACAAACACTAAAAACTAAAATACAAAAGCATTTAAAACTACACTATACAAAGACCCTAGAAGACAAAAAAGGGTTGTCGGCCCGAAGCCTAAAACAAGTCTACACTAAAGGTGTGAGGAACAAATATAATCAATGTGCACCGGTGGCGAGGAGGTAAATCTCGCAAGCCTCGACCATCGTTCACCACCGTGTTTTGTCGGATAACGGTCGATGCTTGAGATCGTTGAAGGGCAACAGAGATACGTTAGCGGTAAAAGGTCGACATGAGAGCCGAGAGAGGACTGCTAGGTCCTCGAGCCTCAAACGAATCACGGATCGAAGACAAGTCCAAGGTCCCAAATATCTCCAAAGCAAACAGTATGAAGTTGTCAGCTAGGTCGCGATGAGCGAAATCACGTTATTTAGAGGTCGCTGCATCCCGAGCCGCAACACTAGTATGTAATGCCACACACGTTCAAACATGGAATCCCATTGGGTAGGTCAGAACTACATCCCCCTGTGTTCTTTGTGCGCCTTGCAAAAACACGCGGTCCACGCAAGGGCCGCGCACTCTAGAAGATTGGGAACGTGGTGGGAGGATATGTGACATCTCATGTTTTAGTGTATACCCGACTTCACTACCAACCGAGGCGATAACATCTCCAACCGTATCATGGGACGTTGTTTGTTCTCCACCATGTGAACAACGGAGCAAATAGACGCCCTGGTCATCTATAGATTGGCCACAAACGCAACGAGGCTTACCCAAAAGGGAAGGGTGTGGCAAACCAAGACGTAGACGAAATGCACAAGAAAATTCTTGAGAAGATAAACGAAGTGAGGCAAAAATTGGACTTGCGACGAGCCAAGCCCCAACACTTGGTCTTCAACAAGTGCGCAGTCAAGCCCGTGCGTCAGCCGTAGGTGGTGCCTCGAGTAGGTTTTTAAAATTAGCGGCGGCGACCTTATCGGTGATATGTTGTTGCACTTGGGAATGACAGCAGGTGAGGAGGGAAGAGAATGGAGAAACGACATCTTGGGCCTCGGCTAGCAAGAGCAAACGAGTAGACAATCACGATTGTTAAAATGAAAATGATATTTCGTCGACGGTAGCGATTGCATGGGCCAAGATAGGATAATCGTCCATCACAAATATCAAACTAATGATGAATGCCACTAGAGCCCAACTACCCAAGTAAGCAACCAGTACTAAGGTTGCTCTTGAACATGTAGAAATCGATGGTTATTTTATTATTTTCTAGGTCTAAATTGGAATATAGAAAGAAGCCGAGGAAGTCTGCCTCTAACTTCTCTCTCCATTTCCCACACTTGTTGCAGTCACTGAGAAGTTGAAGATGAAGCTGGAGCCATGGCTACCTAGGCTATCCAGAGGTTTACGGGAAATAGATTAGTTAATTTACATATAGGTAGGTTTATTTACTAGAAGGTGTTTGTCGGTAACACGATTTGATCCTGGTACTTGCTGACCGTCAGAACACCGGTGGCCGGTAGCCTTAACCGTTAAGTCTAGAAGTTATGATACATACTATATTGTTTGATATTTATTTAAATGTTAACACGTAAGAAAATTCATTTAACGGCGGATGTTTACGGTTACATAAATCTCGTTATGTAAACGTAAGGATTTCGGTATGGACAAGAAACAAGTACTGCGCATTTTGTTTCTTTTACGAAACAAATACCCCACAAGCATTTATGACGGCTACGATTGAAATTTGCATTCAATCGGACGGCCGAAAAGAAAGCCGAGATCGCGGAAGAGATTCTCGGCGTTTTGTGGACATCACCACATCGGATGACACGTGGCAAGATTACGCTGGATCGCGGCATCTTCGAGAGTTACGGGACGGAATCCGGATATGACATGTGTTGACATTTAGGCCATGTCGTAAAAAAATTCGTACATAAAGTACACCGGCAGCTGTACTTTTATGTACGACAGTGTAATATGATTGGTGCTGTACACCAGTAGATAGAGTTTTAGAGAGAGATAGGACTTAGAAAAATTGGTAGATAGGACCCTCTCTCCCAAAGAGCTTATGTACAAAAGGTCAACTTTGACCCTCCATAACTTACTGCTCAGGGAGCAAATTCAGAGATTCTTTTTGCTATCGACTTAGGGAAGTCTTCCCTTCACAGGGTTAAAGGTAGTCAGAGCTTTTGTTTTCCAGTGTGGTTGTTATTCGTGCTGAAAGACAAAGGGGTCACGGTTATCCTAGAGGCTTTGTGTGAGCTCCTTACTTTGAGGTCCTATGGAGGTCTCAGAGTTGCAGGTTATGGGCCCACCATCTAGGGTGCCCATATTCAATGGAGCTGGCTTCATATACTAGGAAAATATGATGACAAGAGCTCTATGTGAGAAAAGGTTTTGGGGAATAGTGAGTGGACGAGTTAGGCGTCCATCCAGTCTTGGGATACCTCCAGGGTTTACGAAGGCAGATGCACTAAAGATGCAAATCCATCTTCAACGGAGGAGACAAAGGAAGGAGAGGTGGTGGACAAAGGAAAGGAGAAGGAGACGACCACACCAATAGCAACTGGTTCGGCATTCATGTCACCTATTTCGTGGAATGAGGAGAACGATACTGATACCTGGGACTTTAACAATATAGAGGCAAAGCACTTCATCCTCCGCCACCTTACTCAAGGACTTGAATGTCCTCATTTGCAGGTAGAAAGGGCATCCGATCTTTGGATGGCTCTCATAGAGATGTACCGAAGTGGTACGATTCAGCAACAACAATTGCCTGATCAGAAAGTTAAAGAGTACATATACAAAGGGGGGAGATGTTGGATTTTTACAATGAGCTTGCTACACTTTTCATGGAGCTAGAGAGTGCTGGAAAAGATTTTAGTGAAAAAAGAAAAGATTAACTGTCTACTGATGAAGTTACCCGATTACTTCGAGAACATAGTGAACCGTGTGCAGGACTTGCCGGACTGAAGGTGGATATGGAACTCAGTGGTAGGAATGATTCTCGTTCGGGAGAATACAATTGAGATCCGAAGGGGAGGAAAGAGTGGGCAAGCCTTAGCAACTGGGACCGACTGGAGGAACAAGGATTCTCGGAGAGTGGTCGAAACTACTGAGGGGGGGAGCACAAAAATCAGACCGACGAGTGCCGACCAAGGGCTCCCAAGGGTTTATGTCATTTCTGTAAGAAACCAGGGCACTATATGGCGGAGTGCACTAAACTAACCGAGCTTCGATTAAAGTAGGGGCAGACCGGTGGAACCCCGAGAGGAAAGAAAAAGGCCCTTGTGACTCAAGTACATGAGGTGGAATTCAAAGACGAGGACGATGAGCTCCTATTAGATAAGGAGTTGGGAGGGAAAAACGAGGTAGATATTCCACGAAAGCAAAAATGTGCTTTCGGTGGATTGAAAGGTGAAGCAGGCTGGATTGTAGATTCAGGTGCCTCTATGCACATGTGTAAGGATAAACACCTATTCACTAAGATAAGAAAAATTCCCACCGTAGAGATAGAGTACGGGGATGGGAGGATAGTCACTACTACTCTTGTAGGATCGGTAGATATGAAAGTGTTGGTAGAAGGAAAGACATCCATAGTTACATTCTTCGATGTATTGTTTATTCTGGAGCTAAACAAAAACCTCATCTCTACCTCTGTCCTAGATGATAAGGGTTTTGATAGTAGCACTAGGAAAGGAGTCTTTACTGCTAGGTTTGCGGAGGAAGTTTATTTCACCGCTGAAAAAGGTAGCTAAGGGATGTTTAGGTTGATTTTAAGCAATGAAAAGAAGAAAATTTATTATGCTAGTGTTCATGATATAATGATGTGGCATAAGAGGCTTGGGCATGTGAATCTAGATAAGCAAAGAGAGGTGAAAAAGATGGGAGTGGTGGAAGGAATTCAGTTCAGTGCGAGTGAGAATCTAAGTGATTGAAATGGATGTGCTCAAGGTAAAGCACACAGATTGCCCTTTCCCAAAACAACCACCTATAGGGGGGAAAATATTCTAGATTTAGTACACACAAATATTTGCGGACCAGCCAAAGTGCCCTCACCAGGGGGGAAGAGATTTATGATGACTATCAGTGATGATTGGTCTTGGTATTCCACGTTGTATTTTTTGGAAAAACAAGTCAGAAGCTCCGGATTGTTTTAGACAATATAAAGCATGGAGCCAAATACTCCATGAAACTCCAATCAAGAGAGTAAGGAGTGAGAATGGTGGAGAGTATACTTCTAACCAGTTTGAGGATTTTCTGAGGGAAGATGGAGTCCAACACAAAAAGACAGTTCTAGAAAACCTAGAACAGAATGGGGTAGCTGAAAGATTAAATAGGACACTAAGTGATAGTGCGAGAAGTATGTTGTCGGAAAAGAAGATAGGAAAAAGGTTTTGGGCCGAAGCAATGAACTGTGCTAATTACCTCAAAAATAGAGTTCTTACTTCAGCTATAAAATATCATACACCTTATGAGAGATGGACTGTCCAGAAACCAGACATATCTCACTTAAAGGTATTCGGAAGTCAAGTATTCAGTCTAGATACAGATCGCTCTAATTGGAAGCTACATCTTAATGGAAAACCGAGATACTTATTAGGATATGATGAGGATGTTAAAGGATATAGAGTTTATGATCTAAAAAGGGAAGATATAATCTTAGTAAAACATCTAGTAGTTATGGATGAAAGAAAGTCGTGGATCCCTTCAAGTATACAAAGTCAATAAAAATCACATTTGAGTCAGAAAATTCCGATGACTTTGAACTTCCTAACAATCCTGGTTTTAGAGAAGATGACATTGTTGCAGGTACAAATCAGACCGAAAAGGACTCGGCTGCGGAAACTCTAATGACAACTCTAACCGAAGCGGAAGACGTGATGGAAATTGATTCGGAATAAAGGGATAGTGGAGAAGCCAAGATTGTTCGAAAGAACCCACGAGAACCATCTATTCCGGCCACGGATTTTGAGGGGGGGAGGAGAAATAGTAAAAGATTACCATAAAAACAGGTTAATAACAAGGTAACAAAACTATCTCATCAAGATCAACCTTAAACTTATTGAGAGGCGATGACTTGTCCAGAAAGAAACCGGTGGAAGACAGCCACCAATGAAGAGATGGCCTCAATTATGGCAGCCGATACTTGGGAGCTAGTGGACTATCCACCTGACCAAAAACTAATCGGTTGTAAGTGGGTTTTCAAATTATAACTGAACTCGGATAACACCATTGAGCGTTACAAAGCCCGATTAGTGGCAAAAGGATTTACACATAAAGAATGTATCGTCTACGAGGAAACCTTTTACCTGGTCGTCAGATTTCCCTCCGTCCCCATACTTCACAGTCTAGTAGCAGCGGAAGACATGGAGGTGCACCAGATGGACATCAAGACAACCTTTTTGCATGGAGAATTCGAAGAGGAGATCATCATGCGACAACCCGAAGTATTTGTCGAGGAAGGAGAAGAGAGTAAGATATGCCGGCTGATTAAATCCCTTTACGGTTTGAAACAGGCGCCTCGACAGTGGAATAAGAAACATGATGAGTTTCTTACCGGTCTGTGATATATCCGTATCAGCTCAGATCACTCAATCTATGTTTTTGAAGATGAGGAAGGTTTTATATTTATTGCAATTTATGTTGATTGTTTACTTGTTTTAAGTAAATCAATGGAAAAAAATAATAAACTGAAAACCGATCTTAAGGGGAGATTTGAAATGAAGGATATGGGAGAAGCAATATATATTTTGGGAATTTAAGTAGAAAGAGACCGAAAAAGAAAGATTATAAGATTGACTCAAAAGGAAGCAATAGAGAACATGTTGGATAAATTTCAGATGGATAAAGCTAATAGTTTATACAACTCCAATGGAGTTAAAGAAGGGAAGTGAGGGGAGTGAGGAAGGAGTCATAGTCTTAGATGAGGAATTAAGTCCTGAAAAATAGAAGTTCATGCAGACTATTCCTTTGAGGCAAGTAGTGGGAAGCCTAATCTATTTTATGAATTGTATCCGGCCGGATTTAGCTGCAGCTGTAGGAGTGTTAAGTAGAAGTCTAAATGCTCCCACTAAGAAGGATTGGGAGGCAGCTAAGAGAGTCCTTAGATATTTGATACGAACTAGGGATCTATAGTTGCATTTGGGTGGGGAGAATACTGACATCACTACTTGGAGTGATGCTAGTTATGGTGATGCTTCGATGAGGAGATGTACTTGTGGATATGTGTTATATGTGGGTGATGGCGCTTGCTGATAGAGTACCAAACAGCAAAAGGTTATTGCTAAGTCTACCATGGAGGCTGAATATATGGCCTCTTGCTCTGCTGTAAAAGAATTGATGTGGGTCAAGTCTTTGCTTGGTGAGCTTGGTCACCTTAAGAGTGGTGTGCTGAAAAGTTTTTGTGATAATCAGGCTGTAATTGCTATATCGGCCAATCCTAAACATCATTTTAAAGCTAAACACATGGACATTAGACTCAGCTTTGTTAAAGAGAAAGTAGAAAACAAAATAATCAGTTTAGAGTACCGACCAGATAGTGAGATGGTAGCAGATATGATGACCAAACCTGTGCCTTCCCCTAAACTAATTTCCTGAAGGGAGAAGTGTGGTCTGAAATTAAAGATTGACTAGAAAATAAGGGGATTGTAGAAATCAATGGTTATTTTATTATTTTCTATGTCGAAATTGGAATATAGAAAGAAGCCGAGGAAGTTTGCCTCTAACTTCTCTCTCCAACTCCGACACTTGTTGCTGTCACTGAGAAGTTGGGGAGGAAGCTAGAGCCATGGTTACCTACGCTATCCAGAAGCTTACGGGAAATAAATTAGTTGATTCACAAATAGGTAGGTTTATTTCCTAAAAATAGTATGTCGGTAATAGGATTTGATCCTGGTACTTGCTGACAGTCAGAACACCGGTAGCCGGTAGCCATAACCGTTAAGTCTAGAAGTTATGATACATACTATATTGTTTGATATTTATTTAAATGTTAACACGTATGAAAAATCATTTAACGGCAGATGTTTACGGTTACATAAATCGTGTTATGTAAACGTACGGATTTCGGTATGGACAAGAAACAAGTACCGCGCATTTTGTTTCTTTTACGAAACAAATACCGCACAAGCATTTATGACGGCTACGATTGAAATTTGCATTCAATCGGACGGCCGAAAAGAAAGCCGAGATCGCGGAAGAGATTCTCGACGGTTTGTGGTCATTGCCACATTGGATGACACGTGGCACGATTACGTTGGATCGCGGCATTTCATGGAATTAGGAGACCAAATCTGGTTATGACATGTGTCGACATTAAGGCCATGTTGTACAAATTCCGTACATAAAGTACACCGGCAGCTGTACTTTTATGTACGGCAGTGTAATATGATAGGTGCTGTACACCAGTAGATAGAGTTTTAGAGAGAGATAAGACTTAGAAAAATTGGTAGATAGGACCCTCTCTCCTAGAGAGCTTCTGTATAAAAGGTCAACTTTGACCCTTCATAACTTACTGTTCAAGCGAGCAAATTGAGAGATTTTTTTTGCTATCGACTCAGGGGAGTCTTGCTTTCACAAGGGTGAACGTGGTCAGGCTTTTGTTTTCCATGGTGGTTGTTATTCGTGCTGAAAGACAAAGGGGTCAGGGTTTTCTTAGAGGCTTTGTGTGAGCTGCTTACTCTAAGGTCCTATGGAGGTCTTTTAGTTGCAAAACACATACCAAGACCCCCAAAAGAGACGGGTAAAGCATATTGGCGACAAGCAAGGAGCCCTTCTGGAGGATCAAAGATTCCATGCCCGAGGAGTTTATGCAAAATCGCAAAGAGACGATTATCAAAATCCGAAAGTGAGGAAAGGAAACAAGAACTTGGGGGTAGAGTGCGTGCTAAGTATAAAGGACGTTGCGCAAAACAACCGGTTAAAATAGCAAAAGCCACTTGGGAATCAGGGAATTTTGAAAGGTCCTCACAGTGGGAAATACCAACAATGCATATATTTGTGACGATTCACCAGTGTAGACATCTCGTTATTTGTGACATTGTGACGTCATGCTCCCTCGATACAGAGTCGACGTTACTAATTCGAAAACTTACAACTATGGCTCGTTTATTTTGTTTTTCTGTCTATTGTCAATATCACCAAACTTCGCATAAAACTTTTTGGGGTGTTTGATTTTCAAAAGAGGGAGAGTGTAGTAATAAGAAAAGACATATGTTTTTCCAAAAGACACGTGAATGAAAGTGGAGGTCCCAAACCTTTGCAAATTTTTTCCCTCACATGTGCTTGATGAAAAAAAAACAAATAGTGTGTACTCTCCTTTGTTGAAAAATGTACAAAATTATGTGGAACATGCGAAGATTTTTTCAAATTCGTTCATAAGTGTTACTCAACTAAAATCAACACTCGAGTCGATTTGCGTCAAGTTTGAAGATGAGTAGTTT
Source organism: Zygnema cylindricum (assembly GCA_037447655.1). Lineage (NCBI taxonomy): Eukaryota > Viridiplantae > Streptophyta > Zygnematophyceae > Zygnematales > Zygnemataceae > Zygnema > Zygnema cylindricum. The sequence continues at coordinate 284,671 of JBBHKE010000836.1, read as the reverse complement.
TGTTTGAAACCCCTAAAAAAGGTTTTTTCTTACATGTGCGCAACGAGCGAAAAAACAAGCTTGTCACCAGTTTTTCTCACTCTCTTTCTCCCTCTCTCCCTCCCTCTTAACACGAAAAAAAAACATAGTGCGTTGCGTGAGAAATATGTTGGCAAGAGGGGTACAACTCCAATATATTTGGTTAGTGTCGTGTCACATCGTACCAACAAATCGGGTAAAATAAAAAGAGTAATTTTGCGCGGAGTTGCATCTGCACACATAATACGTCAATAATAACGTTTCTACACAGATGGAAACAATTAAATGCTTCCTTTGTTTTCAAAACATATGTCTAAATTTTCTTATATGGGTAAAAAAAAATATCTTCATAAATAATACAAGTTTTACAAATTAACTTGATGTCCACAAATTGTTAAATTATGTACTGATATTAACGTGACTAGGAAAAAATCTTTCTTTATTTTACAGGGTAAAATTAGTTACAACCCAATTGTGACGTAATAATATTTTATCATGTAGTCTTTTAAGTTATCACACACGATATGGAAGTAGACAATACAAGTGTAGCCCCAAAATAATTCGTACCTGTAAAGGGTGAGTTTTTTTTTCACGACGTTTTCTCATATTATTACGGTTAATACCTTAAGTTTGGTAACCACTTCTTATCGTAAAAAAAAAATAAATGTTCTTAACGTCACTAATTTAAAGACTGGACTACAATCTCTCATGTCGAAAAGAATAGTCACTCGTAGACAAATTGTTTTACCAAATTTTTTCAATGTGTTAATTTCCATGTTACAACAACCATTCCACCTCCCGTTTATTTTGGGTGTTGGGATGGGTAGCACATATCCTCACTTTAAAGTTTATGATTAACGCATCACCTCGTTTTACTCACGAGCCATCTTACATGAATGAGGGGTTTTGTCCATTTCAAAAATTGGTATTGCGAACTTTATCGCCTTCGCCGGTTGAAGCATGAGATGAACTTACTATTTTTTTTTCACTTTTCATCAAATGTCTTCTTTTTCTATGAACAACAACGAGATCTATTTTTATTGCTTGTATAATACAGTGTTTGTTTTTCTTTTTGTTTTCCCAAATTTAAAGTTTATACTTTAAATGTTGTTTAAAGTTCGTAGTATTTTTGTTCCATATAGATTTTCATCTTTTACCTCTATGGTCGTTAACAACTTGTAGTTTCAATACGCTTTGTACTTTTATGGTTTAACCATCGTGTTTTTTATGATGAAATATCGTTTACTTTATTAGACTATTAAAGCTAGTATTGATCAACAATACTACTCGAATACTTGTGTAACATCGGCAAAAACGATTTAAATTAAATTTACATGCATGTATATATAAAAAACACAAAAGTACAACTTAAATCGTTATTAGTATAGAAAAATCATAAGTGTAGTGACATAAATGTGTTATTAACGCTATTTTCGGTTTAATGATCCAAAGCCAACAAAATATTCTTACTAATAAACAAGCATGACACTAATTTGGACACATGTTCCCATGGTGTAATCGCTTTAGTGTGTTAGCATAGTTTACATTGAATACATGAGATTACTATAAATCAAACATGTGTGAGCTTTCCCTTGTCGATGCCACTAAATTTCGCATGTCGACGTCGTTATCTAACATTGTGAAGTTTATGTAGGCTTTGTATGTATATATATATATATATATATATATATATATATATATATATATATATATATTGTACAAAAAAATAAGCAGTTAATGTACGTAATGACTTGAAAATTACACTATTTTAATACTTTTTAAATGAATTTAAGTAAAATCATTAAATATTGCCTATATTAAGGTAAAGGAAAAAGTAGTAAGTATACGAGAAGAGCAACACTAATAGATTATCACGGTGTATTAAGTTATAACACACGACTGAATTATAAAAAGAGACGAAGACTTTATTACAAAAATAGCGATGGCAAAACCATCTGTACAAAAAGGGTAAAATTGAAATAACATTTAAATACTATAATAGTCATAAGAAAGTAAAATAAGCTTAAAAAGGGAAACTAAACAAATCATTATTAACAAAAACTAAGATTGAAAATGCATGAGTTTATGGTAAACCATCTCAGTGGAATGTGTTTGTCGTATTTAACAAAAATATTTGCTAAAACCTTTTTTGTTGATATAGCGAATTCAACCCCGTTCATATACAGTACACCGTGTATCGATATTAGTGTTAGGGTGTGTTCCCACGTGATAAAGTAATTCATGTCTTTGTCGTCCAAAACAAAGATTGTAGCAAGAAATTCTTATGCCGTACAAAAAAAATTGCAAAAACCATAGTAGAATTTGCGTCATTTTGAAACTTAAAATGTATTACAACTTGTCGTTTTGCTATTTCGACCCAGTGCCACGCGTCATCTTAAAACTTTATTTAAACCGCCCCTCGCACTTCAATTTTAGTTTTAATTATTGGTTGACTAGCGAATAGTATTATGTGTTTGCATGTGTTGTAAACTTTCAAAATATTTTCACTAAATGTGAAATACACACAAAAAAAAATGTAGCCTGTACGGACAGTATTTTGTACAGGGGCCCGGATGCCATTTCGCATAAGCGCAGTCCGTGAAGACGCCTTCCTCCCTCTCCCTCTCACACTATCAGTATTATTTTTCAATTTTTGGAGCGAAATGTGAAATGTCAGTATGCAATAAAAGAGCTTTGGAAAGCAATTACTTCAAATACCTTTGGGCATATTTTCATGGCGAGTCAAGTGAAAAAGTTGAAAAAACTGTTAGGATATTGGGCGAATCGGCGTCGGCCGAAATCGTGTCGCCAAAATGTTTTGTTTGGTTCGCGTCAGTTAAGTTTTGTTTCGTTTGATACATGTGTCGGTTCGCGTCTATGTTCGGTACGGTACCTGTCGGTTCATTTGTACGAATCGGACGTGGGACGCTTTCGAATAAATGTTGGTTCGCGAAGCGCGATTTGGCGTCCGCGCAATATTCTATTTGTACGACGAAGCGACACTACTTTTGTACGGCCGATCCTACTATGATTCTGCAACGATCCTGCCACATTTTGCTCAGTTCACAGAGAGCAGGTTTGTCAGACTGCAAAGAGTATATTAGTCAGTAGTGTTGTGTATCGGTAAAAAAGTTATCGCGATAACAGCGATACCGATAGTTATCGGTTATCGAACGGCAGAGGTCGCAAAAGTCAAAAAAGTTCATACCCGAAACCGACCGTTTTTTTTTTCAAAATCTGAGTAACCGACGCCGACCGAGTTTTGTCACGCTCTACAATTGTTAACCGTTAACCGACCGTCGTTTACGAAAAAAAAAAAAAACCGAATCTTGATTTTTCGCGACTAACCATGCCCACCCGTTACCGAAAAAGTACAAAATTAATCAATGTATGACGGAATAAGCCAATAATTACAATTTGTCGCGTTCCCTAAGATTTGCGAAATGAATAGTGTACTACTGTGTTAGATTTGCGACGCTTTGTCGCGTTGCCTAAGATTTGCGAAATGAATACTGTACCACCATGTCAAATTTGCGACGCTTTGTCGCGTTCCCTAAGATTTGCGAAATGAATAGTGTACTATCGTGTCAGATTTGCGACGCTTTGTCGCGTTCTCTTTGATTTGCGAAATAAATAGCTTACTACAGTACCGTGTCAGATTTGTGACGCTAATCATGATGTCACGTCGCGTTGCCTTTGATTTGCGAAATAAATAGCTTACTTCAGTACCGTGTCAGATTTGCGACGCTAATCATGATGTCACGTACTTCCACGATGCCAAAGAGTACAAAGTACATGAATGTTGGATTATCTTTTTGTAAGATTCGTGAAATGAATAGTTGTTAGTACCGTGTCAGATTTGCGACGCTAATCATGATGCCACGTACTTCCACGATACCAAAAGTACAAAGAACAATAATGTTGGAAAAAAAGTACAATATTTTCATTTTTTTTGGTTTTTTGTTTGACCGACCGTAACTGACTGTTTTTTTTTTCTTGGTGAGTCAACTGACCATAACCGCCCGACCCCCAAAATTTGACAACCAAATCCGTTCCGGATCCGGCGCGGGCGGTCGGTTAACGGTCGGTCACGGTTTCGGTTGACCGTTTGCGACCTCTGTCGAACGGTCAGCGGTCCCGATATATTTGTACTTTTTGTACTTTCTGTCTGGATTGCCTTCTGTCTGGTAAACTGAACGATAAATTTACGAGATATGTACGGTTTTTTACGGGAAATGTACGGAAATTTACGAAAAAATACGTTGCACTTTGTAGTACTTTTTTGGGCGGTTAACTGAACATAAACTTTACGGGAACGTACGAAATTAAACCGATAAACTGGTTATCATGGAACGGTAAAAAGACAGCTGACACAAAGTACAACGGATGCAAAATAACATTATGCGCGCCGCCGGAATCGAACGGACGACATTCAATGAGAAAGTACGAGCGGACGGTCAGCGTGAGCGCCGACATCTCGAAATGCTTTTTTTGGCGGTTTTTGCCAAAAAAGCCGACGGATTGACACGTGGCAGGTTTCCAGTGGATCCCAAAAAATAAAGGGACAAAGCCACGGCGCCGTATGTGAAAGGTACATTGTTTTAACTGGAGCCGTACTAAAGCCATACACATCTCATGCCGGCTACTATACTTTCGGCTTGTACAAATTATATGATTGGTAGGTACTTTAGGGGTTGTGAGTAGGGCGCGTCGGGGGAATAAGACGTACAGTTGAGTGTACATGTCGTACAGTTATGTGTACAGCTAGTACAGTTATCGCCGATAGTTATCGTTATCGGCATTATCGCCAATAAGTAGCCGATATTATCGGCTACTTATCGGCGATAAGACCGATGGCGATATATCGTACCAATATATCGATTATCGGGTCCCCGAAAAAAGGCCCATGTCGGTTATCAGCAAATCCTTACCGATACACAACACTATTTGTCAGCGTAAGAGGTTGCTTGATGTTGCCGGCTATGGCAAGCGCACTCAGAGTGCATCTAGACGTTTATGTTTAGGGACTGTTTGCTACGTATTGATTTTAGGTGTATTTGTTCTTTGTCTTTGTAGTGAGTATTTAGTGAGTGAGTAGAGTTAGGAAATAAATTAATCCATTAAATGTATTCAGTGTGAGTGTGAGTGTGAGTGAGAATTAGTGATCAATGTGAGTTAGGAATCTGAGTGAGTTAGATTGGTAAGAGTGAGGGATTGTTTTGGAAAAGCCTCGACTTAATATATTTATATTTGGTTGATGTGATTTGTTGTGAGGTGAATGAGATTTATTTTTGTGTAAGCTTATGCTGTGCATCATCTTGGTTTACTGTTTGTGAAGTGAGTCGATCCTATTGTGTCCTTTAACAAAAACGAAATCGGGAAGCCATGGCGGAAAGTTATTGAATCAATGACGTCGACGTTATCACAACTGAGCATGACGTCTTAGTGTCGCAAAACCCTAAGCATGTACAATCAGTATATAAATTATAGACCTTCAGTCGCCTTTCTGGAAACCCTTATATAGGCGGTGTGTTTGTCATCATTTTTTTCTGTCCGTCCGCAGTACAAACCACCGTACCGCTGGCACAATGTAACGTTGTCGTTTGTCTGTAGTATAAACCGCCGTACTGCTGTCACAATTTAATGTTGTCGTCCGTCCGCAGTACGGACTGTCGTACCGCTGACATAATGTAACGTCGCCGTTCGTCCGCCGTACGGACCGACGTGCCGCTGGCACAATGTAACGTTGCTGTCCGTTCAGAGTACGGACCGCCGTACCGCTGGCACAATGTAACGTTGCCGTCTGTCCGCATCTACGAACGACTACCGGCCGTACTGGCCCCTTTTAAAAGCGTCGTTAATGCGAGTTCGAAACACCCTATGGTTGTTATTCCCACATGTAATTTACATTTGTATAGTTCATAAAAAAACCCACCTGTAGTTGTTCCCAAATATATCAGTATCTATAAATTTAGTGTACAAAAACTCTGTACAAGTATAAACACACACAACACGAACCTTGCCCCCCCTGTAATGGGCATTTTGTCTTGTGTCACAAAATAGTAGACAGTCACTATTTTGTCAACTTCAAAAATTGTCGCGAGTTTTGTAATTGTCTACAACCGTCGCAATTTGTAACCACGTCTACAACCGTCACATTTTAAGGTAACGATCTCGTTTTCGATAATAGGGACACTCTGAAAAGTAGTACGGAGAATCTTCACTAAAAAACAAAGTAATAATACTAGGTTACGGTTACATGGGAGCACACCCTTAATGTTTTTTTCACCACTTAAAACATTTTTTCTTCGTTACCTACCTGGCCAATTTTCACATCGAGACCGTCGATCGGAATGTGAGAATCTTGGCTTTCAATTGCAACCCTCGGATCTTGAATCCGACAAGTGAGTACAGAGAAAATGTGTTTTAAGTGGCAGAAAAACATCTACACGGTGTAGTTTTCCCCATTAGAAATTACGTAAACGCTTTTTGGCCTTTAGGAAATTTGGGCTTTCTGCCTAGCGGTTCGGCAATCGGCAGTAATTACACTCTATCATATCGTAGGCGATATCGCCGTTTTAAATGCTTCGCCTTTTAGGGCGTTACAGTACTGTACAGTAGTATTGATGAAATGATGATATAGCGGACGGGCGAGTCCATATCGGTTATGGTCAGATTTACAGGTTTTCCATGACTCGTAGCGGATGGGAGATTCGATATCGGTTGTGGCCATATTTTTTGGTTATCGGTTCCCCATCTATGGCACTCTCTTCTTCTGTCAGCAGGTGCCAGCTGAGCCAGAAAGCGCCATGCGGCGCCACTTGCTGCCTGCCGCCCGCCGGGCAATCAATGCTCTACAGCCTAAGGTGGTAGAGGGAAGACATGGCGTCTCCTCCATTCAAAACCAGTCCGTCGGGGTCTCTCAGCTTCGCAGCTTTTCCAGTGCTCCAGCAGCATCTGATAGTATAGAAGTTTTTGTGGATGGACAATCAGTACAAGTTCCGAAAGGAGTGACTGTTTTGCATGCCTGTGATGCGGCAGGCATAGAGATTCCTCGGTTTTGTTATCATCAGAGGCTGTCTATTGCTGGAAATTGTCGTATGTGTCTTGTGGAAGTGGAAAAGTCTCCAAAACCGCAAGCTTCATGCGCCATGCCAGCTATGCCAGGAATGAAGATAAAGACAAACACTCCCCTGGTGAAGAAAGCGAGGGAAGGTGTCATGGAGTTTTTGCTTCTGAATCATCCTCTGGATTGTCCTATTTGTGACCAGGGAGGGGAGTGTGATCTTCAGGATCAAGCTATGATTTATGGCGCTGATAGAGGCCGTTTTGTGGAATACAAGCGTTCAGTAGAGGACAAGAATCTTGGTCCTTTGGTAAAGACTGTCATGACAAGATGTATTCATTGCACCCGTTGTGTCCGGTTTGCGAAAGAAGTTGCCGGAGTGGAAGACCTAGGGATGACAGGACGAGGTAGGGATTCAGAGATAGGAACATACATTGAACGCCTTCTTGTCAGTGAACTTTCTGGTAATGTTATCGACCTTTGCCCTGTTGGTGCTCTCACCTCAAAGCCGTATGCTTTCACTGCGCGAAACTGGGAGCTGAAAAGTACGGAGTCCATTGATGTGAGCGACAGTGTGGGCGCAAACATAAGAGTTGATAGCAGAGGATCAGAAGTTATGCGCATTGTCCCCCGTCTGAACGAGGATGTAAGGGCCTCAAAAACCTGTATTATTCCATTTTTTTTTTTTTTGTCACTCATCAGTTCTCACTAAAAAGTATGATACTACTTTGTTTGCGAACAATGTCTTGTATTTTAGAATGGACAAATCTGTTGGCACCAAACTTGACTGCAGGGATCTTACCCTGCACACGGATTTTTCGTTAGGGCCTTCCTTTGTTGCTGAGATTTGTTTTGCTGTGATGTTTAGGTTTTACTGCCTGTTAAAGCATCTGATTGCATTCGCCTTTTCTGGCAAGTGGATAAATATTGACGTTCGAGTTTGGAGTAAGAGCCTATTGTTGAATCTACTTGTGAGACCTACTTGGTCATTGCATATGCCTCATATAGTCTGATAAGCTTCGTGTTCCCACTCTTGTGGTGTGTGCAAACAGGTGAATGAGGAATGGCTCACAGACAAAGGTCGCTTTTGGTATGATGGTTTAAAGAGGCAAAGGCTGTTTGCACCGATGGTCCGGTCAGAGTTGACCGGTCGTCTTGAAGTCGCTTCATGGCCCGAAGCACTCGCAGCTGTTGGTGAGACGCTGAAGAAAACTTCAGGAGAAGACATTTCAGCTATTGCCGGAAAGTTAGCCGATGCAGAGGCATTGATTGCCTTGAAGGATCTTATGAACAAGCTTGGTTCCGATAGGCTTGCCTTTGAGGGAGACTGGCCCGAATTGGAGGCAGATGTTAGGACAGGCTATTTGCTGAACACTGGAATTGCTAAAGTGGAGGATGCTGATGTTGTACTTCTAGTAGGAACTGATCCACGGTCAGAGGCTCCTCTCATCAATACGCGACTGCGAAAAGGTGCCATTAGTGGTCGCCTAAAGGTGGCGAGCATTGGTCCTAAATTGGATTTGACTTATGCCCATCAAGATTTAGGAAGCTCCGCATCCACTCTTCTTCAACTGGCTGAAGGCCGTCATCCTTTTGCTTCAACATTGGCATCTGCGCAGCGACCGGTGGTGATTGTTGGAGCAGCTGTTCTGAAACGCTCCGATAGGGAGAGTCTTCTGTCTGCCCTTCATGTCATTTGTGAACATGTATGTCATTTCTTCCTCGGTAACAGTCGGTTGCCAGCATCTATTGCTAGTGAGGTAGATCTGGAGTAGCGCCTTTGGCATGTCAAGGATTTTTTCAGCTGCTAGAATAGTGGATGAATCCGTCTGTTGAAAAAACCATTCAGTGAGAGATTAACTTTTTTTGGGCATGATGTTGCAGGGTGGGGTTGTGAAGGAAGGATGGAATGGCTACAATTTGCTTCACCATTCTGCTGGCCGGGTGGCTGGCCTTGATGTCGGATTTGTTCCTGGACCAAAGGCTGCACTTATTAAGTGAGTTTTTTGCGTATAGTTTGCTGCATGTGACTTCTCACGAATGTGTGGAAGCTCATCAGTGGCCTGCAGAAAGCTCTGTGCTTATTGGAACATTATTGTGTGCTGCTGATCAACCCTTTGATTGTTCAAAACGTTCATGCTCATCATGAGCAAGGCTCTGTTGAGGACCATTTCTTTCTCAGTTATGAGCTGCACATTCTCTTGTCATCTCAATCTATTCAACTCAAACTGGTCTGCATGAGCAGAATGTCTTATGGGAAGCTGATTTTTATAATGACTGCTCGAAGCTTAATAACTAGAATGAGTAATGGAATAGACCAGGTGCAATTTAAAGCAGCAACAGCTCTTTTTTTGGTAATGATGGTTTTGGAGTATTTTGGGGGCATTGTAGGACTTCAGGCATCGATTGTTCTTTAGTTTGGTGGCTGATGCATTAGGCTTTTTGTGTACTTGCAGGACTCCTCCCAAAGTGGTGTATCTTCTTGGTGCTGATGAGGTGACTGACAGTGACATTCCAGATGGAGCTTTTGTTATTTATCAGGTGAGTTAATTTCTGTCTACTGATTATTTTGCACGAAGTCAGGTTGCCGGTTTTGATTATTATACATATGCTTTAATGCTGACTTTGTGAGCTGGTCTATAATATAACCCTGGGCATATTCACATTTTCTAAAATCGTATTACCTGAAACTGCAGTCATTAACTGGAGGTGGAAAAGTCAGTGACCCTGCCCTACCCTGTCCTTTGCCAAGCTGTTTATGTGATGTTTTAAATAACTGTGGAATTCCGAATAATTTTCGGGGGTTTACGGCCAATTTTTGGTTGTTTTAGTAAGATAATTAGATTTCTTCTTTAGGAGCTTGTTATTGCTGAAGCCTTGTCACTTTGGCAAGGTTTTGGTTCCAGTTGCAGGGAATTAGTAATGTTTTTCAACGTGCAAAACTTGTATGCTTGTGTGCTCACTGTTTGTGGCTCGGTATGGTGCTACAGGGTCACCATGGAGACAAGGGTGCCAGCCTAGCCAACATTGTGCTGCCAGGAGCTGCCTTTACTGAAAAGGTGGTTCTTGGACCTCAGCAATTTGCTTCTTAATGGTTAATGTGAATATTGATCAAATGGTTTTTTTCTGAAATCAAGTGAATTTCAATTAAATCCGTCTTACATGAATGTTTAGTCTTGCAATGGTCAACTCTTGGTAATGCTAATACTTGTGTTCCGGACAGTTGCAAATTTCCAAGGTCACTCAACCATGCCGTTCTATGTTCACTTGGTTGCAGGAGGCAATATACGTGAACACCGAGGGTCGTGTGCAGATGACTCAGAGGGCAGTACCGGCTGCGGGAGGATCCCGTGACGATTGGAAGATTATTCGTGCAATCTCTGAGGTGGCTGGTGTCAGGTAGGTTTCTTTGAAACTTATATCCAATTGGTGCGTATGCTTTTGATAGACAATATGCAGACCTGGCCTGGAAGAATTTGAAGCCTGCGGCTGCCTCACCTGATTCTATAGAAAGCCTGTTTGAGCTCTTAATCCAAGCTTACTTCATGAGTAAATTGCAGCCCTTGGTGCAATTCTTTAATGTTACAAGCAATATGCACATTTCGAGAATTACAAATTAGAGGTTTGAAATGTGCCTATTCAATGCATTTCTAGGTAAACGCAGGCCAAGATTTATGTCTCATACCAGTTTTTTTGACGAAACATGGGTCCTTACCAGGCCAGCGTTATCGAACACCAGACCACAATTGTTTTTCGTGGTGTATCAATTCCCATGTTCGCATTTTTCTGGAAAGTAATTTCTGATGTATTGTTGGGCTTCAGATGGTTTCACATCCATCTATCTCCCAAGTTCTGTTGTTTTCCAGGGCAGCGATATGTGCCTAATGAACAGTGCTGTGCGATAAGTTAGTGGGGTGTAGAAACCCTATTGTGTGTTTTTTGAATTCTAGCAAAACTCAAATTTGTGAAGGGAGTACTTTAGCTGTGTCGTGACAGAAAATAGGAAAGATTAAGGAACGAGAAGTATGTTTCTTGGATGCGTGTCTTTATCAACATGTTGGGATTGGTCCTTCTCATAAGTTTTTGCTTGGTAGGCTAGCTGGGAAATATAACTTCGTATTCAGTCTTCTTTTCCTTACCAGTCTTTTCAGAATGGTGACTGCGTAACATTCAAATTGTTAAATGTTACTTGGCAACTTCCATTTATTTTATTCCCACTTCATTTGAGTGAATATGGCGGTCCTATGTTTGATGCATCGTTGTTTAGTGCAAATTTATGGCAACTATGTCCTGGTTAGTGGTGTTAGCAGTGGTGTGTACCCACTTCCTGCGGAATAAAACTCTTTGTTTATGTATAAATGTTTTCTATTTCCAGGTTGCCCTACGATAATGTGAATCAGGTGCGCCAGCGTCTAGCTGAGGTAAGCAGCAGTCTTCTTAGTTTTTGAGTATTTCATTTTTTTGTGAATCAGGGCATTTTCAGTTTATTGTCGTCCTTTCTTCTCTTCTCCCCATTCTTTCCTATTGTTTGTTTTTAGATATTTTACCCCTTTGTGACCTTTGCCCAGTTCGGTTTAGATGACCAAAAATTTTGGTCATTTTTTTCAGGTCGCGCCCCATCTTGTCCGTATTGAGCAAGTTGAAGAATCCACATGGCTTAATGGGGAGACTTTTGGTCACCGTCAGTTTGGAATTCTAAAGGACACACCTTTCCAGAAGCTGGTAAGCCCTTTTTTTTGTTTTGCTGTTTTGTTTTGTAACACAGGACGTTGAATCTATTGGAGGCTTGTGTTTCATTCAATTATTTGTACGTTTACTTTTGTTTAAGTGTTTCAGACAGGTCAACTAAGAGAAAGGTTTTTTTTTGGTACTGGTGAGGGCAGATTGAAAATTTCTATATGACAGACCCAATCAGTCGTGCTTCTCAAATTATGGCAAAATGCACGGCTGCGAAAGAAAAACAATCGAAAGTCCAATTACAATGAGAAGGGGAACAAAGGTTAAAGAGATGTTTATGCATATGTTAGGATGATATTAACAGGGAATTGTAGTTTGTTGCGAGCACATAAATGCCATCGGTTGCTCGGAAAAAATTATGGAGACAATCCATGAAATGGAGACTTTTAGAAACCGGAGGAATGTTGTCACAGTTATGTTTGCCTGCCAATGGTTCAGGTGACTTCTGTTTTATAGTTGTTGCTGAAATGGTCAGGATCGAGTGAACAAAGTTTGCTGATATTGCACATGTCGGCTTATTGTATGTCTTTCAATTGAAGTCATACTTTGTTCCATATGTTGCTCAAAACAATAGTTGGTGATAGATTCTTTTCCAGAGCTCTTGAGGTTTTTTGTGTTCTGGTTTCTGAGTAGTACACTTTCACTTATGGATTACTTTTCTTAGCACAAACTTTGGGTGAACGTTTCTTTTTTTTCTGTGGAAGTGTAACAGAGCTGTGCATTTTTATGAGGTTAGTGATAAGACTTTTCGAATCTTGTGCTTGTTATTATGGGATTAAGAACTTGAAATCCAGTAGTTTCACATGACTGGTCTAACGATTAGTATTAAGGATGTGTTATTCATTTACCTGTGGTTGGTTGTTTGAAAGCCAATATTAGTTACCATAATTGATATGACTAAGTTGAGTGTGGAATGTGTAGTACATGTGCTGACCTTGATAAATTTTGGGGAAATAGTACCTGTGATGTCCTATAACCCACTTCTTGAGTTGTGCGATGAAGCATTTTTTTTTTGTGGTTGTCTATCACATACCCTTTGTAGTGTTCTTGGGCCTTTATTCGTACAAATCTTGTATTTCAATTTCACTTTATTTCCCCGTTTTATCCACTCCCTAACTTCGATAGTTTGCCATTTCATGTTTACAAGGATTATAATACAAACACCTCGGCAGGCGACGAGTAAGCTGTTTATAGGAAAAAAGGGTGAGCATCTTCCATTAAGATGCAGCGTCAATATAGTGTATCTGTGCCATCCACTGAAGGAGCAACATTAAAAGCAAATGTGCCGTCAACACACCTCAAGCCCAGTACTTCATATGCTCTTCACTTCCAAACCAAACCGAAGTTACCATACCATAAAAAATCGTCAAGAGACAAAGAACACTACACTGTGTACCACTATTAATGTAAATAGTTTTTTGTCCAATTAAGACATTTTCTCTGTACACACGCGTTCTATTTTCAATTGGAGGCCGCCAATCGGAAGGCGAGAATATTACCTTTCAGTCGCAACGGTCAGATTCACAATCTGACGTGTGTACGGAGAAAGGATGTTTTCAGCGACTTAAAAAACTATAGCACTAATAACGATATACGGTGTAGCTAACCCAAAAAGATATCTTGTCAAATTACAAGTAGTGGTTTGTACACGATTCATACATTATTTTGTTGTACGTTAAATCACACATAAATTCAATAATAATGAACGTACAGTTATACCATATATTTGTACACAAGTTTAAACCATGTTTATCTTGATCCAGCCAAACCAAATGGTTCAAATGAACCGAACCAAACCACAAAATACCAAAGATGATCAGAACTGTGAAAAACCTTTTAGGTTCAATTTGGTTCAAGTTCACCCCACACTGGGTTGAGTGCTACTAACGGATTTCATTACCTCTGTTGTAATGGTCATCTTTGCTGCCAACACAATCTTTCACGTACATTCTAATCATTTGTGGCATGTGAAACCTCTTCATTTGCAAAACATCGTGTAATTTTAACAATGAGTAAATTCATTAACAAAAGAAGGTGAGCATTCGTATTATTAGCTTCATTGAACATATAGGTCCTGAACCGAAACCCTAGTTGTCCTGAACTACCATACCAGTCATAAGCTCGTTACGCTGGTGATGATTTTGCATTAATATGCTTCGAACGACCTCATCATCGTCACAATCAAATAATGCAACAAGTGGTATGATTGGTTTTGGGCAATCCATTAGTGTCCACCATTGCAAAATGTGTCTGAAGGAAAACATATTTTCTTACAAGGTAACGGCATCACTTACATCAATGTTCCTATGCATATCCGAAATGAAAGTAAGTAGTTACTTAGGACCAGGAGTTACAACAATGTGCAACTTGCATAAAATCCCATTAACAAAACTTGAATGCACCATAAAATACAAGTCGAGCTACAACATATTCCTTGAGACAAATGAAAACCGGCTTCATGAATATTCTACCTTTTGTATTGTAGTGCGAAATTCGACAGACCTAATATAGTGCGGCTTCTAAACAGTATCGAACATGAGACAGTAGTTTGGGTATTGATGTTTGTTCACAGTACCGTTAAAGAAGCACCATTATCGTTCTGAGATATGCTAAGGATGAGTGACACACAATGTGGTGCCCTGCAACCCCATCCCCATGGCCTCCTTTGTCAAATAACAGAGCATATTGATCACGAATAAATAACATTACTTCAAAGACCTGATCATAAACAGAAAGTCAGCGTTTTGAAAATTAACGAGTCATCCAAAGTCACACATTCTATAACTGATTCCGACCCTAAATTAGTCATGGTGACAGTTCGGTTGCAATTACCACACATCCGGAGTAGTGTACATTGCTGCTGAAGCCCCAAAGCAAGACTGTAACATATCGGTGTTAACAACTCCAGGGTTCAATGCAACTGCAACAAGACCAGCCGGAAGCTCTTTTGCTAAAGATTTGGTAAGGCCCTCTATGGCCCATTTGGTGGCACAGTAAGGACCAACCTGCACAACCAGAAGAAATAAACATCAATGGAAAACTTAGGATTTTGGCCAATGCCATTTTTTATGAGGACCAGATTGGAAGGTGAGCTTTAGTTCTAAACAGAATCGTGCATTAATCTCAAGACATCTCAACATGAATGTGTCTAGTGACAAGGATACTATACTAACCTCAGCTGCTGCTGATCGCCCCCAACCGGAAGAGAAATTTACAATAACCCCACTGCGACGGGTTATCATGTGGGCCACAAAGTGACGAATAACATTGGCAGTGCCTTTCAGGTTAACGTCCACAACGGAGTTAAATACATCCGGGGGAACCTCCCACAGGCGCGCATTGGGATTAATTTGCCCCGCACAATTGACTGCCACGTAGAGATTCATACACATGTGCTCACATGAATCATTTTCAAACCGACCGTGAAGCTAAGCAGGTGAGAAAACAACAAATTGTGGAAATTTCAGGTAAGGTTCAGACTTCAAAACATGGAGATTCAAAGATAATCATGATGTAAATCCTGAATGGACGAACTATGATTATGGATGGAAAACTGATCAGCTGACAGGTTGCGACCTGACATCTCAGAGCTCTTAACAGCTGTCATTTGACAGTCAAAATGATGGTAACAAATTACAGCATCAACATAGTAATCAGCAACAACGCGAGGCAAAGAACTGAAAAAAAAAAAAAAACGGTGAAGTTATTTCAGAGAAGTGGCCCACACAGGGAAAGCCTCACTCACTGAGAATGTCTGGTGCCCCAAATTTATCCATCACAGACATGGCAAATGCCTGGACACTTGTATCAGATGCCTGTTCCTCCCACAAGCAGCCTGCAGCATCCATTACAGCAATCTTTCTTTTCAAAAGGCAAAAAATCATCACCAGTTTTGCGAATATTTGTGTCAAAAAGAGCACAAAAGACCGGAAGACTCTGTGTGAGTCTACACAGAAACACTGGGTGATGCATACACTAGAAGAACAGACGGCTTTAATGATGTGGAAGTACGCTCAATAAAGGAGGATGAGATAAGAGGGACTATGTCTGTATCCTATAATTTATAGACTATCAAACAGTTCAGCAACTTGAAACATGAATGCAGTAGAATGTTTCGTGCAAAGCTGAAAAAAAACACACACAAGATGGTTAAAATGCAACAATCTGTCCAATGATTGCACAATTTAAAACCTATTTATGGAAAAGAACTCACTACATCTGCTGAAGCAAACAGATGTTGAGGACCGAAAGAAGCCTCCAAAGACTTGAGCTTATCTTCGGATCGACCGCATCCTGCCACTGTGTGACCTCGTGACGCCAGCTCAACCGCCAGAGCCCTCCCCAGGCCTTTGGTGACGCCAGTGATAACGACGACCTTGCCTGGCTCAACCAACAGACAAATTTTAGGCAGTGAAACAGGCAAAAACCCTAAAGAAAGTTGAGCAGGCACCACACATCGCATACGAACACTGAAGGAAAAAATATCGTTTAAAACACTGAAAGAATAAACTTTCGAGATGTTACTTTGTAGGATAAGAAACAGTAAGACATTCAAGTACATAGCACGGAAATTTGGAAAACACAAGAAAACAAAAGGGGAACCATCCAAACCGACAACGCAGCAAGTGGAGGCGTAAAAACATGGATCATAAGTACCCAAAGATATTGCACAAACAAAGAAACTAGCCAAAACCATAGAATGACCTTTTTTCTTCCCCTTGGGGCTGTCTGCTCCTGCCATGATATTCAAATCTCTTCGCTTTAGAAAGTTCCACGAAATTTGCCTTCCAATTCTAATTCCAAAATTGGCATAATTTATTTGATGGAGGGAATGAACAAACGCTACGTACGGATCATCCGAACGATGACTGAGAGATGGAGTTCCTAAAAACGAAATTTGCCTCCACTGCAAGGGTCGAAAAACAGTCGGATGCCCTCTCAGACTTAACCGCTGAAGGTCCATGGAAACTGAATCTGATTTACTGTCGCACCATCCACCTTAATGAACTCGAAGCTGATTCAATTCCGTACTATTTCGTTTTTTCCCGCGTTCGAGAAATCGAACTTGCGAGGGCATGTCGCTACCGTACCAATAACGTAGGGTGTCAATTAGAAGTTTCCAGACGTTGAATCGATCGTTCCAACGTTAAACGAGACGCCTCGACTTTTATATCCGTTTTAGCTCATCGTGAAAGAGTTCGGTTCTGTTTTCTTTGGCTCCCTTTGGGAGTCCAAATACTCTAAACTGGACCGGACCTAACTACGGAGTTTGGAACACATTTGGAGTCTTCTTTCCACTTATTCATTTGCTGGACACGTGGATTAATTTAGGTCGTTGAAACTATGTAAGGTCACAGAAAACCCATATCTTCATTATTTCCAGGTCACAACAGGAGAGAAATTGACAAATTTGACATCATATTATTATTATAACAAGTCTTGCAAAACATATTCGAGGTCTTGGTTTGCGTCCTATGGCCACCTTAGCGCTAGCCGCTTACGTAGGGAGTTGGGTTCAAGTGGCGTCTATCATCACTTCATGGTTTCTAAGGACGATACTCTTATACTGGCCAATGGAAAATAGAATATCGACGAATACTTATTACCATTTCAACAATGGTTATTGTCTACTTGTTTGCACTTAATGGTGGAGGCCCAAAATGAAGTCCCTCCATTCTCTTCCCTCATCACCGACATTCACTCACGGGTGTAACACCATGTCGTTGATAAAGTAGTCGCCGTCGAATTTAAGAACCTAATTGAGGCACTACTTACGGCTGAAGCGTAGAGCCAGTTTTGACCTTGTTTAAGGCCAGGAGTTGGAGCTTGGCTTGTTGACTTTGACTCTAACATTGATCCTGGTTCTAACTTTGTCACCAACTTTGTCATTGACCCTGAAAAAGATGATGATGGTTGGTGATGGTGATCATAGGGTTGTGCTCTAACTTTGTCACTAACTTTGTCACTGACCCTGAAGAAGATGATGATGGTTGGTGATGGTGATCATAGGGTTGTGACGCTAGGCGTTAGTGACGCTACGATCGTTAGTGTCGTGAGGCTCGTTAGTGACGTGAACTCGTTAGTGACGCGGTGATGATCGTGATGACGGTGATGATGGTGATGATGGCGATGATGATGATGATGATGATGTTGATGGGCTTGTGATACTAGGGCTCCACAATGCTCATTAATGATTTAGATCATAATTAACATTTTGTATGAGAGGCAAGGTAACATTACTGTTTTTCTTTTTTTTTGTGTTTTTCGCATATGAGATTCATCCCATCTTTTTGTGCTCATTCACAATTTTCCAAGTTTTGTGAGGGTACCAATCTCCTCCACGATCCTCCCTCCCAATTCTTTTTTCGGAGAGATCCCTGCACACCCTATCCACAAGTTGATACATGAGACCTCCGCCCTTTCCCAATACCTCTGCTTGTCCTTCCCCTAAGAAACCCACCCTCCCAATCCCTTTTCGTATGTGGGTAAGTGAGACTTTCCATTTAGTCTCCCTTCCTTCACTCCGCTCGTTAGTGACATTAGACTCGTTAATGGCGTGGTAATGATGGTGATGATGGGGATCATGGTGATGACGATTATGATGATGATGATGATGATGATGAGAAAAGATGTAAATAAGACCCATTTTTTTTTGTCAAGATCTTAAGTAATATGTGAAGCTATTTCTCCTCCCTTAGCCTCAAAAGTGAATATAAAGCTAATACTAAAATTGAAATTTAAAAGTCACGCTAAAATATTTCAACCAGAAGTTTCAAAAAATAATACTCTTCCAAAAAATCGTTATTATAATTGAAAACCAATCATAATTTAATTTAGATCTATCTTGATGGCTTTCCCATGGTAGAAGTAACATTTTTTTTATTTGGTATCATAAAAATTAGGAAAAATCACCATTTTTTCTTTAAAATAACCAAAGGCAAATTATACTTCCAGCAATAATAATAATACCAATAATAAGAATAATAGGAGTTAAAAAAACATAAAACTCTCAATGGCATCATCTCCGAACCAATCATAATTTAATTTAGATCTATCTCGATGGCTTTCCCGTGGTAGAAGTAACATTTTACTTATTTGGTATCATAAAAATTAGGAAAAATCACCATTTTTTCTTTAAAATAACCAAAGGCAAATTTTACTACCAGCAATAATAATAATACAAATAATAAGAATAATAGGAGTTAAAAAAACATAAAACTCTCAATGGCATCATCTCCGTTTTTGGCGAATCTGATGGTATGGATTCGTCGATGTACCGCCAACTTTTTTTTTCCCTTCAAACAATCGAATATTATTTCTCAAATTCAAATTCAAAATTCAAATTCAAATTCAGATTCAAACTCAAATTCAGTTTTAAATTTAAATTCAAATTTGAATTTAAATTGAAATTGAAATTCAAATTCAAATTCAATTTTAAATTCAGATTCGGGTTCACATTTGGATTTAAATTTGAATCAAGACATAAGGAAGGTCCTTCTCCTGTTTATTTTTTCAACAAGAGTACGACGAACAAATCGGTCAAAGTCGCTCATATGACACAAATTTGATGAATTATGTGAATGGGAGAAACGTCCATGATGTGACAAATGTCACACACAGGACAAATGAAATGAACAAGAGAAACGTACGTGTACATGTCATAAGTACGACACGGGGAAACCTATTTTTCACCCATTTTTTTAATTACATTTGCGCCTAAATAATGCTTTTAGAAATGTGGGGTAACAAGACAATTTCAAGGATAAACTTGGGAATCCGTCGCGCAATTTACGGATTGGGAATTTTCTCATTTTTTGAAAAATTAGTTTTCAATTGTATTTTTGGACCTACTACATATGTAAGTGGGTTTATACCCTATTATCTTCGAGACCCCTTTTATTGAGTTTTGTCGTTGCGACAATTTGAATTACTTTGGCATCGTCATTCACTCATACAATGAGCCTCATTGAGTAAGTTTTTTTTTTTTAAGAGAATTCACATCATTATGTTGGGATTTTTGTTTGTTTATTTGGTTGTTTTTTATTTGTCAAAATTTCTAAAGATGTCTAATAGTTTTTTTTATAATTTATTTCTTCGTTTCTTTTCGGTTTTTCTTCACGCTTATATTTTTCCTTTTTTTTGTTTTTTTTTTGAAGTGGTTCTTTTCCGACTTCGACTTTTTCATTTTCGCCTCCGATGTTGTCCAATTTACCGAAAAATTCATTGTGTAAAGGATGTGTTCTGGTGAAAATGGATGCCCCAATAGGACGAATTGTTGTTTGGACACATGTGGAAATGGGAGCTCGAGGAGTCGATATTGTGGTTTCGTATCTTATATCAACAATGGTTGTCTTATTCTCCACATTTTTAGTACATAATATTCGCTAATATTGATATTCGTAATAATGTTTGATTTAGTATCAATATTTGACTTCACAACAATATTCGATTTTGCAACACGATCTGATTTTGCAAAATTATGTATTTCACGATTTTTTTTTATTTTATCAATATTTTCTGATCGCGATTTGTTTGCGATTTCGGATCATAATTTTTTTTAAATAGTGAGTGAAGACAAAAAACATAATAAATGTTGGTCTATTTTGGTCAATGTGACTGGTTGACTAGCATTGACGGACCGTTTTCTTAATTTCCTAATTTCTTAAAATGTTTAAGAAAATTAAACAGTTCAAATTTCCTTTGCCTTAAGTGGTGTTAAAATTGATATCAGATTTTGAAACATCTTCTGGATAAAGTTTACGGACGTTTTTTCGATAGCCAAAAGAGAGAACAGATAAAAAGGGGGGGGGGGCAAAAAATAAAAAAGAATTATTTTTTGTCTGATACCGTTGAAGAAGACAATAATATTGGTTGGTGACACCGGTCAAACTAAGAGACAAAAAAATGTCAATATTATCAATTTATGTTTCTTCGTCAATTCTCACTTCGTCCTTTTCTCAAAAATAATCCTCATAAACAGCATTTTGTTTGTTAAATGCATTTGTTTTCGATAAAAAAATTGTCGTTTAAATATAGGAAAAGTTCCTACTTTTATACTGTTGAAATTTTAAAGTAGTTTTTAAAGTAGATATGTTTGTTTAGCACTGAATATAAGTTAGATTTTTATTTTTTTAAAACATTTGAGACTTGTGTTAAAATAGAAAGTGGAAAAGCAATTGTAATCGGTTATAGATATATAAATGCAATGCAACCATTTTGTCCAAATTGTAAAGAATTTTATCAATATGAAATAGGTTTTACTCTTTTGACGATATTGATATTTTGGGAACTTTAATTTACGTTCTCTCTCTCTCTCTCTCCCTCTCCTCCCCCTCCCCTCCCTCCCCTCCCTCTCCCCCCCTCCTCCTGTGTATTCATCTACGTTACTCTACGCTAAGTTGATCGACTTGTTCAAAAACGTTTAAGTGTCTAAAAAAGTGAGTTAATTTATAAGTTGATCGACTTCTTCGAAAGCGATGAAGTGTCTTAAAAAGTGAGTTAATTTGTAAACATACCAGTTAGAGTTAATTCTCTATCGCTGGTTCATAATATATGGATTTATTATTTGATTAGTCGATAGATGTTTATTGTACTTGGGACAATTTTATGCTTTTACTTTTAATCTTTGTCTTATTTGCCTCTAGATTTTTGGTGAATTGTATGTAATGGTCAAAATGGTGTTCGACTGTTTTTAACAGATTTGCTTTTAAAAAAGTTGTAACTTGTGATTAATTTTCTTTTTTTTATTTTTTTGATGTCAAGCACTCATTCCCTTGCACCTCGTTTTGAACATTTACTTTTATTTAGTCGAGAAAAATAAAATTACGCCATGTGAAAAGTGGACTGAAGAAATCATGATTATTGTTTTGCACGAAGTGGTGAATTGGGTTTGAAGAAATGGTGACATATCTTCAATGAGGTGGATCTTATCAATCAAGTTGTCCACTAAAGTGTTTCGAAACTTGAGGGTTTGTGCGTTGAGAACGAGAAAAGGATTTCAGTTTTTTTTTTTATGCCAAACGGAATTGTCCCAGATCACATGCAAGGTGAGCCTCTCTTTCTTGTCATACTGTATTTTTGGGCTCCTATTAATTTGCTTTAACACACCAAAACCGGAAAGTTATTGTTGAAATAACTAGATTTATAGAGTATTTTCTAGGTCTAAATAGATTAGTGAAGAAAGAAAAGAAAAGCGCCGACAATCTGCCTCCACCCCTTCTTTCTAGCCCCCCTACTTGTTGTAGTCATTGAAGAGGAGAGAGAGAGAGTGGTGGAACCATGGCTACATCAACTCCATAAGCAGGTCTAAAGAGTGACATAAGTCACTCTCAACAAAAGGTTGAGTCCGGCAAGACTCGAATCTTTGACTGGCACTCGAATCTATCTCCGACTGGCAGAGCGAGGCGTAACCGTCAGCTCTAACCGGTCTGTCGTAAGAGTTCGTTAAATTACATGGGGTGTGATATTTATTTAAATTGTGTTTTGATCCCTTATCTGATTAACGAAAATACGAATGAAGGGACATAGAACTAGTTAATATAAAGTGCGAACATGATCCCGCACGAAAAAAATGAATCAGACATTTGTTTCAATGGCTAACATTAAAAGTCCTTTTTGATCCAACGGCACATGTCGCCGCCGAGATCCCAAAATGGTCAAAAAAAAAAGTACTTATGTCAAAAAAGTACTTTTGTATACGGTACAGTAATCTGATTGGTCCGTATTTCAACAGATAGAAGTTATTAGAGAGAATCAGGACTTAGAATATTTTGGTAGGTAGTCACCTCTCTCTTTGAGAATTTGTATAAATTGGCATTTTTGCCGCTTCATAACTAATTGCCTGGTTGGACGTTGTCAGTGACTATATTTGCCCTGGACTCAAGAGAGTCCAGACCACACAAAAGTGCTGTTAGGTTGAAAATTTGTCTGCTCGATCAGCAATGGTTGTAGGTGAAAGAGGGCTAGTTAAAACTACTTGTAGTTAAATGGAGGACACAAAATTACACGTTATGGGCCCACCCTCTAATGTGCCCATCTTCAATGGATCTGGGTTCATTTATTGGGAAGCCATGATGATAAGGGCTTTGTGCGAAAAACGATATTGGGGTATTGTATGTGGACAAGTGAAACGTCCACCTCAAGGAACTCCACCAGGGTTTGGTGGAATAAGGTTTTCTGCAAGAGCATCTGCTGCAACGTAGGAGGCATATGATGGGGACAACAGTGTGTCTAAAAAGGGGAAAGAAAAGGAGACACCTCTTACTCCTATTGCTCCTATTCCCACACCACCCGGAGCGGCGATCGTGAAGATCGCGGAGAACGACACCCAAATGTGGGAAGACAACAACATGGCTGCCAAAAACTTCATCTTGAGACACCTCACTCAAGCTTTGGCAACTCCCCATCTTCACGTTTACTAGGCTGAGGAGTTATGGGTGAGTTTGGTGGAGATTTATAGAGCTGGTACAATTTAGGAGCTCCAGCTAGCCCAGCAAAAGTTGGGAAATTATACTTACAAAAGGGGAAAGATGTTAGACTACTATAATGATCTCTCTTGTTTATATATAGAGATGGAGAGTGCCGAGTGGATAGGTACAATGAAGATGAAAGTTAACACTCTCAACATGAAGTTACCCGACGAGTATGAAAACATAGTGTACCGAGTACAAGAAATGACAAACAATTCATGGAAGTGGAACACATTGGTCCGGATGATACTTGTGTTGGAGAATACAATTGAGATTAAGAGAGGGGTAAAGAGTATACAAGCTGTAGCTACAGAAGCAAACTGGTGGGGGAAGGATTCGAAGAAACCGTACAAAGGAGAGAGAGATCAGTTTGGAAGACAGAGCCCCCCAAAGGGTCTTTATCACTTTTACAAAAGCCGAGACACTTCATAGCGGAATATGTGACGCTGTTGGAGCTGAGGCTCTAAGAGAACTGTGGAGGGGGGTCTTTCGGAGGGAAGAAGAAGGCACTTGTGGTCACAAAAGTGAAAGAAGAGACCGAGGACGAGTCTTTTGCGGAGGATGATGGGGAGCTTGTTCTTGACGAGAGTCTTGAGGAGAAGGAGATCCCTCGGATACGAAGTGTGCTCTCGGAGCAATTCACCGAGCTCCATAGGAAAGATGGATCATCAACTCAGGTGCATCCATGCATATGTATCGTGATAAAAGATCCCTACTGTAGAGATAGAGTATGGGGATAGGAGAGTGGTAACTATAGATCTAGTGGGATCGGTATTTTTGAAAGTCTTTGTAGAGGTTAAGACTTCTATACTCACTTTCTTAGATGTATTTGTTGTTCTGAGACAACAGCCGGAATCAAAGACGATGAGGATGCCGGTGTAGTCATCTAGGAACCAAACCAAGCAAGAAACTTTCACAAAAACTGGTCTAAAAAACAGCAACTTCAACAGTTGATAAAACCTAAACCAAAGTCACATAGCTCTGCAAATATACCACAATGTAGATAATACCAGGATGAACACACACAAAAAATTCAAAGTAATTCGGCCCACAGATCTGTGAGATATTCACAGATGAAAATGCCAAAAACAGGCTGTACAGTTTTTGACTACAAAGTGTTCATACCTTCAAAGTTACCTAAGTCCTACTAATATACACTGAAGCCAATGCTGCTGAACGCACGGAGGCATACCAGCCGTACAATAAATACCTACAGCTCGAACCGAAAAAGGTATGCCATACAAAAAAATTCCTTTACTAATGAATTAACCACACAAAGACAAAAATCTACTTAACTAGATATTTACAAAGGAGTAGGATTCTATATGCCACGTCATTTGTCGTCTATGTGGTTCACACAGACCAGCATTTGTCAGCGGTCTCCCTCTGCCGCGTACATATCACATTCGGCACTGTAGAAAATCTCTATGTGCTATTTTGTCCTCAAAGGTATCTATGCACAAACAATCGTATATTCTGGAGTGTCTTGTTTCTTCTAGTGACTTCTGTCTCGAGAGTGTATACAAACTAGAATTCTATGGGCTCCATTGCCACACAGAATTCGCGGGTCCAAAGGAAGCTAATCTAGATAGTGCGGACTCCAACTTGATATATACCCAAATGACTAACCCCTTGACAATCAGAACCCCAATATAGCTTCACCCTTGTGAAATAACACTTTCTGTGTGCTCAGTTCCACCACAGAATGCAAAGTTAGAATATGAGATTTGGACACATTCACCCACTTTGACTTTCCCTAAGAAATGCAGCCACCAAGGCAGGCAAAGAATCTGACCGACTACACCCATACGTAGCCTGGACTCCCCTGAGTCCGGAGCAACAAGAATCACTGAATTTGGTCAACTGAGTTGATAATTACGGCTGGCCAAAGTTTGCCATTTATACAAGGTGCTCTTTGGGAGAGGCATCTACCTACCAGAAATATTCTAAGTTCTAGTCCCTCTCTAAACCCCTTCTTCTGAAGTACGACGCCAATCACAGGACTGTACCATACATAAAAGTACAGGCCCCGGAGTACTTTCTGTACGGAAACTGTAGGACAGGACCAGATAGGTGACAAATGTCACATCCAAACTTGTTATCTTGCGCTCCGGAGATTCCGCAATCCTCCAGCGCATTTCCACGTGTCATCCGGAGTGGTGGCGTCAGAAAACGCAAAGGCGGCCATTCCGGAATCTCGGCTCGTACCATGGCCGTCGATTAAATCCAGCATTTAATTCTCCCGTCGAAAATATGTTGCGGTATTTGTTTCGCCGACGAAACAAATGCGCGGTATTAGTTTCATGAAGTACCATAAATCGTATCACTCTAAACTGTATCTATGTGCTAAGAATCTATTCGCGCCGTTAAATGAATTCGTCTATGTGTACAGATTTATATAGCTATGAAACCGCATACGTCCTAGCACTAGTCCTAGACTAAACGGACAAAGCTAACGGCTATGTTGACGAACAGCAGGTACCAGGATCAATTCCTGGGTCCGTCAATAGTTTTAGTAAACCCATCTATTTTTCGCTACCTGTCTGCTACAAAGCTTTAGGCAGCCATGGCTCTATCACCCTACCCAGCCTTCAGTGACTATAACAAGTGTGGGGGCTTGGCGAAGGGAGTTAGAGGTAGATCGCCTCTACATTTTTCCTATTATAATACAGACCTAGAAAATACTCAAATATCAACACTCCCCTTATTTTCTAGTCTATTTTCCTTTCGACTCCCTCACACAAATAAACACACACTCTCTTTCCCTCTTTCTCTTTTTATTTCTTTTCCTTTTCTTTTCATAAAACTTTAAGAAAATACTCTCGTACTTGAAACAGTGCATTAGATGAACCGAAATAATTGCATCACACATTTTATTTAGCATCCCACTTTTCATAAATCTGAGCAAAGATTTTATCCATCTCATCTCTTTTCCATCCATACTAAATCCGATTCCCCTCTTGCAATTCAAACAGCCAGCCCCATCTCCAATCTGCAACACATGCCCAAGTGCTAACCCTTTTAGAGGCACACCTTCATAAATGCCATCACTCCCTATAGTGATGTCAAACCCATTACCCGAAAACATTGAACTTTCCTCACTCTCTCCCATGGATTTCTTTCCACTCTCTCTTTCTAAATTTATTCCCTATAAATATTTATCCTCCCCTAAACCTTTCATTAAATATTCCTCTTCTCCCTTATCCTTTAAAACCCCTTCTAGTTTCACTTCTCCCCTTTCCTCGAAATCCGTTGAAGGCTCCCTTTTCCGACCAGTTTTCTAATTCCAAAATACTTATAAAATTATCCTCATTAATTTTATTTTTCCCGTTTTCACTTATGGATCCTAGATCTGACTCTCTCATTTCTAAGTCATACACTTTACACTCCTCAACATCTTGTAGTACCTCCTCTCTCTTTACTTCCCTTATACCTCCAAAAACACACTGTTGCTTTCGTGGAATTTCTGTGTACTTTCTCTCTTCTCCATTCTACCAATATGAAGAAGCTCCAAGATTTCTTCATCTTCTTTCTCCTCTTCCCCTTGTTCCTCCTCATTCACATACCAACTTCTAAGTTTTTCCAAACAAGGACACTCCTCCATATAGTGACGCGGTTTCCTACAAGCAAAGCAAACCTTTTTTTCAAAGCTTCCCTTTCTCTTCCTCTCCCTCTCTTTCCACCGAAGTTCCGATAAGGTTTACCTTTGTCTTTCTTCCCCTCATCACGCTTCCGCTCGTCACCGCCGTTCCTCACATCACGCTTTCGCCAGCCACCACTAGTTGTAAATGCAATCACCCTTTCACTTCCCCTACGAAGCTCTAGAGTGCTTTCCCTCACAAGAATTATCCCCATGGTAATGCTCCAAGTCCATGAGGAGACATCCATTCCCTGCATACGGTAAATGATGTCTTCGTACTCATCTGGGAGCTTCATGATTAGTGTATTAATTTTCCTCTCCTCAAATTCTACATATCCCGCACTAGCTAGCTCAACATATAACGCAGCAATATCATTGCAAAACTCTATCATGCTACCGCCTTTATAAACATAGGCCTTTATTTCCTGTTTTACTAATTGCTGCCTCTGTATAGTCTCACTCTTATAAATCTGAATTAGTGTTTCCCAAATTTCCGAAGACTTAGTTATACTTAAAAGAGTGATAGCTATGGACTTAGGCACATATCTAAGTATGAGATGTTTTGCTATAGTGTTTTTATATTCCCAAATTTTCCTATCATTTTCTTCAGTTTTTGGTTCAGTTATAACCCCCACAAGTGGAACCGTGGCTGAGAGCCTAGCTCCCCTCACCAGAGGTGTCCCTTTATCCTTTTCCCCTATTTCCCCTTCCACGGTTATGATTTTCCCTTCACCTTGCGTTGCATCTAAACTCTGGTTGGTTTTCTTGGCAGCCCCAGATGATTCTCCATAGTGAGCTCCTCCAAAGCCCGGTGGCGGACACCTCACTTGTCCTGAAACAATTCCCCATAAGTGCTTCTCGAAAAGCAATCCCTCCATTGTAAACTCCCAATAAGTGAAGTCTGTTCCATCGAACATAGGCACCCTAGATGGTGGGCCCATAACCTGAAATTCTATGGGCTCCATTGCCACACAAAATTCGCAGGTCCAAAGGAAGCTAATCTAGATAGTGCCGACTCCAACTTGATATAAACCCAAATGACTGACCCCTTGACAATCAGAACCCCAATATAGCTTCACCCTTGTGAAATAACACTTTCTGTGTGCTCAGTTCCACCACAGAATGCAAAGTTAGAATATGAGATTTGGACACATTCACCCACTTTGACTTTCCCTAAGAAATGCAGCCACCAAGGCAGGCAAAGACTCTGACCGACTACACCCCTACGTAGCTTGGACTCCGTTGATTCCGCAGCAACAAGAATCACTGAATTTGGTCAACTGAATAGTTATGGCTGGCCAAAGTTTGCCATTTATACAAGGTGCTCTCTGGGAGAGGCATCTACCTACCAGAAATATTCTAAGTTCTAGTCCCTCTCTAAACCCCTTCTATTGAAGTACGGCGCCAATCATAGGACTGTACCGTACATAAAAGTACAGGCGCGAGAGTACTCTTTGTACGGAAACTGTACGACAAGACCAGATAGGTGACAAATGTCACATCCAAACTTGTTATCTTGCGCTCCGGAAATTCCGCAATTCTCCAGCGCATTTCCACGTGTCATCCGGAGTGGCGGCGTCAAAAAACGCCAAGGCGGCCATTCCGGAATCTCGGCTCGTACCATGGCCGTCGATTAAATCCAGCATTCAATTCTCCCCGTCGAAAATATGTTGCGGTATTTGTTTCGCCGACGAAACAAATGCGCGGTATTAGTTTCATGAAGTACCATAAATCGTATCACTCTAAACTGTATCTATGTGCTAAGAATCTATTCGCGCCGTTAAATGAATTCGTCTACGTGTACAGATTTATATAGTTATGAAACCGCATACGTCCTAGCACTAGTCCTAGACTAAACGGACAAAGCTAACGGCTATGTTGACGAACAGCAGGTACCAGGATCAATTCCTGGGTCCGTCAATAGTTTTAGTAAACCCATCTATTTTTCGCTACCTGTCCGCTACAAAGCTTTAGGCAGCCATGGCTCTATCACCCTACCCAGCCTTTAGTGACTACAACAAGTGTGGGGGCTTGGCGAAGGGAGTTAGAGGTAGACCGCCTCTACATTTTTCCTATTATAATACAGACCTAGAAAATACTCATATATCAACAGTGTTCTCCCTAACGATCTAGTGGAACATCAATTCTGGTGTGTAATGAAACCAACTTACAACCAAACATATGCTAAGTCGTGAAACTTGTTGTTTTTGAAAAGTTAGTTTCGTGCGAACACGGCGTTTCGTGCTACGCGATGTTTTTGCGTGCGCGTGTTCGCGTGCGTACGCATTTACGTGATATAATGTGGAGGTTCGAAAGGATTTGCGGATTGGGGGAGTAAGTGTATGAGTGAAATTAAAGTGACGTGGGGAACAAATTGAGTGGTGCAAAATGCGCTTGGAAATGAACGGCGGATCGCGAAGCGATCCGATATGAAATGCTTGAAATATTTAAATTGTACGCCGGCCATACGGAACCTAATGTTACGGGCGACAATTATGGAAAGTACGCGATGGTACATATAATCTATTTTGGACAGGTGTACTATTAAGTGTACTTTATTTGCGACGCATTTATCGAAAATGACGTGTACCTTATATGCGACAAGGCGCATTTATGACGAAGTACGCGGTTTCGGTACGGACAATATTTGGATGGTACCGTATCGTTTCGACAGTGGATTGTGTTGTATTTTGAGGCGTCCGCCGGTTTTTTTTTTTTTAATGATTCACACTATTTTGAGGATGTATGATCAAGTGGGCTGTACGTATGTGATATCGGTTCACTACGTGAACTTCTCGACAAGTGACTAAGCAAGTTGTCACTTATGACGTGGATTTGTGGATGCGTCGGGGTAAATATTTGAAGAAACATTTTCTTGTCCTATGTGTATTAATAAATTAGAGTTGATTATGATGTTTATATGTATGTGATCAATTAGGGTTTCGATAGTTTAATTTGTGTGTGTACGATGTCGTAGTTGTAGACAAGTGTACGCTTACGATTGCTTGACTCTCAGGTGTAGGCTTACGATTAGTTTACTCTTACTAACATGTTATTATGCGTAAATAGGATTTAGTGACAGTTGCGTAATTTACGTTGGTTATTTTGACACTTAGTGATTCTTTGACAGCTCACAAGTGTATATATAGGAATGAGTTTTGTTAAGAATAAATAATCAATGCTTGTTAGAAAAGTAGGGACCAAAGATGTAGTATTTTAGGGTTGTCGATTAGGTCATGCACTTTGAATGGTGTAATGATTATTTGATTATACTTTTGTTTATGTGTGGTGCATTTGTTTGTTATTATTTATTTATGTTATTTTATATATGTTTGATATGCATTGTTTATGCATTTGTCCTAGGGTTTGTTTATGTCGATTATTCCATCAAACCTTAGATGTTGTCATAGGGTTTATTTATGTTGATTATTCCATGAAACCCTAAATGTTGTTTGTTGCGTCTGTGTACGCATGTGGAGGATGCATTTCATATGATTGTTCATTGGCCTAGCTTTGCTTATCTTCTTGCATGATAGTTTGGGTTGCTTCTGCGGTCTATTTTAGATCAAAGAACAACAAAACTCTCTCTCCCTCACACTCGAGGCATAGAGAGGACTAAAGCTTTCCAAAACAACACTCCCCTAAAGCTTTAGACTCTGCTAGCCACTTAAGCCACATGCCTCTCTGCAAAACTTTAATTTAGGTGCAGACAAGGGTTTAGTCATCATGTCAGCAACCATCTCCTCATCTGGTAAATAACTGAGTTTCAGAACTCTTCCCATAACCTTCTCTCTCACAAAGTGTAGCTTGATATCAATGTGTTTGCTTTTAAAGTGATGGCTAGGGTTAAATGCAATATCAATGGCAGCCAGATTGTCACACCAAACTACCTGAGGTCCAGATTGCATAAACAAAAGCTCTTGAAGGAGAGACTTTACCCAAAGTAATTCTTTGACGGCTGCGCTAGCCGCCATGTACTCAGCCTCCATAGTAGACTGAGCTGTCACCTTCTGAAGTTTGCTGCACAGCAGCATGTCCCACTACCAATCTTCAAAATGTATCCACTAGTAGAGCGTCGGCTTGGCATATCTCCATAGCTCGCATCGCTCTATGTCTGAATTTTTACTTCCTCTCCACCGAGAGAGAGAGAGAGAGTTGGAGGTTTCGAGTTCCTGCAAGATATCGAATAACTCTCTTTGCTGCCTCCCAGTCTTACTTCTTTGGATTTTGCAAACTTCGGCTTAAGGCTCCAACAATTGCTGCAATATCCGGACGGGTACAGTTCATGAAGTAGATGAGGCTTCCGACGATCTGCGTGTAAGGAATTGAGGACATAAAATCTGCCTCCCCTGACTCCAAAGGGTCATCAATCACAACCCCACCATGTGATTCTTTCCCTTCTATTTTCTGTCTGAACTCCATGGGAGTAGCACTTCCCTTTGCCTCTGACATGCCGAACCTTTCAAGCATTGTGTCAAATAAACAAGTCTTTGTTTTCTATCCCTTTCTACCTGAATCCCCAAAATATACTTAGCCTCCCCTAAATCTTCATTTCGAACCGGGAATTTAGAGCTGTTTATATTTTTTTTAATTTCATTAATGGATTTGCTTAGCAACAGCAAATCATCAACATAAACAACAATATATATCACTCCATCTTCCCCTTCCATTATATAAACTGAATGATCTGAACTGATTCTAGTAAAGCCAAGTTTTGTCAAAAATTCATCTAGTTTTAGGTTCGAATGTCGTGGAGCCTGCTTCAGACCATAAAGGGACTTCAACAATTTACAAACCAGATTTTCTTTCCCTTTTTCTACATATCCCTTTGATTGCTTCATATATATAATTTCCTCCAAATCCCCATGCAAGAAAGCGGTCTTCACATCCATTTGATGCAATTCCATATCCTTTATTGCTGCTAAAGATAAGAGAATCATAACAGTTGGAAAACGAACTACAAGTGAGAACGTCTCTTCATAATCAATGCCCTCTTTTTGGCTATACCCCTTAGCAACAAGCGTGGCCTTATATCTCTTAATGGTATTATCGGGATTTTGTTGTAACTTGAATACCCACTTACAACTAATTGCTTTTCGATCCGGTGGAAGTTCCACAAGCTCCCAAGTTTGAGACTCCATAATTGACTTTATCTCGTCATTCGCCGTAGCAATCCACAGATCTTTTTCCGGAACGGAGAAAGCTTCTTGAATGGTAAGAGGCTCCCCTGTGATTGCAGAATAAGCATGATCCCCTCGGTCACCTCTCAGCCAGCTGCTTTGTCTTCTTCCCCCCGGAAAATCTGAATCGAGAATTGTTGGTCCCTAACGCAGTCTTGGAGGAGGAGGAGGAGGAGGAGGAAGTGGTCCGGTAGTAGTTGCAATAGTAGGTGGATCAGGAAGCCCCAAAACATGTGGTAGTTCACATGTAGAGGAAGAAACCGTTATTTGGTTGAAAGGAATCTGCTCAAGGATGACATATTCCTGCAATTTTTCTGCCTTTTCCGCCTCATTCATGCTAAAAATATCAACAGATTCACTTTCTTATTTGATCTTAATATTCCTAGCAATCTGAATTGTATTTTTCTGAGGATTATACACTCTATATCCTACGGACTCATCATCATAGCCCAAAAATATCCCAAGTACAGATTTCAGACTTAATTTCCAATTTGGAAGGTTATCCAATATAAAACACTTACTTCCAAATACTCTAAAGTGACTAACATTCGGCTTTCTTCCTGTCCACATTTCATAAGGTGTTTTATCCTTCACAAATGTAGTTTCTATTCTATTTCTAATGTAAGAAACACACTGAAAAGCTTCCCCCCAAAATTTCGGATCTACACCTTTATTCATCATCATAGACAAAGCACATTCAGTCAAGGTCCTATTGAGTCTTTCAGCCACACCATTTTGTTACGGAGTGTAAGGAACAGTAAACTCATGAGAATTTCCATTTTCTTTCAAGTATTCATTAAAGGCATTTGATGCATACTCTCCACCGTTGTCAGATCGCAAAGCAAGGATCGATTTTCCGTAAAGTTTCTCCGCCCTGATCCGGAAATGCTTGAAATGTGTGAAGACCTCGCTCTTCTCTTTCATAAAGTACACTCGGCTGAACCGTGAGTGGTCATCAGTGAAGGTAACAAGGTATTAACTTCCACCAAGGGAAGGAAATTTGGCTGGTCCCCATATATCCGAGTGGATAAGGCCGAGAAGATCCTTTGCTCGATAATCTGAAGTCTGTGGTAGGGGAAGCTTATGAAGCTTTCCTAGAGCACAACCATCACAAACATGGGATTCCTTTTCATAAAGCTTGACACCTTCTATCATATTAGTCTTTACCATCTTTTCAAGCCTCTCATTATGAACATGCCCAAGCCTTTTATGCCACAAAACATTTTCAGAAAGGACACTAGAGTACACAAAATCAACTTTATTAACCAGGTCCATCCGATACAACATGTTTGGGCCTCTGGTTTCCACTAAGGCTACTTTGCGATCCTTGCTTACTATCTTTTTGCCTTTGCTATGAAGAACATCAAAACCTTTACTCTTTGCAACTGAGGTAGAAAACATTTTTTTCTTAAATTTAGGCACATATAAAACATCATGCAAAGTTCTTTTTACAGCTTTGCCATCTATCTCACAATTCAGATCTATGCAACCCTTAGCATTAGCTTCCACTGTGGCACCACAAGCATAAAAGATTTGACGAGTAGGGATAGGTGTCATATCTTTGAAATAGGATTTGTTCCAACACATATGGGAGGAACTTCCGGAGTCCATAATCCACCCGAGATCTTTCTCTCCCTCCATCATCTTTGTTATAGCAAAGAACTCGGTGTCGTCAGTTTTAGGAAAACTAACAACCTCTGATTTCTCCTTCTCCATCTCTTTCACCGGTTCCTCTTCCTCCGTAGAAAAAGTTGCGGTTTTGCCTGGAGGTTTTGGTGTAAATGGAGCTCCTCTCACCTTCCATCCTTTGCGATAAGAACCTGTTTCACACGCTTTTATATACAAAGGGTAAAACTTTTACAAATGACCATTATTATAGCAATACACACACCGTTCATATTGCTGAAAAGACTGATTTCCTTGAAATCTATTATCTCTATAAAACTGAGCATTGTAAGCTACAGCTGGCTTTTTAGAATGAAATGCCAGCTGATTCGCTTCTTCTTCTAGCACATACTCTATAGCTGTAGCTAGATTCCACTGTGTCTTATCCAATTTTTTATGTTCATCATAGGCACCTTTATACTCACTAGGAAGCCCCCTCACTAAAATAATTGCTTGGTGATACTCAGAAAATGAACCACCTGAACATGCATTTTTTGCAACTAGAAGTCTGAATTTATTGCAATATTCTGCCATGCTTCCGCGTGTATACTTATATTCCCAGATCTGCCCAGCAGTTATAATCTCAAGTTGTGCATTAGCCCTAGAATATGTCTTTTTCAAAGCATCCCAAATCTCTGATGCTTTAGAAGCCTGAATGTATGTCATATGCAGCTCCTTAGATATCATTAATTTTATCAAATGAAGAGCGTGCTCATTCTTTTGATCATAGTTTACATCAGTTTCTACCATAGATCCATTAACAACATCAAAAAGCTTCACTTGTGCAAAATAAGACCTTACAAGATCTGCCCAATAAAGATATTCTCTCCCATCAAAAACCGGAATTCGTGAAGGCGGGCCCGTGACCTGATGTTCTAAGACAACAGCCGGAACCGAAGACGATGAGGATGCCGGTGTAGTCATCTCGGAACCAAACCAAACAAGAAACTTTCACAAAGACCGGTCTGAAAAATAGCAACTTCAACAGTTGATAAAACCCAAACCAGAGGCACAATAGCTCTAAAAATATTGTACAATGTAGATAATATCAGGATGAACACACACACAAAATTCCAAGTAATTCAGCCAACATATTTGTGAGATATTCACAGATGAAAATGCCAAAAACAGGCTGTACAGTTTTTGACTACAAAGTGTTCATACCTTCAAAGTTATCTAAGTCCTACTAATATACACTGAAGCCTATGCTGCTGAACACACGGAGGCATACCAGTCATACAATAAATACCTATGGATCGAACCGAACAAGGTACGTCATACAAAAAGATTCCTTTACTAATCAACTAACCACACAAAGACAAAAATCTACTTATCTAGATATTTACAAAGGAGTAGGATTCTATATGCCACGTCATTTGTCGTGTATGTGGTTCACACGGACCTGCATTTGTCGGTGGTCTCCCTCTGTCACGTACATATCACATTCGGCACCGTAGACGAATCTCCATGTGCCATTTTGTCCTCAAGTGTATCTATGCACTAACAATCGGATATTCTGGAGTGTCTTCTTTCTTGTAGTGACTTGTGTTTCGCGAGTGTATACAAAGGTGTACTCCCTACCGATCTAGTGGAACATCAATCTTGGTGTGTAATGAAACGAACTTACAACCAAACATATGCTAAGTCGTGAAACTCTCTCTCCCTCACACTTGAGGCATAAATAGGACTAAAGCTTTCCAAAACAACAATATTCTATATTCCTCAGCTGAGTAAAATCTTGTCTCAACGAACGTATTAGATGACAAAGAATTTGATACCTTCACTAGAATGGGAGTCTTAACAGCTAAATTAGGGGATGAAGTCTACTTCACGTCAAATAAGGGTAGCCAAGGAATGTTTGGGCTTAACTCTAGTAATGGAAAAAAAATGCTTATTATGTTGGTGTCCCAAAGTTGATGATTTGGCATAAGCGGTTGGTGCATGTGCATTTTGATAAGTTGAGGGAAATGAAGAAGCTCGGTGTAGTAGAAGGCATTTAGTTTGTGGATAATGAAATGGTGGATGACTGTAGTGGATGTGCTCAAGGTAAGGCTCATAGACTTCCTTTTCCCATAGCCGCCACATATAGGGGTGAGAAAGTACTAGATCTAGTACAAACAGATATCTCGGGACCTGCAAAATTACATTCGGTTGGAGGGAAAAGATTTATGCTCACAAGAACTAATGACTAGTCCAAACACTCTAGAGTCTACTATCTAAAAACAAAGTCTGAAATACCAACTTACTTCAATGAATATAAAGCCTAGAGTGAGAAGTTGCAGGTAACCCCCATTAAGAGAATAACGAGTGATAATGGGGGAGAGTATACCTCTTACTAGTTTGAGGAATACTTGAGGGATGCGGGAGCTCATCATCAGAAAACTTTGCCATATAACTAGAACAAAATTGGGTAGCTGAGAGGTTGAATCGAACACTAGGAGATAGTGTATGCAGTATGTTGGCCGACAAAAAAATAGGAAAGAGGTTTTGGACAGAAGCCATGAACAATGCCAACTACATTAAGAATAAAGTCCTTACCTCAGCCGTAAAAGGAATGACACTTTATGAGAGATGGGTTGGAAGGAAACCAGATATCTCTCACCTTAAAGTATTCGGTAGCCAATTTTACAGTCTTGATACGGATAGGAAAAACTGGAAACTAGATGCTAAGAGAAAACATGAATACTTTGTAGGTTATAATGAGGATGTCAAGGGATATACAGTCTATGACTTAGCGAAGCAAGATATCATTCTGAAGGGAAGTCATTTGACCAGTTCAAATATACCAATACGATAAGAATCAGTTTTGAGTCCGAAAGTGAGGAGAACTCGGTTTTTCCCGAAAAGGACATGAGTGAAACAGTGATTGCACATTCACGGGAGATCCAAGATACACGAGATACACAGGAAACCCCACATATTCATATGGACTTCGAGGAGACAGAAGAGGAGGAAACGGAACCAGCTCTAGCAATAAGGAAGCCGATGAGACAGTAAGGAGAAATCTAAGACTTCCCTCCATTCCAACTTCGGAGTTTGAGGGTGGGAGAAGGAGCAGCAAAATGATACAAAAAAAATAGGCCGCTCATAAGGTAATTATGCTATCTCACCCTGATGAGCCGCAGCTATACGCGGAAGCAGTGAATAGTCCAAAGAAAGACAAATGGATTAGAGCCATAAATGATGAGATGGCCTCCATCACGGAAGGAAATACTTGGGAACTAGCGGACTTTCCTTCGGATAGAAAACTAATTGGCTGTAAATGGGTGTTTAAACTAAAACTGAACCCTGATAACACCATTGAAAGATATAAGGCGCGGTTTGGTAGCAAAAGGGTTCACCCAAAAGGAAGGGATTGACTATGAGGAGATTTTCGCTCCAGTTGTTCGATTCCCATCAGTAAGAATTCTCCTCAGTCTAGCGGTAGCGGAAGACATGGAAATACACCTGATGGATATTAAGACCGCCTTCCTCAATGGTGAGTTAGAGGAAGAAATTTTCATGCGGCAACCACAGGGGTTCGTGGAGGAAGGAGAAGAGAGCAAAGTCTGCAGGCTCATAAAGTACTTATATGAACTGAAGCAAGCTCCCCGACAGTGGAATAAGAAATTAAATGAGATTCTCACCGGTCAGGGATATATCTAGATCAACTCTGACAATTCTATTTATATATTTGAAGATGAGAATGGTGTGATTTTTATTGCAATTTATTTGGATGATCTCTTGGTGTTAAGTAAGTCTTTCATAAAGATCAATAAGTTAAAGAAAGATCTTAGAAGCAGATTTGACATGAAGGATTTAGGGGAGGCAAGATATATTTTGGGAATTCAAATGGAGAGAGATAGGGGGAAAAGGATCTTTAGACTTACTCACAAGGAAGCAATAGGTAATATGCTTTAGAAATTACAGATGGAAAAGGCAAACAGTTGCACCACTCCCATGGACTTAAAAAAGTAAGTGATGGAAGTGTAGAAGGAGGAGTGATAATCTTAGATGATCAAATTAGTCCAGAAGAGAGAGAGTTTATGAAGTCTATCCCTTACAGGCAGGTTATAGGAAGTCTAATATGTTGAAATTTAAGTATTTTCTAGGTTAAGGGATGGTAAAACAAAAGGCAAAAAGGAGACAGCGATAGCCTGCCTCTTACTTTTCTCTCAAGTCCCCACACTTGTCGCAGTCACTAAAGACTAGAGGAGGAGTTTGAGCCATGGCTGCCTAGTTTGTCAAAAGAGGACAAGAAGGCCAATCTTGATAGAGTTACAAATGGTTTGACGGACCCAAGATTTGAACCTTGTATCTGTCGTCCGTCAAAGTAGCTGTTAGCTTTATCCTATAAGCCCAAGACAAATGTTAGGGTATATGGAGTTTGATAAATATTTATATAGATACACGCGGACTAGTTCGTTTAACGGGAAGGAGATACGTAGTGCATAGATACAGTTTTAGATTGTACGGAGTACGCTTTTATGTATTATATGAAACGGATACTGCGCATTTGTTTCGACCATGAAACAAATACCGTGCGTCTATTTTCAACGGCTAGAAATATATCCTATTTTGACCGGACGGCCACGATAAACGCCCCGATCACGAAATATATACTTTTGGCGTTTTATTGTCATCGCCACGTCAAGGGATGCATGGCGCATCAACATTGGATTGCGGCAAATCTGGAGATTACGGGAACAAATCCGGATATGACATGTGTCGACATTCTGGCCATGTAGTACGATGGCCATACAGAAAGTACACCGATACCTGTACTTTTTTGTACGACACAGTAATCTGATTGGTGTCGTACGTCATTAGATAGAGTTTAGAGAGAGATAAGACTTAGATAATTTAGTAGGTAGCCGCCTCTCTCCGAGAGAGCTCATTTACAAAAGGTCAACTTTGACCCTCCATAACTTACTGCTCAGGGGAGCAAATGCAGAGATTCTTTTTGTTGCGGACTCACTGGAGTCTAGGCTACATAGGGGTGTAGTCGGTCAAGATATTTGCTTGCCAAGGTGGCTGCATTTCTAAGGGAAAGTCAAAGTGGGTGAATGTGTCCAAAACTCATATTCTACCTTTGCATTCTGTGGTGGAACTGAGCACACACAAAGTCTTATTTCGCAGGGGTAAAGTTCTATTGGGGTCTTGATTGTCAAGGGGTCAATCATTTGGGTTTTTATGAACTTGGAGTCAACACTATCTAGATAAGCTTCTTGTGAGCTGTCTACTCTGAGGACCAATGGAGGTCTCAGACTTTCATAATATACTTTATAAACTGTACCAAGTCGGACATAGCGGCAAAGGTTGGAGTCGTTAGTAGGAGTCTTAATGATCCTAGGAAGAGAGAATGGAAGACGGCCAAGAGAGTCATGAGATATCTGGTGGGAATAAGGTAGTTATGGTTGTATTTTGGAGGGGAGCACATTGACATCACTACTTCGAGTGATGCCAGTTATGGTGATGCACCTATGAGAAGATGCACTTTTGGGTATGGTTAATATGTGGGGGAAGGTGCTTGCTGTTCTAGCAGTAACGAACCAAAGGTGGTTGCTCAGTCTACTATGGAGGTTGAGTACAGGGCCTCTTGTTTTGCTAAGAGAGAGTTGATGTGGGTCAAGGCCTTGTTATAAGAACAGGGGTACATGAATAAGGGAATGCATCGACTTTTTTGTGATAATCAGAATGCCATTGGAATTGGAGCCAATCCAAAGCATCATTTCAAAGCTAAGCATATGGACATAAGATTGAGTTTTGTGAGGTAAAAAGTAGAAAATAAAATTGTGAATCTTGTGTATAGGTTTGATGAAGAAATGGTGGCTGATATAATGACCAAACATGTGCCATTTCCCAAGTTAAAGTATTGTAGGGTAAAGTGTGGACTAAAAGAGAAGTTAAAACTAGATTTGAAAATAAAGGGAGTGTTGAAATAACTAGATTTACAGAGTATTTTCTACGTCTAAATAGATTAGTGAAAAAGGAAAAGAAAAACGTAGACAGTGTGCCTCCTCTCCTTCTTTGTAGCCCCCATACTTGTTGTAGTCACTGAACGACAGTGAGAGTGGTGGAGCCATGGTTGCCCCAGCTCTATTGACTTTACTAAAGAGTGACATAAGCCACTCTCAACAAAAGGTTGATTTTGGTAGGACTCGATTCTCCGACCGGAAGAGCAAGTCGTAGCCGTCAACTCTAATTAGTCTGTCGTAGGAGTTCGTTAAATTACATAGGGTGTGATATTTATTTAAACTGTGTTTTGATCTCTAATCCGATTAACAGAAATACAAATGAAAGGACATAGAACTAGTTTATATATAGTGCGAACATGATCTCGCACGAAACAAATGAATCGGACATTTGTTTCAACGGCTAACATTAAAAAACGTTTTTGATCCAAGGACACATGTCCCCGCCGAGATCCCGGAATGGTCACTTTGACAGTTTTTTGGACGGGCCATGACCTGGCGCCACGTGGAGAGATAACATTTGGAAGCGGAAATCCATCGGGAGATAAAGACAAGTAAAAAAGAGACACGCGTCAACTTAATGGCATTGTTGTACATAGGCCGTACAAAAAGGACATCAGCCATAGTACCTTTCTATACTATACGGTCATATGATTAGATTATATTGCAGTAGATAAGGGTTGTGAGAGCGATTTTAGACTTAACTTTTTTTTAGTAGGCAGCAGCCTCTCTCTTTGAGAGTTTGTATAAATTGGCATTTTTGCCGCTTCATAACTAATCGCAAAATTGGGCGTTTTCAGTGATTCTTTTGATGTGGACTCAAGGGGGTTGAGACTGCATAGGAGTATAGTTAGGTTGACAATTTGTTTGCTTGATCAACAGTGGTTGTAGGTGAAAGAGGGCTAGTTAAAAATACATAGAGGCTTCCTAAATTCTGTAGTCTAATGGAGGACACAAAATTGCAGTTATCCAATCGGAAAACCTCTAATCGCTTCTAGTTTTACGCTAAAAATTATATCGGTTGGGGCAATGGTGCATGCTTAATGCTCTCTATAATTCCTTTGGTGCCGAAAACCACATCACGTCACGTGATGAAAAACATACAAAAATAAATTGGTAGTTTTATACTCACTAATATCAATAAAGCCCCTACTAATATATATTTTCCCGTTTATATTATAAAGTGACTTAGAGCTCTGCACAGTATTTGTTATATTTTAAATCGTCACTTTAAATTATTTTGTTCAACATCCTTTGTTTGAAGTGTTTTTTTTTTGTGACCTGTTTTCATTATTTTTTTTGTTTTATGCTTAGTTTTTTTCGTAAAGTAAGTTATTGGTTAGGAGGAAAGAAACCGTTCGCTTCAACGAAGTGAAGGAATCTACAATTGGAATTTGATGAAGGACTATCATATCTTCATGATTAATGTGCCTGATTATTTTACAATTTAGGAAATGTACGCTTTACTGCTACTTTTAGAATATTTAGTATTATTAGCGTCTCTTTGTGTCAACACACTATTTGAATGTATACTTTATCATGTTATGCTGTTGTAGTGTTCATAAGAAGAGGCTCATGGTTCACCATTCAATTTTTTTTTAAAGTTTTTTTTAATAATTGGACCACTCGACGCATAATTAAATGATGGTTGAGCAAGATATTTTGGTGGTCCCCTTACTTCACGTAGGGTATACTCTACTTCGGTTCACCACACGTGCATTGAATTCGTGTGGACATTTTATGCTTAAGACATTGACAAAATATTGGAATCTTTGTTTTATTTTGTTGCGAGTAAACTAAAGTTTACAAATCGCATTTTGGTTTTTTTTTTGGTCGTGAGTAATGGACATTTGGAGGATTATATTATTGTAAGATATAGATAAAATAAATAACTAGAATATTTCAGCCTCGTGAAATTTCAACCATATGAAGTCTCGCTCGCTTTCTCCCTTTTATTTTGCAAATGTGATTTACAATTTTAGAATATTATTTTTGAGGAGTTCAGCAAAAATATTGAGAATCTTGCTTTATATGCATTAAGAAATGCATAAAAAATAATTTTCACGCTTGCACATGGCAAAACAATGCCACTTTTTTTGCACGTTTTAAACAGCATCTAGAGTCATCGATGGATCTGGAACTCCGTTGTGGGAATAATTTGGTTCGGGAAAACACAATTGAGATTCGAAAAGGAGGAAAGAGTGTTCAGGCGTTGGCTGCAAGAACTGATTGGGGAGATAAGGATTCCAAGAAACCTTATAGAAACTTTGGTGGAGGAGGAAGAGGAAATCAATCGGAAGGATCTAGATCGAGGCCTCCGAAGGGGCTTTGTCACTTTTGTAAAAAGCCGGGACATTACATGGCGGAGTGTACTAAACTGACAGAGCTGAGATTGAAGGAAGAACTTGCCGGAAAACCAGCCGCAAAGAAAAAGAAGGCATTTGTGGAAACACAAGTCATCGGAGAGGACTCCGATGTGGATGATGATAACTCCTCCTCAACGAGGAGGTGGAGGTAAAAGGTGAGTTAGAGATTCCAAGGAGGCAAAGGTGTGCTTTCGGTGGAGTAAGAGAAGCTCCTGAAGAAGGATGGATTATAGATTCAGGAGCCTCTATACATATGTGTAGAGAAAAACCATTGTTTACCAAAATGAGAAAGATCCCTACTGTAGAGATAGAGTACGGGGATGGGAGAATATTCACCACTAATTTAGTGGGATCTGTGGATCTGAGAGTCCTAGTTGATGGAAAGGCATCCATAGTCACTTTCTTTGATGTTCTTTTTATCCCAGAGTTGAACAAGAATCTTATCTCTACGTCGGTCTTAGATGAT
Source organism: Zygnema cylindricum (assembly GCA_037447655.1). Lineage (NCBI taxonomy): Eukaryota > Viridiplantae > Streptophyta > Zygnematophyceae > Zygnematales > Zygnemataceae > Zygnema > Zygnema cylindricum. The sequence continues at coordinate 242,111 of JBBHKE010000836.1, read as the reverse complement.
AAGGGTTTTGAGACTAGTACTAAAAAGGGAGTCTTTGTTGCTAGCTATGAGGATGAAGTGTACTTCACAGCTGAAAAGGGTAGCCAATGAATGTTTAGGCTAAATTTGAGTAATGGAAAGACGCGAGTTTACTATGCTGGTGTAAGTGATTTGATGATGTGGCATAAAAGATTGGGACATGTGCATCTAGATAGATTGAAGGAAATGAAGAAAATGGGTGTAGTTGAGGGCATACACTTTGGAGATAATGAGACTTTGGATGATTGTAGTGGGTGTGCTCAAGGAAAAGCCCACAGATTGCCTTTTCCAAAAGCCGCAACATATAAGGGTGAAAAGGTTTTAGATTTGGTTTACAGTGAGATATGGGGACCGACCAAATTGCCATCAGTTGGAGGGAAAAGATTTATGCTTACTATCAGTGATGATTGGTCTAGATACTCTAGAGTATACTTCTTCAAAAACAAACCTGAGGCTTCGGCTTATTTTAATGAGTATAAAGCTTGGAGTGAAAAGCTTCATGAGACACCTATAAAGAGAGTGAGAAGTGATAATAGGGGGGAATTCACTTCTAATGAGTTTGAGGATTACTTGAAAAAGGAAGGGGTTCAACACCCAAAGACTGTCCCAAAGAATCCATAACAAAACGGTGTAGTCGAGAGACTAAATCGGACATTAAATGATAGTGCTCCTAGTATGTTGACAGATAAAAAGATAAAGAAATTTTTTTGGGCAGAGGCTATAAATTGTGCTAACTATCTCAAAAATAGAGTCCTTACCTCGGCCGTAAAAGGCCAAACACCTTATGAAAGATGGACCGGGAGAAAACCTGATATTTCACACTTAAAGGTGTTTGGAAGTCAAGTGTTTAGTCTAAACACAGAAAAATCTGATTGGAAGTTAGATGTTAGAGGAAAGCCGGATACTTACTTGGGTATGATGAAAATGAAAAGGGGTATCGAGTTTATGATCTCGGAAGGGAAGACATAATTCTAGTGAAACACTTGGTAGTTATGGACGAAGGAAAGTCCATAGATCCCTTTAAGTACACTAAACAGGTCAAAATTAGAATTGAATCAGAAATTGAGTTAGATTCAGATTCTTTTAACCGAACTCTCGTTCAGCCTGACCTTGCATAGGAAGAGAAAAATCTGATCGAGAGTGAAACTCTGAGACCTCCATAAGTCCTCAGAATGGATAGCATCCAAGAAGCCTCTAGGATAACCCTGACCCCTTTGTGTTTCAGCAAAAGTAATTGCCACCCTGGCAGACAAAAACTCTGACTAACTTAACCCCTGTGAAGAGAACACTCCCCTGAGTCGATAGCAAAAAGAATCTCTGAATTTGCTCCCCTGAGCAGTAAGTTATGGAGGGTCAAAGTTGACCTTTTGTACACAAGCTCTCTGGGAGAGAGGGTCCTATCTTCTAATTTTTCTAAATCCTATCTCTCTCACAAACTCTATCTACTGATGTACGGAGCCAATCAGATTTCAGTTTCGTACACAAAAGTATAGCTGCCGGTGTACTTTCTGTACGGCCATTGTACGACATGGCCTAAATGTCGACACGTGGTATGTCCGGATTCGCTCCCTTAATCTTCAGAGATGCCGCGATCTAATGTCATTCCGCCACGTGTCATCCGATGTGGCGATGACCACAAACCGCCGAAATCCTCTTCCGTGAACTCGGCGTTAATTGCGGCCCTCCGATTAAATTCACATTTAATCGTAGCTGTAATAAATACATGCGCGATATTCAATTCACTAAAGGAATAAATGCGCGGTATTGGTTTTATATTCGTATCGGAATCCGTACTTTTACATTTACTGGATGTATGTCTCCCGTAAACAGTTATATTTAAATGAACTATTCTACGTTTAAATGTTTAAATAAATATCAAACCCTATTGTATGTAACACTACTTCTAGAATTAACGGCTAAGGCTAACGGCTACCGGCTGTTTGCAGGCCGATAGGTACCAGGATCAAATCATGTGGCCGGCACATATCTTTTAATAAATTAAACCCCTAACTAAAATATATATTCCCGTAAACCTCTGGATAGCCTAGGTAGCCATGGCTCTAGCTCCCTCTCCAATTTCTCAGTGACTGCGACAAGTTTGAGAGTTGGAGAGAGAAGTTAGAGGTAGAGTGCCTCGGCTTCTTTCTTATTTCTATTCAGACCTAGAAAATACTTTAAAAGACCATTAATTTCTAGAGTGATCCTCTCTTAGAGACACTACTTCCAATTCAATCCGAGGAAAGACAGGAAACATATGATGAACGTCCGGAGATGGACTCCACGGATAGGGGAGAAGATGAAGTCGTTCGGAGAATTCCGAGATTACCCTCCATCGCAGCATCAGAGTTTGAGGGAGGAAGGAGAAGTAGCAAGAGACTTCAAGAGAGGCAAGTGAACAACAAGGTAACTAAGATGTCACATTTTAGCGAACCCCAGACTTACCCAGAGGCAATTAATAGTCCGAAAAGTAGTAGATGGGTGACAGCCGTTAATGATGAGATGGCTTCCATTATGGAAGCAAACACATGGGAGTTGGTGGATTGTCCTCCGGACAGAAAGTCAATAGGATGTAAGTGGGTATTTAAGTTGAAACTTAATCCCGATAACACCATTGAGCGATAGAAAGCCAGATTAGTGGCAAAGGGGTTCACACAGAAGGAGGGAATCGATTATGAGGAGACCTTCGCTCCGGTTGTTAGATTTCCCTCCGTCCGGATTCTACTTAGTTTAGCGGCAGCGGAAGACATGGAAGTGCACCAGATGGACATCAAAACTGCTTTCTTACACGGGGAATTAGAAGAAGAGATCTTCATGCGACAACCGGAAGGATTTGTAGAAAATGGAGAAGAAAGTAAGGTGTGCAGATTGATAAAGTCTCTTTATGGACTAAAGCAAGCTCCATGTCAATGGAACAAGAAGTTCGACGAGTTTTTGACGAGTTTGGGATATATCCGAATCAGTCCGGATCATTCCATCTATCTATTTGAGGATGAGGAAGGTATAATTTTCATTGCTATCTATGTGGATGATTTGCTTGTTTTGAGTAAATCAATGGTGAAAATTAATAGGCTGAAAAAAGATCTAAAGAGTAGATTTGAAATGAAGGACTTGGGAGAGGCAAAGTACATTTTGGGAATTCAGATGGAAAGAGATAGAGAGAAGAAAACAATTAGACTAACTCAAAAGAAAGCAATAGGGAATATGCTTGAAAAATTTCAGATGGATAAAACAAATAGTTGCACGACTCCCATGGACTTAAAGAAGGGTAATGAGGGGAGCTCAGAAGAGGGAGTCTTGATCTTGGATAATGAGATAGGACCTGAGGAAAGCAAGTTCATGCAAACTATTCCATACAGATAGGTTGTCGGTAGTTTGATCTATTTTATGAACTGTACTCGTCCTGATATTGCAGCAGCTGTGGGAGTATTATGTAGGAGTCTGAATGATCCTAGGAAGAAAGATTGGGAAGCGCCCAAAAGGGTCATGCGGTACTTGATAGGAACAAGAGATTTGTGTTGTATTTGGGAGGGGATAATACTGACATCACCACTTGGAGTGATGCCAGTTATGGGGATGCTCCGATGAGAAGGTGTTCTTCTAGGTATGTGTTGTATGTTGGGAATGGGGCTTGCTGTTGGAGCAGCAAGCAACAAAAGGTGATTGGTCAGTCCACACTGGAAGCTGAGTATATGGCCTCTTGTTCGGCTGTGAAAGAATTGATGTGGGTGAAATCTTTGCTTCAAGAACTGGGATATATGGAGGGTGGAGTGCAAAAGATATTTTGTGACAATCAAGCTGCGATTCCAATTGCAGCAAATCCTAAGCATCACTTTAAAGCAAAACATATGGATATTCTTTTGAGCTTTGTTAGAGAGAAAGTTGAGAATAAAATAAATAGTTTGGAATATAGACGGGATTGAGAGATGGTAGCAGATATGATGACTAAGCCAGTTCCTTCTCCCAAATTAACATTTTGTAGGGAGAAGTGTGGACTGAAGGAAAAGATAGACTAGAAAATAAGGGGAGTGTTGAAAAGTGATATTTTATATTCTATCTTTTTAAAGGATCCTGCAGCTCTCACTTGTCGTAGTCAGTGAGAATTGACGGGCAACCATAGGCTGCCTCAGGCACATGAGACGATGGGCAGAAGACAAGGCTCATGCAAAAGCTACGTTACCCAGACAGGATTTGATCGTGTAACCTCTAGACGAAGACCGTACAAATTGTTTCACGCCTTATTCGTTAGGTATTGATGAAACGTTACAAGCAAAGTATTTGGTAAGTATTTAAATATGACAGAGCGACATATTCCTTGTAACGACTTACGTAACGAAACGAAACACGAAACGTGTGGTACCGCACGAAATAAATGAAACAAATATTTGATTTCGACGGACGAAATTAAATGTCGCGATCGACGGCTCGCAAAGGAAGAAGGAATTTCAAACAGTCAACACGGAATGTTGACCGTCAAAATTCAACGGTCAATACGGAATATTGATCGGTGATTTTCAACGGTCAACATTTATTCGGCGCGCCCTCAGATCGAACGCGTGAAATTGATCGCCAAAAAAGAACGGACGACACGTGTGAGTGATGGTATGCCGGAACAATTATTTGGGAGCAGTTTGGCGAAATGGGAGGAAATGACACGAGGCATCATCCTATAGGATGCCGGAAGAGAAAAGGGACAAAATGACGTTGACCTATTAGCCACGTGGCAGAACGTGAGTAGTGCCGAATTTATTCGTACATAAAGTACGACTGCTGGTGTACTATGTGTTGTTTTGGAAACCTTGAGTTCTCTCTATATCTTGCTGCTATGCTGCCATGCTGGTCTAAGTTTGACATCGCAGCTAGAAACCTTGAGCACTCTACACTTGTTGCTGTGTTGCTATGTTGCTCTGATCTGACATCGCAGCTTCGCAGCTCTAATATCATAGCTGCGCTAACAGATCATAGCAGTCATAGCAGTCATAGCAGTCGTAGCAGAGTTATAGCAGCAATAGCAGTCTGCGCAAGAAAGGTGTTCTGAATATAAGTCAGTTTGTGTGAAGATAAATTGACGAGGACATGATTTAGTGAGTATGTAAACTTGAAACGGAGTAGATAGATTTGGTGCACTCCAGGCACACGTGTCGGTCCGTGAGAAAATCAAGTTTGGTTGTTCTAGAAGAAAAGGTACGGTTACATTTGAGGACCAAAGTTACACGTGGAGGTTCATCTTCGGTGATGAAAGAATACGTGGAAAGGGAACGGAGTCCGCCGTCATTTTTGGAAGAGAAGTATTGACTGTACCGTCATTTCAGCGGACGAACTTTAACCGCGTACTATTTCATTTTTAGCTGCTCTCTGATTGGTGGAAATAATTATGTGCATTCGACGGTGGGATTTTTTAATGAAGAGTAGTGTACCAATTGACCACGCTAGTTGTAGTATGGTGTGATCAAACGTAGGCTCACTTGTATATATAGGACTTAGATTACTTTAGAAAAAGTAGGATTGTTGTGTAGGAAAAATTGCAAAGAAGTTTTTGGGTGTGTTTGAATTATAAGATCATTGTGATCTTTTAGCAAAACTTTGTGAAATTCTGCATTTGGGGTTTTTGGTGTATATTTTATATTGTGGCAAATTTGCAGACCTAGGGTGTCTTTGGTTTGCTTGGTGCCTCATTGTGAAGTTGGCTGTTTATAGGATTTCGTGAGAGTTTCCTCTTTGCACTCAACTGCCGGTGCTTCTTCATCTTTTTCACTGGCACCAGCTGCCTCAAATCAACAGGTCACGGGCACTCCCTCATGGATCCCGGTGTTTAATGGGCAAAAGTATCATTATTGGGCGGATTTGACTAAGTCTTCTTTGAAACAAGTGAAATTATATGATGTGATTTCTGGTATTCTTCCGGATACGGATCCGGAGTTTGGAAAGAAAAATGAAGATGCATTGCATGTGTTGAAGTTACTTTTGTCAGAAGATCTTAACATGACATATATCAATATCTCTACGGCTTCTGAAATATGGAATGCCTTGAGTGAATCTTATGTCTTAGCTAGTGAGCAGAATGAGGTTGTTACTGCTGGAAAAATTTGGGACTATAAATATATTGGGGGTGACATGAACTCATATTGTAATGGCTTGAAACTTCTATTATCGGAGAATGCATGTTCCGGGGGGAGTTTTCCTCCTTATCACCAAGCTATGATTCTAATGAGAGGGCTTCCAAGCAGCTAAGACGGTTAGAGAAGAGTAAATGGAATATAGCAGTAGCTCAGGCTTATATCCTAGACGAAGAGGCAACTTAGATAGCATTAAATGGTGGTCAATCAGTGGTTGCTTACAATGCAAAGACATATAAGCCGGCTGGTTTTTCTGGAAACATAAACTTTACCCCCAATCCGAATTATAGGCAATATGAAAGGTGTGTCTATTGCTTTGGTCAAGGTCATGTTTTCCGGCTGTGTTTCGCATTTATAAAAGCGTGTGAAACAGGAATTTATCGTGCGGGATGGAGGGTGCGATCGGAGGATTCATCACCAAATTTTCCGACATCAAAACTGCCGATTAAAAATGCGGCATTCCTTGCATTTGATGAGACGTCACAAGATGAACGACCGGAAGAAAAGAAAGATGTGGTCAGATTTCCGCAATCGGATGATGACAAGTTCTTTTCTCTCGCAAAAGATCTCATGGAGGGACCTCGAGAGAACGGATGGATTATGGACTCCAGATGCTCCTCCCACATGTGCGGGAACCGGGCTTACTTCAAAACACTTACTTTAATTCCCACTCGTCGGATTTATTACGCGGATGACAACAGTGTGGAGGCTACGGCAAAGGGAAGCGTGGAGTTAGCATTGTACATCAATGGTCGGATTGTAAAGAGAACCTTGCATGATGTTCTCTATATCCCAAAGTTTACAAAAAAATTGTTTTCCACTTCGGTAGCAGAAATGAAAGGTTTTGAAATTTTACAAAAGAATGGGAAAAAGGTAGTAAGCAAAGATGGGAAGGTAGCTTTGGTAGGAACTAGAGGCCCAAACTTGTTGTACCGGATGGACTTGGCTAATGAAATTGACTTTGCATACTCTAGTGTCCTTCCGGAAAATGTATTGTGGCATAAGAGGCTCGGTCATGTTCATCATGAAAGGCTTGATAAAATGGTAAAGCAAAATATGATAGATGGTGTTAAATTAGGACAAATAGATTCCCATGTATGTGATGGATGTGCTTTGGGAAAACTTCATTAGCTGCCACTACCTCAGACAGCGGATAACCGGGCAACGGATTTGCTGCAAATTATTCATTCGGATGTGTGGGGGCCATCAAAAGTTCATTCACTCAGTGGCAACCGGTTTTTTGTCACTTTTACGGATGACTTCTCAAGATATAGCAAGGTTTACTTTATGAAAGAAAAGAGTGAAGTGCTCACTCACTTCAAGCATTTTCGGGTATGGGCCGAAAAACTTCATGGGAAACCGATCCTTTCCATTCGGTCCGACAACGGAGGGGAATATATTTCTCATACATTCTCTGAATATTTAAAAGACAATGGCATTTCTCGGCAATTTATAGTTCCTTATACTCCGGAATAGAATAGAGTATCCGCAAGACTCAACCGAACTCTAACAAAAAGTGCTAAATCTATGTTACTATATAAGGGAATAGATTTCAAATTTTGGGGTGAAGCTTTCTCGTGTGCGTCGTATATTAGAAATAGAATAGAGACTAGAGCAGTAAAATGGAAAAAACCATATGAAGTGTGGACCGGAAGAAAACCGAATGTTAGTCACTTCAGGGTTTTTGGGAGTAAATGTTTTATTTTGGATAATCTCCCTATTTCTAAGCTTAGTCCAAAATCGATTCCACGAATTTTTATGGGTTATGATGATGAATCCATGGGCTATAGAGTATTTAATAGGGATAGGAATACTCTTTAGACTGCTAGAAATATTTAGGTTAAAGAAGAGAGCAGACCGGTAGATGTTTTTGGTATGACAAATTTTAAAAAAGATTCCAAAATCAAAGAATATGTTATTTTTGAAAGTGTTCCTCTCACTTCTTCTAGTCCCACTTTGGACCCTCCGGCTGGTCCCCTTGTGGAGAATCCTCCTCCACCACCTCCTCCTTCTCCACCACCTCCTCTTCGGCGGCAACCTACGGATCCAACAATTCCAGCCTCAGATTTTTCGGGGGGAAAAAGGCAAAGCAGCAAGCTGCGAAAATGCGAAGCTGCTCTATTTTTTGTCGGTTAAGTGGATCTGAAAGAAAACTGCATCGCTGCAAAACTGCGAAGCAACGATGCTGCGAAGCTGCAAAGCTGCGACGTTGTGAAGTTGTGAAGCTGCGATGCTGCTAAGTTGCGACGCTCCTAAATTGCGAAGCTGTAAAACTGCTCTATTATGTGCCAGCATGATGGAACCGGTCTCAGGTGCATCCATGCATATGTGCCGTGATAAGCTCCTCTTTACAAAGCTAAGAAAGATTCCTACTGTAGATATAAACTAAGGGATGGGAGAGTGGTTACAACATATCTAGTGGGGTTGGTAGATGTGAAAGTCTTAGTGCTGGGTAAGACTTCTATACTCACCGTGTCAGTTGTACTCTATATTCCTCAAAAGAGTAATATTCCTGTCTCTACGTCTATGTTAGATGAAAAAGAGTTTGATACCTTCACTAGAAATGGAGTCTTTACAGCTAAGTATGGGGATGAAGTCTACTTAACAGCAGATAAAGGTAGCCAAGGAATGTTTAGGCTTAACTTGAGTAATGAAAAGAAAATTGCTTACTATGTTGGTGTTCCAAAGTTGATGATTTGGCATAAGCGGTTGGGGCATGTGCATTTTGATAGGGTGAGGGAATTGAACAAGCTTGGTGTAGTAGAAGGCATTCAGTTTGGGGATAATGAAAAGATGGATGATTGTAGTGGTTGATCTCAAGGTAAGGCACACTGAATTCCTTTTCCCAAAACGGCCACATATAGGGGTGAGAAAGTACTAGATTTGGTCCACACAGATATCTAGAGACTTGCAAAAGTACCTTCGGTCAGAGGGAAGAGGTTTATGTTGAAAATAATCGATGAGTGGTCTAGATACTCTAAAGTATACTTCCTTAAAACAAAGTGTGAAACACCAATTTACTTTAAAGAATATAAGGCCTGGAGTGAGAAGTTGCATGGAACCCCCATTAAGAGAATAAGGAGTGATAATGGGGGAGAATATACCTCTAACTAGTTTGAGGAATATTTGAAAGATGAGGGAGTTGAACACCATAAAACCGTTCCATATAACCCGGAACAAAATAGGGTAACTGAGAGGTTGTACCGAACATTAGGAGATAGTGTATGCAGTATGTTGGTCGACAAGAAAATAGGAAAGAGATTTTGGGCTGAAGCCATGAACTGTGCCAACTACATTAAAAACAGAGTCCTAACCTCAGCCATAAAAGGAATGACACCTTATGAGAGATGGGTTGGAAGGAAAACAAATGTCTCTCACCTTAAAGTATTCGGTAGCCAAGTTTACACTCTTGACACGGATAAGAAAAATTGGAAACTAGATGTTAAGGGAAAACTTGGATACTTTGTAGGATATAATGAGGATGTTAAGGGATATAGAGTCTATGACTTAGCAAAGAAAGATATCATCCTAGTCAAACACCAAGTTGTCATGGATGAAGGGAAGTCATTTGACCCCTTCAAATATAGAAAGAAGATAAGAGTCAGATTTGAGTCCGAAAGTGAGGAGAACTCTGTGTTTCCCGAAAGGGACATGAGTGAAATAGTGATTGCTGATTAAAGGGAGATCTATGATATTGGAGATCCATCGGAAACATCACATATTCCTATGGACTTCAAGGACAAAGAAGAGGAGGAACCGGAACAAAGTTCCATCAATAATGGAGCTGATGAGACAGTAAGGAGAAATCCAAGACTTCCCTCCATTCCGGCTTCGCAGTTTGAGGGAGGGAGAAGGAGCAACAAAAGGACACAAGAGAAACAAGCCGCTCATAAGTTTACTAAGCAATCTCACCTTGATGAGCCCCAATTATACTTGGAGACAGTGAACAGTCCTCAGAAAGACAAATGGATTAGAGCCATAAATGATGAGATGGCCTCTATCATGGAAGCAAATACTTGGGAACTAGCGGACTTTCCTCTAGACAGAAATCCGATTGGGTGTAAATGGGTGTTCAAACTAAAACTGAACCCAAATAATACCATTGAGAGTTATAAGGCTCGATTGGTAGCAAAGGGGTTCACCCAAAAAGAGGTGATTGCCTATGAGGAGACTTTTGCTCGAGTTGTTTGGTTCTCATCAATAAAGATTCTCTTTAGTCTGGCGGCAGCGGAAGACATGGAAATAAATCAGATGGATATTAAGACTGCCTTTCTTAATAGTGAGTTAGAGGAAGAAACTTTTATGAGGCAACTAGAGGGGTTTGTGGAGAAAGGAGAAGAGAGCAAAGATTGTAGGCTTATAAAGTCCTTATATCGACTGAAGCAATCTCTCGGCAGTGGAATAAGAAACTAGATGAGTTTCTCACCGCTCTGGGATATATCCAAATCAGCTCTGACCATTCTATCTATATGGTTGAAGATGAGAATGGTGTGATTTTCATTGAAATTTTTGTGGATGATCTGCTGGTGTTAACTAAGTCTTTGGAAAAGATCAATAAGTTAAAGAAAGATCTTAGAAGCAGATTTGATATGAATAAATTAGGGGAGGCAAGATATATTTTGGGAATCTAAATAGAGAGAGATAGGGGGAAAAAGATTATCAGACTTACTCAAAAAGAAGCAATAGGTAATATGCTTGAGAAATTTTAGATGGAAAAGGCAAACAGTTGTACCACTCCCATGGACTTGAAAAAAATAAGTGATGGGAGTGTAGAGGGAGTGATGATCTTAGATGATCAGATGAGTCGTGAGGAGAGAGAATTTATGAAGTCTATTCCTTATAGACAGGTCGTAGTAAGTTTGATCTACTTTATCAACTTTACAAGGCCAGACATAGTGGCAGCAAATATGAGTCCTCAGTAGGAGACTTAATGATCCTAGGAAGAGAGATTGGGAGGCAGCTAGAGAGTCATGAGATATTTGGTAGGAACCACAAAGTTATGGTTCCATTTGGGAGGGGAGCATTGACTACTTGGAGTGATGCTAGTTATGGGGATGCACCTTTGAGAAGATGCACTTCTGGGTATGTGTTGTATGTGGGGGAAGTTGCTTACTGTTGGAGCAGTATGCAACAAAAGATGGTTGCTCTGTCTACTCTGGAGGATAAGTATATGGCCTCTTGTTTTTTTGTGAAAGAGTTGATGTGGGTCAAGTCTTTGTTGGAAGAACTTGGGTATATGAAAGAGGGAGTGCATGAAGTTTTTTGTGATAATCAGGCTGCCATTGCTATTGCAGCAAATCCAAAACATCATTTCAAAGCTAAGCATATGGATATAAATTTGAGCTTCGTAAGGGAAAAGGTTGAAAATAAAATTGTAAATCTTGTGTATAAGTCTGATGAAGAAATGGTGGCTGACATGATGACCAAACTTGTGCCGAATCCTAAGTTAAAATATTGTAGGGAAAATTGTGGATTGAAAAAAAAGTTAAAAGTAGACTAGAAAATAACGGGAGTGTTGAAAACCTAGTTTTTGGGTATTTTATGGGTCTAAATAGATTAGCGGAAAAAGACAAGAAAAGAGTAAGCATCATGTCTCCATCCCTTCTTTCTAGCTCCCGTACTTGTTATAGTCACTGAAGGAGAGAGAGATTAATGGAGCCATGGCTGCCTCAACTTTATAGGTAGGACTAAAGAGTGACTTAAGTCACTCTCAACAAAAGGTTGAGTCTGGCAGGACTCAAACCTCTGACCGGCAGAGCGCGGCGTAGCTGTCAGCTCTAACTAGTTTGTCGTAGATGTCCGTTGAGTAAGGGTTTGATAACTATTTAAACTTGTGTATGGTATTGAAACCAATTTACTTAATTAAGAACGAAGGAACATAGAACTAGTTAATATTTAGTGCGGACGTCATTTCGCACGAAACAAATGAATCGGACATTTGTTTCGATGGCTACCATTCAATGTAAGATTTAATTTGACGGCATATATTGCTGCCCGAATCTTGGAATGGTCACTTTGGCGTTTATGGACGTGGCATGACCTGGCGCCACGTGGAAGGATAACATTTGGTTGCGGGAATTCCGGAGAACATACGGACGAGTGGAAGGGTGACACGCGTCCACTGAGTGGCGTTGTCGTACATAGGCTGTACAAAAAGGACATCGACCGTGGTACCTTTCTGTACCATACAATTATTTGATTGGTTCGTACGGCAGTAGATAGGGATTGTGAGAGGAGTTAGGACTTTGCATTTTTTGGATAAACACTTACCTCTCTCTTTATGAGTTTATATAAATTGGCATTTTTTCCACCTCATAACATATCGGCTGGTTGGCTGTTTTGAGCGATTTTTTTTGCTACGGACTCAAAGGAGTCCACGCTGCATAGAGGTGAACTCAGACTGTCACTTTGTCCTCTTGGGCAACAGTGGTTGTGGCTATAAGTGGGTTAGTTAAAATCTATCTAGAGGCTTCCTGAATTCTGTTGTCCAATAGAAGACACAAAATTGCAACTCCCACATTCCAGGCTCCGGACAAAAAAGTCCGGGCGTGGTGAGCCTTTAGAGGTTCCATATCCCAATCCATAACATCATTATCATCTCCACCCGCCGTTGCTTCTTGTTCAAGCTCTGCTAACTTTTGCAATAGCTTCTGTTTCTTCCTTTGAAGTTACTGAGTTGTTGTCAGAGCAAGGGTCCTAGAGGAGGATCCTAGATGTAGGGTGGCCAATTTTGCCGCCATCGCAGTCAATTGCTGGCTTTGTTGCTAGATAATATTTTGTAAGTTCAACTTGGCCGGAGCTAATAGGGCTCGTTCCGGTTCCTCCATGGTGCGAAGCCCCCATAGGTAGAGGAGCTGGAGGGGGAGCGGATTCACTGCGGTTTTCCCTCCACTGGTGAACAAAGCATACTACATCATCTTTTTAGGGACCCATTTTTGCGAAAACATTACCCTTCTTTATGCCTCATAAAAGTACAAGCTTCACATTTTGAGCCTTCGGTGATATATTTGCTTCTGATCTCATTAGATATTTTTGCATCATCAAACTTGGGAAGTTTTATTTGCCGCAACTGAGATTGTGGCAACTTAGCTGTTTTGCCCCGCGAAGTTGGATGATAGTTATCCTTCGTCACAAGGGTTTTCTCTCCCCCCATTCTCCTTCAATGTGTTCTTACTGCTTCCGAGTCCTCTCAGCACGTTTGTTCTCCTGTTGTTTTTGTTTTAGAGCAATTTTTGGTTTCAATCTTCTGGGCAGTGCTTCCACCCATGACTTGTTGTTGACAATTGAGGCAATTATAAAAGAAAACTCGGTCATCTACCCCTATTGCGGGTTTTGACCCGTAGTCAGCCACTTGTTTCCCTTTAAGCTTCAGCAAATCTTGAAGTTCAACATGTTCCTCCTCATTCAAGGAGGTCTCCCTAGCGAATCTCGCAAAGTCCACCCACGCCTTGCCGGTTACGGCTTTCTCCCTTGCCTCACTGTGGACGAAGTGGTCGTACAACTTCATAGCCACCAGAGAAATGTCTTTGGCAGAGGGATTAATGTCCTAAATTGCGTGTCCGGCAATCAGATTATCCAGGGCAGTTTGCCCTTTCGGCGGAAACGAATTACGGATAGCTATAAAATATTTAGTGGCCATAGCTGGGAGGTCTATAGTGGACAATTTGGTTTTCTGACAAAGGCTAGAGAGTCAATTGAAGAGTGTCTGTGGGGTTTCAATCTTCAAACACCGGAATTCCAAGAATTCTTTGATGGCACACTCATTTCTTTACGTGTATAGGAGCCTCCATATGTTCAAAAGAGAGGCAGAAGGGTTGAGATTTGCGACCATTCGAGTCGCAGCCTGCGCGGCTTGAATAGCTTACAACTGGTTCACATATGCTCTTCGTTGTGTATACAGCTTAATATCATCTGTAAAAGTGGGAGTTACTGGTGTTGCCACCGCTGCAACAGATTCGGTTTCTGCTTCTAAAACCGTCGTATCGAGAGCTCGGTCTGAAATCTTGTTATTAGAAGCCATCAAGAGTGGTTGTCGCTCTTTCTAGTACGCCAAAGCACCTCTTGAAAGGTAGTTGACCATCATTAGGAAAAAAGTGGTCTCGAAGTTATCAAGAATTGCTCCGCCGCTATATTTATTGATTTCGAAGTGGGTGAAAAATTTCCACAGCAATTTCAAATTAGAGGAAGCGATTTTGAGCTATCTTCGGTAAAGATCCTAATGTCCCCCATTTCTTTTTCTTCCTTGGCAAGATTGGTAAACTATAGAGAGGACGGCTTGGTATGACTAACAAATTGAGCGGGTGAGATAACTCGTAGGTCTTCGTCTTCGGGACCGAAACCGTCTCCTCCACCAGTAGAAGGTGCTGCTCTAAGAGGTGTGGATCCCCTTCCCACTGAAGAAGTGCGTGCCCCTAAAAATATGGTTGGAGGAAGGGTGTTCCCTGAGGTATGGCTCCTAGCCCTTTGGTTGTGGAGAGTGTACGCGTCCGACGACTTTTTCCGGCCGGGTGGGATCTCCAAATTTGGTAGAGTACCACGGGTGGACGAAGGAGGAGAAGAGGAAGGCCCTTGCTTGGGATACAGTGTATTCCCTCGGGCAGTTTGTCCAGATCTCGAGAAGGTGGAGCTTTTGAGCTGGAAAAAGGTGAACGTCGGGGAGGAGGAGAATGGGCGGGAATAGTGGTAGGGGCAGAAGCGACAAGTGGCTAGGGCAACGATCCAGGAAGTGAGGTAGGAATGTCCCTGGGCTCAAAGGTAGGTCCCAAGGACTGAAAGGATAAAGGTGGAGGAGGAAAGGAGGGAAGAGCTGGGGAAACTTGGGGAGATGGTGATGGAGGGGTTGACGGTCTCAAAAGGATGTGAATTCTCTCGTCCGGTCGTAACTCCACCAAGGCTTCCACGGCTGAAGAGACCTCCACAGAGACAAAAGTAGGCTCTTCCCGAGGAGTAGCAACAAATTCGAAGGTAAATTTACACCCAAACCCTTCATATTAAGTTATGTGATTTCCCCCTCTTCCTGCTGAAGAGGAGGCTCTTGACCAGTCTCAAAAGGAGGAATGTCGAGTGGAGAACGTGCGATAGGAAAGTATCCTAGAGTTGGCACTTCGGAATAAGGTCCTGTCCCTCGCGAAGGAGGAATCTACCTACTGAGAATCCCACCTGACCCACGCCAAGCGTCTCGAATAAGCTTTAATTTGTGTTCCTATATATTGTGCCTTTATACCTCCAAGGCCACCCAATTTACTGTGGCGGGTCCGGCCCCCGCTCTAGCCTTACCCTAAAATTTTAGAATATTCAATAGTTCCTAGGTCCTTTCAACTACACAAGTCAGATTCACTATCGCCATACGCTCATTTCTAGTTTGTTACGCCTGGTCCGCTACCATCTTTCAGACAAATCTTCTGGCACCGTGCCTGGAACCTCTAGATCAATAGGTTTCGATTGCCATAGCCCTCCGGAAGGGTGAACAACCGGTGTTGTTGGAGAAAGTCTCCCGGTGGAAGCTGATACTGGGGGTGGGGAGGTCTCTTCCTTGGGAAAAGGGGCGAATCTTCCCTTGTTGTCTCGATTGTCGAACCTCTTCCCCTTCCAAGGATCTCGCGATTCCCTCTTACCAGTGCCTTCTCCTTCACGAGCCGCGAAGTAGTACGTCCCTTGGATGGCCTGCTGATTGAAGTGTCTAGGGAGGAAGATGGAGGAGGACGAGGATAGGGAGCCTTCTGGGGTTGGTCCTCAACCAAGTGTGAAAAACTACTCTCCGAAGAACTACTTAAAATCTCCACCACCCATCCCACAAGTCTAATAACCCTAGCGCGATCTGTCCCTGCCACTCTCTGTACCAACTCCTTCTTCACCTTCAACTCATGGAGGTCGTGAAATGCAAGGAGTTCCCTACGACCACGACGACGGGAATCTGCCAACACTGTAGGGTCAATAGGAATTTCTTCCCTGGGTATCTTAGATCGAGTATGAAACTCGACCTCCGGAAGAGGACCCAAATTGGGCTCCCTATGGGCTAACCTCTTTGGCCAGGCCCTTGAAGATACTTTGTTCCTTTCCTTGGCCTGGGCCCTGGCTTCCTTTCTTTCCTCGGCTAGGGCCTTCGCAGCCTCAACCAAGGATGAGAAATGTTTGGGAGTTAAGCTAGGAGTAGATGGGGGAGAGGGGGCCCCAGATGGTTCTTTTGCCGGAGAATCAAAGACGGACGCCATTGGTATGGATTCCTTGGACATCTAAGACCCTTCTTTCTGTAATGGCTTCTCCTGCCTACCTTGCTCTTTAGATCTGATATCCAAAGTATTTCCTCCCCCCATGATGGAATCGAGAAGGAGAAATGAAATGATAAATGGAACCCTAACCCCTTTTCTAAAAGAAAGCTTCCACAGTCAAAGCTCTTATCCCCTCTAATGCGACTGGACATGGTTGCTTTTTCAGTTCTGTGCTTCATCGACTGGAAGTCTTTAACACTTGTTCCCTCAAAACCCACTTTTGTGATCAAAATGGGTTTGTTGTCTACTCCAGAAAGGTAACGCCCAAACAAAAATGTAACTACAAACAAAGATACAAATGCACCACCACGTAGAAATATAGAAAGAAATATGATTGGCTGTTTCAGATTTAACAATATCACCTTGCCCTAGAAAATAGAATAAAAGATAGAAAATATGAAATATGGCAAAGCAAGCTCAACATACCCCAGCAATCAACGATGACCACCACTCCCGATGGTACCACAAATAAGTATGATCCTCCTTCACCCCTCGGTATCTGCAACTCAAGACCAACCGAACTCTCCTCGATTTCCAACAACCAAAAAATAAAAAAATCACCCTAAGGAAAGATATTGCCAACTACCCGCCCGGACTATGATTTCCCACACAAGATAGAACCAAAACCAAGATGGAAATAAAGTCAAAAACAGAACAAAGATTCTCAAAAGAAGGTTTGTTGGAATTTTTGAGGGTTTTCTCAGGAGACACTACCCAAAAAGGAACTAAACTCCTTCGGCCCCAAGTGCCTTATACATCAAAGTTTGTCCAATTCTAGGTCCAAAAGTCAAAGCCATGTTATTAACCAATGAGCGCCAAGCAAGTGTAACCAAACTAACATAAGACAAAATATTCCGTACTACACTCGAGGAAAAATGTTATGCTCCTAACTGCGGCTAGTTCCGCGGCCGTAGTAATTATTTGTTCCATTATTATAAGACAAAGTACAGAAAAAAGACACGAAAGTCCTAGACTTTGACCTAAGGTAATTAATGGACCGAATTTTAGCTGAACCTGAACTGAATTCCTACTAACAGCTAACAGCATAATTTAGACGACAATCCGAAAAGTTATATGGCAATCCACAATGTACCCCCCACGAGGGCTTGCCGAAACTAGTCCCATGTAACGGAATTGCAATCTTTAAGACAGTAGAACTTGGCCGTCCCGTCTCCGTTTGGCAGAAAATAAAGTGCGTCCCGCTCAGTTTAGTAAATACAAAGATCTCGTCCGGCTTGGTGCACTCACTCCTCCCTACTATGATGACCGTAGAGGTTAAAAAGGGCTCGGAAATCCTTGGTAATATAAAGGTGTGCCGGAAATGCACACGAAATTGATAGAAGGCAAGATATATTTTGGGAATTCAAGTTGAAAGAGAACGAGAAAGAAATATTATAAGACTAACTCAGAAAGAAGCAATAGAAAACATGTTGGAAAAGTTTAAGATAGATAAAGCTAATAGTTGTACAACTCCAATGGAGTTGAAAAAGGGAAGTGAGGGGAGTGTGGAAGGAGTCATAATCTTAGACGAGGAATTAGATCCTGAAGAACAAAAAATCATATACACTATTCCTTAGAAGTAAGTAGTGGGAAGCCTAATCTATTTTATGAAGTCTACCCGGCCAGATTTAGCTCCAGCAATAGGAGTGCTGAGTAGAAGTCTAAATGCTCCCACTTAGAGAGATTAGGAGGCACCTAAGAGAGTCCTTAGATATTTGATAGGAACTAGGGATCTATAGTTGCATTTGGATGGGGGGAATACTGACATTACTACTTGGAGTGATGCTAGATATGGTGATCCTTCAATGGGAAGATGTACCTCTGGATATGTATTGTATGTGGGTGATGGGGCTTATTGCTGGAGTAGCAAACATGAAAAGGTTATTGCTCAATCCACCATGAAAGCTAAGTATTTGGCCTCTTACTTTGTTGGTAAAGGAGTGATGTGGGCCAAGTCTTTGCTTGGTGAGTGTGGTCACCTTAAGAGTGGTGTGCATTTTTTTTTGTGATAATCAAGCAGCAATGGCTATTGTTGCTGATTGTAAACATCATTTTAAAGCCAAACACATGGACAATAGACTCAATTTTGTTAGAAAGAATGTTGAAAACAAAATAATCAGTTTAGAGTATAGCGCAGATAACGAGATGGTAGCAGATATGATGACCAAACCTATGCCTTCCCATAAGCTTATTTTCTAGCAGAAGTGTGGTCTTAAATTGAAGATCGAAACTCTGAGACCTCCATAAGTCCTCACAGTGGACAGCTTCCAAAAAGCCTCTAGGATAATCCTGACCCCTTTGTGTTTAAGCAAAAAGTAATGCCACCCTGGCAGACAAATACTCTGACCACCTTCACCCCTGTGAAGGGAAGACTCCCTTGAGTCGATAGCAAAAAGAATCTCTGAATTTGCTCCCCTGAGCAGTAAGTTATAGAGGGTCAAAGTTGACCTTTTGTACAGAAGCTCTCTGAAGAGAGGGTCCTATCTTCTAATTTTTCTAAGTCCTATCTCTCTCACAGACTCTATCTACTGATGTACGGAACCAATCAGATTACAGTTTCGTACGCAAAAGTATAGCTGCCGGTGTACTTTATGTACGGACATTGTACGACATGGCCTAAATGTCCACACGTGGAATATCCGGATTCGCTCCTTTAATCCTCGGAGATGCCGCGCTCCAATGTTACATCGCCACGTGTCATCCGATGTGGTGATGCCCACAAACCGCCGAATTCTTCTTCCGCGATCTCGGCGCTAATTCCGGCCGTCCGATTAAACTCGCATTTGATCGTAGCCGTAATAAATACATGCGCGGTATTTGTTTCGCTTACGAAATCAATGCGCGGTATTGATTTCTTATCCGTACCGCAATTCATACTTTTACACTACCATATCTATGTATCCCGTTAATAGTTATAGTTAAATGATTTATCCTACGAGTACATGTTTAAATAATTATCGTACTATATACTACGTAACACTACTTCTAGACTTAACGGCTAAGGCTACCGGCTATCTACTCTTTGACGGCCGGGAGGTACCAGGATCAAATCCTGTCGCCGGCACATATCTTTTAGTAATTAATCCCTAGACTAATATAAATTTCCCGTAAACCTGAGGATAGCCTAGGTAGCCATGGCTCTAGCTTCCTCTCCAATTTCTCAGTGACTGCGACAAGTTTGAGAGTTGGAGAGAGAAGTTAGAGGTAGACTGCCTCGGCTTCTTTATTTCTATTCAGACCTAGAAAATACTTAAAAACCATTAATTTCTACACTCCCCTTATTTTCTAGTCAATCTTTAATTTCAGACCACACTTCTCCCTGCAGAAAATTAGCTTAGGGGAAGGCACAGGTTTGGTCATCATATCTGCTACCATCTCACTATCTGGTCGGTACTCTAAACTGATTATTTTATTTTCTACTTTCTCTCTAACAAAGCTGAGTCTAATGTCCATGTGTTTAGCTTTAAAATGATGTTTAGGATTGGCAGAAATAGCGATTGCTGCTTGATTATCACAAAATATTTTCTGCACACCACTCTTAAGATGACCAAGTTCACCAAGTAAAGACTTGACCCACATCATTTCTTTTACAGCAGAGTAAGAGGCCATATACTCAGCCTCCATGGTGGACTATGCAATAACTTTTTGCTGTTTGCTACTCCAACAGCAAGCCCCATCACCCACATATAATACATATCCAGAAGTGCATCTCCTCATAGGAGCATCACCATAACTAGCATCACTCCAAGTAGTGATGTCAGTATTCTCCCCACCCAAATGCAACCATAGATCCCTAGTTCCTTTCAAGTATCTAAGAACTCTCTTAGCTGCCTCCGAATCCCTCTTAGTGGGAGCATTTAGACTTCTTCTCAGCACTCCTAAAGCTGCAGCTAAATCCGGTTGGGTACAATTCATATAATAGGTTAGACTTCTCACTACTTGTCTGTAAGGAATAGTCTCCATGAACTTCTGTTCTTCAGGAGATAATTCCTCGTCTAAGACTATGACTCTTTCTTCCTCACTTCCCTCACTTCCCTTCTTCAACTCCATTGGAGTTGTACAACTATTAGCTTTATCCATTTGAAAATTTTCAAGCATGTTCCCTATTGCTTCCTTTTGTGTCAATCTTATAATTTTTATTTTTCGGTCTCTCTCTACTTGAATTCCCAAAATATATTTTGCTTCCCCCATATCCTTCATTTCAAATCTCCCCTTAAGATCGGTTTTCAGTTTATTAATTTTTTCCATTGATTTACTTAAAACAAGCAAATCATCAACATAAATTGCAATAAATATAAAACCTTCCTCATTTTCGAAAACATATATTGAGTGATCTGAGCTGATCCGGATATATCCCAGACCGGTAAGAAACTCATCAAGCTTCTTATTCCACTGTCGAGGCGCCTGTTTCAAACCATAAAGAGATTTAATCAGCCAGCATACCTTACTCTCGTCTCCTTCTACCACAAACCCTTCGGGTTGTCGCATGAAGATCTCCTCTTCCAATTCTCCATGCAAAAAGGTTGTTTTGATGTCCATCTGGTGCACTTCCATGTCTTTCGCTGCTGCCAGGCTGAGAAGTATGCGGACTGAGGGAAATCTGACCACCGGGGCAAAGGTTTCCTCGTAGTCTATTCCCTCCTTTTGTGTATATCCCTTTGCCACTAGTCGGGCCTTATAGCGCTTGATTGTGTTATCTGGGTTCAGTTTTAATTTGAAAACCCACTTACAACCGATTGGTTTTCGGTTAGGTGGACAATCCACCAGCTCCCAAGTATCGGCTGCCATAATTGAGGCCATCTCTTCATTGATGGCTGTCTTCCACCGATTTCTTTCTGGACAAGTCATCGCCTCTCCATAAGTTTGAGGTTCATCTTGATGAGATAGTTTTGTTACCTTGTTATTAACCTGTTTTTATCGCAGTCTTTTACTACTCCTCCTTCCCCCTTCAAAATTTGAGGCCGGAATAGATGGTTCTCGTGGATTCTTTCGAACAAACTCAATTTCTCCCCTATCCCTTGATTTTGAATCAATTTCCACCACGTCTTCTGCTTCGGGTAGAGTTGTCACAGAAGTTTCCACAGCCGAGTCGTTTTCAGTCTGATTTGTTCTTGCAAGTATATCATCGTCTCTAAAACCTGGATAGTTAGGAAGCTCAAAGTCATCAGAATTTTCTAACTCAAATCTGATTTTTACTGACTTTGTATATTTGAAGGGGTCCACAGACTTTCCTTCATCCATAACTACTAGATGCTTTACTAAGATTATATCTTCTCTTTTTAGATCATAAACTCTATATCCTTTAACATCTTCATCATATCCTAATAAGTATCCCGGTTTTCCTTTAGGATTTAGCTTCCAATTAGACCGATCTATATCTAGACTGAATACTTGACTGCCGAAAACCTTTAAATGAGATAAGTCTGGTTTCCGGCCTTTCCATCTCTCATAAGGTGTTTGATCTTTTATAGCTGAAGTAAGAACTCTATTTTTGAGGTAATTAGCACAGTTCATTGCTTCTGCCCAAAACCTTTTTCCTATCTTCTTATCCGACAACATACTTCTAGCACTATCACTTAGTGTTCTATTTAACCTTTCAGCTACCCCAGTCTGTTCTGGATTTTCTGGAACTGTCTTTTGGTGTTGAACCCCATCTTCCCTCAAAAAATCCTCAAACTGGTAAGAAGTATACTCTCCACCATTGTCACTCCTTACTCTCTTGATTGGAGTTTCACGGAGTTTTTCGCTCCATGCTCTATATTGTCTAAAACAATCCTCAGCTTCTGACTTGTTTTTCAAAAAAATACACCCGGGAATACCGAGACCAATCATCAGTTATAGTCATCATAAATCTCTTCCCCCCCGGTGAGGGCACTCTAGCCGGTCCCCAAATATTTGTGTGTACTAGATCTAGAAGTTTTTCTCCCTTGTAGGTGGCTGTTTTAGGAAAGGGTAATCTGTGTGCTTTACCTTGAGCACACCCACTACAATCACTTATATCATCACTCTCACTGAACTGAATCCCTTCCACCACTCCCATCTTTTTCATCTCTCTTAACTTATCTAGATTCACATGCCCAAGCCTCTTATGCCACATCATAATATCATGAACACCAGCATAATAAAGTTTGTTCGTTTCATTACTTAAGATCAACCTAAACATCCCATGGCTACCTTTCTTAGCAATGAAATAGACATCCTCCTCAAAACTAGCAGTAAAGACTCCTTCCCTAGTGCTAATGAAAAAACCCTTATCATCTAATACAAATGTAATGATAAGGTTTTTGTTCAGCTCCGGAATAAACAATACATCGGAGAATGTTAATATGGATGTCTTTCCTTCTACTAACACTCTCAGATCTACCGATCCTAAAAGAGTAGTGGTGACTATCCTCCCATCCCCGTACTCTATCTCTACGGTGGGAATCTTTCTTATCTTAGTGAACAGGTGCCTATCCTTACACATGTGCATTGAGGCACCTGAATCTATAATCCAGCCTGCTTCACCTTTCAATCCACCGTAAGCACATTTCTGCCTTCGTGGAATTTCAACCTCGGTTTTTGCCTCCAACTCCTCATCCAAAACGAGCTCATCGTCCTCGTCCTCGAATTCCGCCTCAAGTACCTGTGTGACAAGGGCCTTTTTCTTTCCTCTCGGGGTACCACCGGTCTGCCCCTCCTTTAACCGAAGCTCGGTTAGCTTAGTGCACTTTGCCATATAGTGCCCCGGTTTGTTACAAAAATGACATAAACCTTTGGGAGCCCTTGGTTCGAACTCGTCAGCCTGTTTTTTCTGCTCCCTACCCCCATAGTTTCCGACTAGTTTCCGGGAATCCTCGTTCCTCCAATCGGTCGCTGTTGCCAAGGCTTGGCCACTCTTTCCTCTCCTTCGGATCTCAATCGTATTCTCTCGAACGAGAATCATCCCTACCACTGAGTTCCATATCCACCTTGAGTCCGGCAAGTCCTGCACACGGTTCACTATGTTCTCGAACTCATCAGGTAACTTCATCAGTAAACAGTTAACCTTTTTTTTTTCACTAAAAACTTTTCCCGCACTCTTTAGCTCCATGAAGAGTGTAGCAAGCTCATTGCAAAAATCCAACATATTTCCCCCTTTGTATACACTCCTTAACTTTCTGATCAGCCAACTTTTGTTCCTAAATTGTACCACTTCGGTACATCTCTATGAGAGCCATCCAAAGATCAGATGCCCTTTCTACCTGCAAATGAGGACATGCAAGTCCTTGAGTGAGATGGCGTAGGATGAAGTGCTTTGCCGCCATATTGTTGAAGTCCCAGGTTTCAGTATCATTCTCCTCGTTCCTCGAAATAGGTGACATGAATGCTAAACCAGTTGCTATTGGTGTGGTCGCCTCCTTCTCCTTTCCTTTGTCCACCACCTCTCCTTCCTTTGTTTCCTCCGTTGAAGGTGAATCCTCTTTCCTGGTGAATCTGCTTCCTTTAAACCCTAGAGGAATTCCAAGAGTTGATGGACGCCCTAATCGTCTACTCACTATCCCCCAAAACCTTTTTTCGCATAGAGCTCCTATCATCATACTTTCCCAGTATATGAAGCCAGTTCCATTAAAGATTGGTACCCTAGAGGGTGGGCCCATAACCTCAAACTCTGAGACCTCCATAAGTCCTCAGAGTGGATAGCTTCCTAGAAGCCTCTAGGATAATCCTGACCCCTTTGTGTTTAAGCAAAAGTAACTGCCACCCTGGCAGACAAATACTCTGACCACCTTCACCCCTGTGAAGGGAAGACTTCCCTGAGTCGATAGCAAAAAGTATCTCTGAATTTGCTCCCCTGAGCAGTAAGTTATAGACGGTCAAAGTTGACCTTTTGTACAGAAGCTCTCTGGGAGAGAGGGTCCTATCTTCTAATTTTTCTAAGTCCTATCTCTCTCACAGACTCTATCTACTGATGTACGGAACCAATCAGATTACAGTTCCGTACGCAAAAGTAATGCTGCCGGTGTACTTTATGTACGGACATTGTACGACATGGCCTAAATGTCCACACGTTGAATATCCGGATTCGCTCCTTTAATGTTCGGAGATGCCGCGCTACAATGTTACATCGCCACGTGTCATCCGATGCGGTGATGCCCACAAACCGCCGAATTCTCTTTCCGCGATCTCGGCGCTAATTCCGGCCGTCCGATTAAACTCACATTTGATCGTAGCCGTAATAAATACATGCGCGGTATTTGTTTCGCTTACGAAATCAATGCGCGGTATTGATTTCTTATCCGTACCGCAATTCGTACTTTTACACTACCATATCTATGTATTTTGTTAACAGTTATAGTTAAATGATTTATCCTACGTGTACATGTTTAAATAATTATCGTACTATATACTACGTAACACTACTTCTAGACTTAACGGCTAAGGCTACCGGCTATCTACTCTTTGACGGCCGGCAGGTACCAGGATCAAATCCTGTCGCCGGCACATATCTTTTAGTAATTAATCCCTAGACTAATATAAATTTCCCGTAAACCTGAGGATAGCCTAGGTAGCCATGGCTCTAGCTTCCTCTTCAATTTCTCAGTGACTGCGACAAGTTTGATAGTTGGAGAGAGAAGTTAGAGGTAGATTGCCTCGGCTTCTTTATTTCTATTCAGACCTAGAAAATACTTAAAAACCATTAATTTCTACAAAGATCGACTAGAAAATAAGGGGAGTGTAGAAACTAAAGGTTATTTTTAGTATTTTCTAGGTTAAAATTTGTAAAGATAAAGTGCACAAAATAAGCAGAGGCAGGTTGCCTCTAACTCCTCTCTTCAACTCCCACACTCGTCGCAGTCAATAAAGGTTGGAGAGGGAACTAGAGCCATGGCCGCGTATGTTGGCCAAAGAGAGACAGGTAGTAATTTGGTAAGATTACCAAAAGGGAACTTGGCGAACTGAAGATTTGATCCTGGTACCCTGCTGTTCGTTAAGTCACAAGGAGCCGATAGCTTTATCTTATTAGTCTAGGATCAGTGCTAAGCTAATCACGGTTTATTAATTATTTATACACGTATACGTAGACAATTTCATTTAACAACGCGAACAAATTCTTATGTTATAGATACAGTTTTGTATAGTACGGTGTATGATACTCCACGAAACGAATACCGCGCATTTGTTTCGACAGCGAAACAAATACCACGCAATTATTTTCCACGGCTAGAATTAAAAGTCGATCTTGATCGAACGGCCGCGATAGATGTCGAGATCGCGGAATGGGCGCTTTGGTGGTATTTTGTCATCGCCATGTCAAGTGACACGTGGCACAACCACATTGGCTTGGGCATCTCCAGAGAATACAGTAACAAATCCGGATATGGCAGGCACCAACATTTTGGCCATCCCGTACGATGGCCGTACAAAAAGTACTTTTACACTTGTACTTTTTTCTATCACACAATAATCTGATTGGTGCCGTACTCTAGAAGAATAGGGTTTAGAGCGGGATTTAAGACTTAGAAAATTTGGTAGGTAGACCCCTCTCTCCCAGAGTGCTCCTATACAAAAGGTCAACTTTGACCCTTTATAACTTACTTCTTAGGGTAGCAGATTCAGAGATTCATTTTGCTATTGACTCACGGGAGTCTTGTCTTCACATGGGGGAAGTTGGTCAAAGTTTTTATCTGTCAAGGTGGCAGTTATTTTTTTGAAAACTCAAAGGAGTTAAGGTTATCTTAGGGGCTTCGAGTGAGGTGCCTACTTTGAGGACCAATGGAAGTCTCAGAGTTGTAACCAATGTCTCGAAAGATATTTCCATGGTCTTGCCTTTGGTTCCGTTTTAAAAACGAAAGACGAGCGGGTCCATCGGGATTCCAAGCACTGGCTTCGTGGTACCAGCTAAAGTGAGAAGGCAAGTAGTGGTGGCTTGGAGCTTGTCTGCGGTAATACCAAGCTTAAGCGCGAATCCAGATCCGAGGATCACGCGTTTGACTTTGGTGTCCATGAGAGGGAAAGGAGCAACACCATTAATGGAGAAGGACTTCTGGAAGTTGTCCAGAAAACTAATATGAGGGTCAAGGTTACGATGCTCATCTGCCATGACCGGCAAAATAAGCGAAAGACTACGGTTCAGCTGCAACGCCTTCAAAACGGTGGTTGTAGTGACTTTGTTAACTGTAGGAGATGCTTTCGGAACCTCATTATCAAGAGGAGAGGCTTTAACCTCATCCATCATAGCTGAGAGGATGCTTAGCTATTCTTTGACCCGATGCGCATCATATTTGGTGCTATCAAGAATAGTGAGAGCTTCAGCCACAATAAGGAAGCCGTGTATGGTAGAGGAGAGAGAGATTTTTTCTTGAATGAAAATGGAAATCGGGAATTTTGCAATTTATCGTCTCGATTGTGGTCAGGCGAGCCCTTTTCGAAAGTAACTGGGCCTATTAATGGGCCATGGGTTGTTTGGTGGGGAAAGTGCGGAAGCTACTTCCAAACGATCATGAGCTTCCCACCAACAAGATTGCATCTCATATTCAACCGCATATTGAGCGGCTTGATCAAAGGTGAATTTCAGTCTGTAAGTCTGAGTGAGTTGACTTTGTATACATCTTTTTAATTGATCGGTAAACGGTCCAACAAATTTTAAAACAGCTTCAACATTGGACATTACGTCCGGTAAAGCTTCCCGCAGAGTCTCCATGCAAGCACGTAAAGCAGGGGCGGTTTCACCAGGTTTACGTTTGAAATTCATCAATTCCTTCAATTGATTTGGGTTTTACATGCAATACTCTGCTTCTAACACATCCAACATGACAAAAAGGGGGTCTTGCAACGTAATTGTCATCTTAGGTTGTGTTGGGATAGTAGCACGCGCGGCTACGACATATTGCCAAGGAATTTTTGAGATGGCGTGAATAAAGACATTACCTTGGGCATCTAAGACCTTGGGAAAATCACCCTAATATGGGATATCCAATTGTCCCATGACCTTTGGTGTACCTGCAAAAGGAGGGGAAAATTTTGTCATCACGAGTATAGCATCATATTTGCGGTAATATAATGTAAGGGCCGAACCTCTGAGGTAGCGACCCTGAAGAGAGAATGTTGCACGAAAATCAAATTGATCTTGATAGCGAAATGCCAAATCACGCATTCGATATCATATAGCATACGGAAATGGGATATAGACATGGTATCCTTCATCTCCGAGAAGCAAAATTACATCCTCCCCATGGACCCCTGCGAGGAGGAATCCATGTCGTCAAAGGAGAATGCACTAGGGGTTCCAAATTTGACCCAGCAGGGAATCCAAAAGAGATAGGCTTGAAAAGGATATCCTCTTCAAATTTATTTTCGGTCCTCTATAGGTGGGACATAGATGAAACTGAGGATAGCACAAAGAATCTGTGACCAAGAAATAGTATGATACTGACTTAGGGTTAACAATCACAAAAAATAAACCCTAAATCTGCAGAAACCCTAATTCTGTAGCCAAAACCCTAAATCTGCAGCTAAACCCTAATTCTGCAGATTAACCATAATTCTGCCGCAGAATTTAGGTCAGAATCTGCAGCCAAGAATTAGGGTGGTAGCACGATAGAAAACAAGGATTGAAAGCAAGAAAGATGAAAACAAAAACAATATGTTTTTTTTTTATAAAATAAAATATATATTTTTAATAATTTATTTTTAAAGAGAGACTTTTGCCTTTTGGAGAAGAATGCTAAGCCAAGAGGTAGCCACTAGGCTCTATGGTCTTTGTCACATTCTCTACAAGAGTTATCTCATCATGGCAGCAAAGCAAGAAATATTCCTAACGAATACAAGGGAAAATCCAATTTAAAAATACACTCCTTCCAGGCCAACCAAAACATAAACAAACCACAAAAACAGAACCAAACTGTTCAGCTGCTTGAAGAAGGCACAACAAGGTCTAGATGTGCTTCCCCACAGTCTCTACTCTAACACTTCCACCAAATGACAAAGCTTGGAGGGAAACCTTCTGGACGTGGCCTTTGGCGGTGTGGATTAAAAACGTGGGCAGAAATACAAGGGCAAATATTCTTAACCTATCTAGCCTCTATGGCTAGCTAGCAGTAAGAAAGAGAAATCTTGAGCAATCGGTTAGAGAGAGCAAGAGAAATCTCCGCCGCCAAGAGAATTTTTTTGTCCAAAAGCTAAATTCTCTAAGTCTGAGAATTAGCCTAAGTAGGGACTAAGCTACGCCTAGCGCGAAACTAGCCTAAGTAGAGCCTTCTTTATATGAATGAAACAACTTAAGATGTTGGCGAATAGGCGGCCAACATCGAGTGATGTATGTATAACAATATCCACTGTCCAAGGGTAAAAACCCTCCCTAACTACATGTATGCGCGAACCTACATGGGTTCGCGACTTAAACAAATGAATGTATATTGAAGCGTCGATACTACTCCCGCAAATTGCGTTGTGTCGCCCAAACGATATTTCGCGTCCATAGTGCGAAATCGCATACCTACCCACGAAACAAAACATATCGCACGAAATTAGTATATATTCAACGAAACGTGCATGCGAATTGCGTACACGTCACAAATAGATGATTTGACGATATGGTATCAATGAAAATGCGAAAATCAAGCATGGGAATCGACATCCTACGTGCGTACGGAAATTGTGTGTGAATGCATGATATCGTGCCACGCGTCAAATATCGCGGGTGCGTGCTAAAAATCGTGCGTGCATACAACGATACGATGAGGCATGACAAGATAGACACATAGATACACTGATAGTTAGATAGATATATAGACAAATAATTAGACAGATAATTAAACAGATAAATAGATAGGTAATTAGATATTAGATAATTTGAAAGATAATTAGATAAGATAATTATATTAGATAATTTAAGACATAATTGGACAGATAACTAGACAGATAATTAGATAAGATAATTTGACAGATAGTTAGACTGATAATTTGACAGATAATTAGATAAGCTAATTAAATTACATAATTTAACACATAATCGGACAAATAATTAGACAGAAAATTAGATTAGATGATTTGACAGATAGTTAGACAGATAATTCGACAAATAATTTGATATGATAATTAGATTATATAACTTAACACATAATTGGACAGATAATTAGACAGATAATTAAATTAGATAGTGAATTAGATTAGATAGATAATAAGATTAGATAGATAATCATATTAGATAGATAATTAGATCAAATAGATAATTAGATTAGATTAGATAATATGACAAATAGATGGCAAGATAATTAGACAGATAATTCGACAGATAATTTGACAAATAATTAGATTAGATAACTTGACACGTAATTGGACAGATAATTAGACAGATAATTAAATTAGATAGTGAATTATATTAAATAGATAATAAGATTAGATAGATAATTAGATTAGAGATAACTAGATTAGATAGATAATTACATTAGTTACATAATTAGATAGAAAAAATAAGAGTATAACAGATTTTAAATCCTTCAAACAACCAAAAAAATATTAATACTTGAGAGGTGGGTTGATGAGGTAAAGGGGGAGAAGAGTTTTAGGAAAACTTAATACATCCATTTTTTCTTGAAAATTTTTAAGGAAACTTCTTGATATTTTTAGGGATAAGCTTTCGGTATCCGTTCGCTTGCTCCTCAGCCATCATCCAGATGATTATCCGCGAACAATCCTTTTTTATTGTAACATGTTGTTTTTTCCGGCTGGAATGCCGCGGGTCAACAACAGTAGGGTGACTCCCCAAATCTCCGCCTGTGGTGTGGTCTTCTCCACTCGGAGCTTCTTCCACGAGAGGCTCCACACGTGGCAATTCGGTTGCACCACTCGCCATTTCGGATCCCACACTGTTCATCTCTCCGATCACCTCTTCAACAACTCTCTGATCACCTCTTCAACAACTCTCTGATCACCTCTTCAACAACAGGTGGAGGGATATGAGATATGCCGTTATATCTCGATTCGTGGTTACCCGACATTCTTGAAAATCCCCACATATCTCTAACGACTAAGCGACTCTTTATAGGGAGAAAGATTAGACAAAAACGAGAGTCGGATGTGATAGTAAGCACAAATAAAAAATCTAAATCGATAATGCCATTGCTTGTCGGAACGTGCAATATATATGGGAAAATTATAAAAGTGGGAAGTTAAAGAAACGAGGGAATCCATTGTGAAAACAGGGTGGGTTCAAAATTTAAATTTTATTATTTGGTTGTAAATTTGAAATCATACCTTTTCTAAAAACTCAAAAACGAAACTGGAATTTGTCCAAATTGCCGCCCAAAAATTATAAGAAAGACTTGTGAAAAACGATGCAGCTTATTGAATGTACAGATTTCTCTTAAAAAGAGAGCAAAAAGAAAGACGGTTTGTGTATTATCATTGTTTTGGAGGCATGACGTTTCTATGGTTAATGAATTGGCCACGTTTAATTGTGATCTTCCAATAATATGTCCCGTTACGTCGATTCGTTAAGATATCTTCAAATTGCGCCCCGATTAAAGTTAAATTTTACTGTATTACGTGTTCATTTTTGAACTTCCTCAATTGAAAGCGACATTATTAGAGTTAAGACACCTTATTAAGGTAAAATGAATCTAATAAAAACAACAAAGTGTGACGTTATTAGAATTCAGAAGTACCTTTTTCGTAAGAAAATTAAACAACGAAACGGAAACTCTCGTTTACATTCGAACTACAACCGTTATTCAATCGTTCATAAATGTTTATTTTCAATTATGTAACAACGCATAATTTACATGTAACTTTCGACGGTGGTCACGACGTAATTGACATTCAGCCCGACAATAGTACTAACGTCATAATGACGTCAAAATATACGGATTGACAGTTTTTGTACGTCTACATAATTTAGTGTTTATAATTAGAGCGCAGATTATTATTGACGACATAACTCAATATAAAGTACTTAAATAAATTAGATAAAATTCTTTTTTGAAAAAGTTTTATCACCAAAATTAGAGTTCATAACTCTAATTATTATTTTTCTCTTTTTTTACTCTAATTTTTTCATTACTCTGATTACGATCCGCGGTGTAGCGTCTAGAAAAAGAAGTACTGACATTGACACTTTTTTGGCCTTGAGAGGTAAATTTAGAGGCACCGATAAAGTGTCGTAGGTGCCAATAACGACAAAACGATGTATCGTCACGTGTCGTCTACCCGATGACGAAAAGAAGTAATTACGCAGAAAAAGCAAAAATCTAACCTTTTGTATAAAGGGAATCCTCGATTAGGTAGCTAAAAGCATGGTAAGATGCCTGGCCTTCGTAACCAACCAAACTGGAGAGAAATGGTTGAATGTGACTTCAAAAAGAAAATCGATTTTTGCTCGTACACCTTTGTTTGAGCCATTATGGTTACCGCCACAAACATACAAAGCACATGAAGAAAATGTCTATGGCAATTGACTTTTGCTTTGTTGGCCAATCTACAACATTGAAAAAAAATGTCTTTATCAAACAAAATGACTAACCACCAATTGGACACCTACTAGGTTTTAACCCTCAGGGTTGTCCATTCAACCCTGTACAGAACTTGTCGCCCGTACGGACGGCTGATAGCACCATCTATGACAAGGGTCAAGAAACCGACAACGTTGGAAAATACACTACAATACATGTACATTTGGTACGCTTGGTGGTGTGACATCACACGAGTTTTTAGTACCTCGCCAAACCGAATTTATCTGGTCCGAAAATTTCATTTTCGATTTGTGCGAATAACATCTACCATATAGTCCGATGACAAGCCAAGGTCACGGACGACAGCCACGTGTAAAGTGCAGGAACCAATAAAAAACATTAGCAAATTGATCATGGCAGTGACTCTTTTGGCTACGCACATTCACTCATGTCATTTTGTCAAAAATGTACGTTTAAAGTACAGATTCGTATAAATAAAGTACTGTTGTCAAGCTCGTGTGCATCTTCAACACATTTGCGCTCCTAAGAGTTTTGGAGCCTCATCCCACCTTGTACAAACTCCAGTGTACGGAGAATGGGAGGACAACCAGCCGGATCAGATCTTGGTATTTCCACCTTGGAGCATTA
Organism: Zygnema cylindricum; assembly: GCA_037447655.1. NCBI lineage: Eukaryota > Viridiplantae > Streptophyta > Zygnematophyceae > Zygnematales > Zygnemataceae > Zygnema > Zygnema cylindricum. The sequence continues at coordinate 209,654 of JBBHKE010000836.1, read as the reverse complement.
GGCACTTTAGTTCACCTTAAACAGAGGTCGAACGGCGGAGTTAGTTCGTGCAAAGGTGTTAACTCCATTACATGGCATCTGTTCTATGTAGCTCTAGCCGAGGGGTACATTGTAAAATGGCACGCAACCTTTGGGATTGTCCCATAGATATTGTTGTTAGCCGTCAGTAGGATTTTAGTTCAGGCCCAACGGGCAAGCAGAGCATTTAAAACTTAGGGTCAAAGTTAGGCGTTTCACGTCAATTCAGAACTTTGTTGCCTAATAGTGTACAATAGGAGGACCTTTGGCTGCTAATCTAGGAGGAGCCAGTCGTCTAACTTTTTGCCTTGAGTGTAGTACAGCCTGTTTTGTCTTATGTCATCAAGATAACAATTGCTGGCCACTGATTGGCTTTTGGCCTTGCTTTGACTTTGGCACTTGCACTAGGACAAACTTTGGTTGTATAAGGCACTTGGGGGCGATGGAGACAGGTTGCTTTTCAGTACTGTCTCGTGAGAAAAACCCGAGAGAATTAAATTAATCTTTCTGTTGGAGAACTATTGCATGATGTCGTGGACTCTATTGCCATCTTTATTTTGGATTTTCTTTTGTGGAGACAATAGCTCGGGTGGGTAGTTCGCACTATCCTCTCTTTTGGGCGGTTTGGAATTTCGCTATTTGAAACTTAGAAGAGTCTAATCTTATCCGTACGGCGGAACCGAGGGGTGAGGGAGACTTATACCTATCTTCGGGGCCATTGGAAGAGTTTCTTCTTCTGAAGTTTGGTCATCTTTGTACTCTGAGGTATGTGAGTTCCCTTCACCATTATTATTTATTCCATCTTTATTTCCATTCTCTAGGGCAAGGTGATATTGTATAATCTGAAAAGCCGATATATATTATTTCTATATTTCTGTATGGGAGTTATTTGCACATTCTTGTGGTCGTCTTTGGTTTTTGTCCGGATCTCTTTTGGGCCGGATCTAGCCACTCGCATTTCCTTTCTATTCTTTGGAGAGTGGTAGGGGGTGTAGCATTTAGTGGGCTTCCGGTGGTTAAGCACAATACTGAAAAGCCACCAATGTCCTTTTTAGTTAAAGAGGATAGCTGATTAGGGTGGTGTACTTTTATAGAGAGATCTAGCTCTTCTGTTCTGGTAAGTCATGGGCAGAGGAGAAGCTGAGTATAGAGACCTTTTCGATGTTAGTCAGGAAGAACGAGAGAGGCAAGAAGCAGTGGCACAAGAGGAAGAGTCACAAGTGCCCGAGGAAGCAGTCTCATTCACCTGGGCTTTAAACATAGAGCAGTTTCTTAAGGGAATGATGCTTGAGCCTACTGTAGTTGAGACTCCTCCGAAACACCTAGAGAGACAACCCTCTCCTTACCCTCCTCCGGTCTTTTCCCCTGAGAATTTCCCAACTTTGTCCGAGGCGACCAGATCTAAGGCCGCGGAGAAGGAGGAGAGACAGACATTATCCCCTAAATCACGTAGGAAGGGCTAGGCACATAAGGAATCGGTCCCCGGTCACCCTCCCAAAGTGGGATTCTAAGGCTCCAATAGCGGAGATGTACATTGATCCCAAAATTTTAGTAGATCCTAACCGGCCCGGTCGCAAAGAAATCTTAGCCCTTCACAATCTCCATGAGTTGAAGGATAAGAAGGAGTTGTTGCAGCGGGAAGCAAGGTCAAGTTGAGCCAGGATCGTACGCCCAATGGGAGGTGTAGTGGATATATTGAACAGTTCATCAGAGAGTGGCTCTTCAACCTTAGTCCGGGAGCAACAGGGGATGACTTTGACTTCACACCTCCAGCCCATCAGATCTCAAGACACTGCCACCAGCAGACCGTCGAGGAGAAGGGGGACCTCTCGAGACCGGGCAGGGGAAAGAACCAGCAAACGGGATTTACTAGAGCCCAAGAGAGTGCACCGGTTAGACCACTCTGACGATAAATGCATGTTCACACCGGTTGTTAAGGAAGAAACATTACCTCCTGTTGAGCCAACTTCATTAGAAAAACCTCCTCCAGATGCCCCAATCGTTCGACCTCCGAGAGGATTGTGGAGGACCATGGAAACAGATCCAGAAGTTCCGGGCATGGTGATTGCAGATTTGACTAAGGTGGTTAGCTGGACTCAGGAGTTGGTGGAAACAGTGAAGGCACAGGGTCAGGCCCCCGCGGGGGGTGGACTAGTTATAGTGGATTGAGAGGCTTTAGAAAAAGAAAGGCGGATTTTATGGGAACATGAGTTGAACCTTATACAAGAAGCAAGGCATAGGTCTCGTGGACTTCCCAGTGTGCAAATGTTCACTTGTCGTGGGACAAGACCATACCCTGGAGCACGAATTCAGGAACCCACATCTATCTCGGAAACGCCACTAGGGATGCCTTTTCGGAGACTGACCAAGATACCCTTCTTTAGCAGGAAGGGGGTGGAACCACAAGACCTAATGGGAAGGGTTTGGGTGCAAATATACTTCCTAACATTGCTGCTTCTCCTCTAGTAGTGTTGACTATTGTTTTGGTGGAAGACGCCTTTGCACTAGAAGCCTTGGTGGAATTACGGCCAGACAAAAGGGTTCACATTCCCTTGAGGGCATCCACTCCTCGCGCTTCTACAGCCAGACAATCTCTAGAATCCCTTGCTCTTACATCTTCTCCTTCGCCACCCCTTTCTCTAGCTGCAGTACTGTGCGGGTCACCGGATCCGTCTGTCTTACTTTACAAATACATCGCTTAATCACCTCCTCACAGGCGATCCCCATCCTCTAGTAATGGAACTCCTCCTTCCAAGGGTTCCTAGACCCGGCCCAAGAAACAGACACCCTACAAGAGACAAACACTTTCTCCTCCAATATTCTAGTCGTCACCGTCTCCGCCGCCATCCGTTCCCTGGGGACCTCAACCTTGTGTTCACATCCCCTTGGTGGAGATTGTTCTCTGGGAAGAACCTACCTCTCCTGAATATAAAGGAGCAGATGACCAACCATTTTCTTCAAGAGTAAGACCTTCATCAATGGGTGGGGGGACCATTGCTACTACTACCGTCCGTCCTATTTGAGGAGGGGTCGCGCCAAATCCCGAGGTAGCAGATCCCCGAGCGATCTCACCAGCTTAGTTTGTCAACCCCATCAGATAGGCCTCATCCCGGTTACCAGCCCTACTAAGGAGGAAAAGAGAATGGGGGACATCTGTATCTTCACATGGGACAACTGGAGAATTGCTTTTTGTGATTTTGAACTGTTGTGGAAACACTTCAAAGAATCCAAAATAAACAAATAAAGGGGAGGGGCCATCCCCGCGGATTTTGAGACCACTCTTTTCCCTATGATGGTAAACTATCTAGGCGGAGGAGTTTTAGCGGACTATAAGTAGTGTCAACCCTCTTTGATGGCTCCCAACATCAAAATCTCAGATCCAGTGCTTGACGCCGAAGCCTTAGACACAGCCGCTGACCTGGCTGCCGCAGCAGCAAGTCGTGTTATCGCCACTTTCAATATGGACATGAAACTGCAGGCCCAAGGGAGGGCCTATGCTAACCATCTGCAGGCCGTACAAGCCGCCGAGGTAGCCACCCGGATGGTTGCCAATCCAACTCCTTGCACCACTCTTTTGGACGCCTGGAGACTCCTTTATACAGAAAGGAACAAAACTGCAATGAAGGAGTTCACGCACTTTCGATGTTTGAAAAATGAAACTCCCCAGACGTTGTTCAACCACCTCTCAAGCCTTTGTCAAAAGACCAAGTTGTCTAACATTGACACACCAGCCATGGCCACAAAATATTATGTCACTGTTTGAAATTCATTTGGACCAACAGGACAGACCGCTCTCGACAATTGGAGTGCGAGTCAGGCAATCCACAACAAGAATCCACGGTGCTAGAAATTTCATTGGCCGGTATGAAATTATATGATCATTTTGTAAACACGGAAGCTCGAGAAAAAGCTATTACCGGCAAAGCGCGAGCCAACTTCGGAGGTTTCAAGATGAAATCCTCTCTTAACCAAGAGGAACAAACAAAACTCTAAGCTTTGTGGAAGCTTAAGGGGAAACATGAAGCCGAGACAAGACCTAAACCTGCAATGGGTGCGGATGAAAAAGTTTACCTGTACAACTGCCCGAACTACAACCAAACCGGTCACGAGTGGAAGAGATGCCCTAGGAAGCTTAACTCGGAACGCGGTATCAAGCAAAAGGAGTTTGAGAAATAACGTGTAGAAAGAACTCGCAAGCAGCAGGAACGCAGGCAGGGAGACGGAAGAGGGGATCACACACCGGTCACCCAAGACACTTATAAACCTACTCCCCGCTCTGAGACGACGAAGATGTCTCAATCCTAGTTGAGACAAATCAGACTTCCTAAATTTGATGATACTTAGATATCTAATGAGCTAAGGGGGAAGTGTACCTTTGAGGGGTCTAAATGTGACCCTTCTGGGTTTATGGGCCACAAAGAAGGGCAATGTTTTCGGAAGAATGGGGTCCCAAAAGAAATGCTGCAATATACTTTGTTCACGAGCAAAAGGGAAACAACTGTTAATCCTCTGCCAATGCAACTTTTGTATCCCCGGGGACGTCGATCTCTCGATGAAGCACGATCTAGCAGATTGACGCCGAAACATATCATTCAGAAACAAAGCACTCAATTGGCCGCCTTGGCAGCATAACTGGCTGCTCTGCGCTTGGGATCGAATGCCGGCATACATCAACCTCTAACGCCAGCTCAAAAATTGCAGAAAAAAAAAATTGCTTCAAAGGCTGGCGGAGCTGGAACAGCAGACCACATTGGGTGGAGATGATGATATGATGGGTTGGGATATAGAGCCTCCAAAGGCTCATCATGCTCAGACATTTCTGTCCGTAGCCTAGAACGTTGGCATCGGGAACAATCGCAGACAACTGCGCTCTTCAACATCCTCTCAGAGGAAAGATAAACAACCGATGGAACAAAAGGACCACAAGCGCAATCCACCGGTCTTTTATCCTTCATACCAAGAGCAGTTCTTTTAAACAATAACATTGGGCTGGGCCTAAAACCGACTCATCTTCCTCCTCCGGCTTTAAAGACACTTCCTACCGGCTTTGAAAGGTACAAGAAACCTCAGCGAGAAAAGGATCCTATAACACCCATAACAGATCAAGAATGGTTCGACCGGTACTTGGCTGAAAAATTACCTACAAACGTGCTAGTTACACCTCCAACAGTAAACTTTGACACAGAAAGTGAGGAAGCAGGGGGGGGATAAAGGAGAAATTGGAAGACGAGGACTCACCCATTTCATCGCCCAAAGCTCACCCTCCTTCCTCCAAACCGGCAGTTATGCTAGTACGGCACCTGATGCCCTATCAGCTGACGCACATCAAGACGCTAGCTTCCTCCCACAATTTGCCCGAAGAAACCCTCATTCAAGCACTAGTGGAAGAGATTCACACCAAATGGGAAAAGGTAGCGTTGGCAGAACCACCCAAGACAATCTTCATGTCGGTGGAACCAAAAACTTCTATGGCGGATAGAGATTATAAGGCCATGTCGGTGGCTCTTATTCTTAACAGAACCGGAAATTTTAAACTTAATAGAGATGGCGGGTATTAGGATGCAGTGGTGGATACTAGAGCCCTCCCTAACCTCATAACCACCTCATCATTGCAACAAATGCCCGAAATACTCAGGCCAAAAAACAACCCAAGTGACATATGCCTGAGTACGGTCAGCAATGGTAGCCAACGAGTATATGGCATCATAAAAGCAATGGAAATCGAATTTGCGGATGATGCGGGACAACACGTAAAAATTCAATTTCCCTTCCTTGTGGTGGAAGGTAAGCAATATGAAATTTTGTTGGGTATGGCTACGTGGACAAGATTGAACTTGGAATCAAGCGTTTGGAAGGAACAATTTACAGTTTCAGATCTGGAGAATCGCGAGGGCACCAAAGTGGTGGTCCCCTTGGATTTATGGAATCGGGGGAGAATAAATGTTCCGGTATCTGGATGCTATCCCGTGTACTTTGCATCCACCCCTTCGGAGCTGTTCAAAGGCTCCACCGATATCGTTGATTCCATCTAGCAATTCACTATTTCCCTACGGTGGGAAAGGGAGTATCAAAACAGATTGGAAAAGATGTCCACACTTCGGCGGGAAGTGGATAAGAGCTTTGCTGCTATATTATCCGGAACAACAAAGGTTATCCGATGAGAACTTCGAAAGGTTCCTAACAAAGAGAAGGATTTCAATCGACAAGTGGTGTCACTGGAGATCCAGCCTTCAAGACTCAGAATTCTATCACTATTATCCGACATTAGTTCCGACCTGCAAGTTGTTCTAATATCTGGATACCGAGTAGAAGCGTACTCGGCAAATGAGGTTGACTAGGAAACCCGTGTAGTGAGTGAGTATCGAATACAACAACTGCACCAACTTTACCCACAACAACTCCCGATGTCAGCCATGTCTAACTCTCACCGCACTCTTCCCCTGAATGTGGACAACATCACGAAGTCACATTTGGAGATGCTTGGAAGGGTAGATTTGGTGGTCGCTGGATGGCCATGCCAGGGGTATTCGTTAGCATGACAAGGCAAGGGACACCAGGATGTCTGTAGCAGAAAATTATTTCAGATGACGCGACTGATAACAAAGTTACATGGACCCCATGACACGCCAGTGGGGTACGTCTTAGAAAATAATCACCCCACGGATGATAAAAGGAAACAGGTGGTCAACAGCAGGAACTAAGTGACCAAGGTTTTAGAGACTCCCATAGTTTTTGATGCTGCTCAGATCGGATCAAGAGCCCATAGAGTTCGGGATTATTGGACCAACTTGGTTCCTCCTCCCATCCTCCAACAGCAGTTGAAAATATAGGTTCCAGATCCCAGCTTCACAGTTCAACAGATTCTTGGCCCAGGGCGAATGGCCACCCCCGTGACCAAAGCCGACCGAGCACCATTCTTCTGTTGCAATCATCCCCGAAACCCATGGAGGGCTCTACCAACCCTAGTATCATTTCCCAACAGCCATGCTTACCGAAAAGGCGCACCAAGGATGATATTTGAGGCTAAAGCCGCGACGTGGACAACACCGACTATTAAGGAACGGGAACAAGCAATAGGATTTCTACAGGCAACCACAGCAGCCCCAAGGGTCTTAGCTTTAAAAAGTTGCAGTTTAATCGGGCAAAATATAGATTTGAATGCAATTTTTTGGGTGCAGGAACATTCTCTCGCATTCTCCAGCCTCCAGTCCCAAAAGTCACGGGCAATATACCTTCAAGCTCCACAGTTGTTGGCCATGCAAGTTACTCTGGAGCTTGAGGGGGGAAGAGAGGCAAGAAGGGAACAATTTACTAAATTACACCCAAGAGTTTCCTCAGTGGGGGTGAGCGGAGGCTCAAAAACAAGAAGTTGTTAGAAGCACCGTTTTTGCAGCCTAGAAAGGGACAGATCCTTAGGTAGAGCTTAAATTCGACATCTCCCTCTGGGTTGACCACCAAAAGCATTGACAGCTGTGGAACCCAGGAAGATGGAGTGGACTCAAGGGGAATAGCTAGACCCACCGCACATGGCCTTGCTCTCGAAGCTGTTAGAGGAGAACGGGCAGTTGTTCTATTGATCTGACACAGATGTAGGGATCTATAAGGGGACCCCTTTTTGCATTTACCTGACCGATGAGACAGTGACTGTTTGGCAGAAATAGTACCCTCTCAGCTTCAAGGAGAAGGAGTTCATCACCACAAAGGTGCAGACTTTGGTGGACGCTGGGTTGGTGCACGAAAGTACAAGGCAACATGGGTTTGCCTCTCCAACTGTGCTTCCGCCAAAGAAAGACTCATCCGAGAAACGATAGATTTCCGGATGTGTGGGGACTATTGGATGCTCAACGAGGCAACTCTCTTTGACCGTTATCCCATGCCCACCTAGAAGAGATCTTCGACTCTCCGGCTAGGGCCACCATTTACTCCACATTGGATATGAAGAATGGATTCCACCAGATTGCAATGCTGCTAAAGCACCGCGAGAGGACAGCTTTTTGGGCAGGATCCTGGTTGTATGAGTGGCTGTTCATGCCATTTGGCCTCAAAAATGGACCTGCCATATTCCAACGGGCTATAGATGAGGCCCTCCGAGAAATTGATTGCGCACGGTGTTACATCGATGATGATCATTTTTTCCCAGACATTCGAAAAACACTTGGAGCACATACAGATTGAGGGCATCTTTGGGTGCAGAAAATCATTTATCAGGGTCATGAGGTGACTCCTGGGACGGTGGGTCCCCACATGGTTAAGGTGGTAGCCCTTAGACGCCCTTCCACCCCCGGAAGACATTTTGGCCTTTCGCGCTTTCCTAGGTCAGGCCTATTACTGGAGTTTTATTCCCAAATTCAGTAGCCACGCCTAGCCAATGAATCTGTTATTGCAAAAGGACCAGGAGTGGTAGTGGGTAGAAGAACGAGAGATCGCTTTCCATTTCATGAAAGATTCCCTCAAACAGCATCTGTGCTCTTGATGCACGATCACCAACGACCTTTCCTCGTTTTTACTCATTGGAGCAGGTTCGGATTAGGAGCAGTGTTTGCTCAATTGGACGATGCAGGGACGGAGTACATAGTGGCATACGCAAGCCGGAGCAATAATAGAAGCGAGGGGAATTATAGTAGTTATCACGGGGAATTACTCGTCGCACTATAAGCAATCCAACATTTCAAGCCTTACCTTTATAGAGTACACTTCAACTTTATTACAGATCACCAGCCCCTCAAATGGATAATGGAGAACAGTAAGTTGACCGCTAAGCTCGTCAAATGGGTTCTTTTACTGCACGAATACGATTTCACCATCATCCACCGAGCAGGGGAGATTCATGGAAATGCAGACGGACTCAGCAGGAATCTAGACCCTTCCACTAGAGACTCTACTGGGCTAGGCACAATGAAGACCCAGAGCTTAGCCTGGGACTTATCCGGGCTTCCTTTGCCTTTATTTGGCTGCCTCGTGCTGAAGGAGAATTGTCAACTTTTGCTGCAGATGACGAGGGGTAGGCTCCCATTAGAGCTAGCCGCAAGGATATTTGGAATGATACCGATTCCCTTCAGTTCATCCACAAAGGCACCCCTCTTACCCACCTGGCCGGAATTCACTTGTCGCGTGTTCAAACCAGAATGGCGGCGTATGAATGGGATCGAGGCATTGTTCTCCGGAAATGGGCCGATGGGACAAGGAAAGTGGTGCCTCCTCCGACAGATCGGGAAACCCTCATTGCTCGTCTTCACGAGCAATGCGGGCACTTCGGACAAAAACGGACATCTTGATTGGTCACACGGTCGTACTTATGGCATGGGTTGCGGGCCCAGGTCAACCACGTGGTGCAGACGTGCCCTTTCTGTGACCGAGTGAAAGCAACCTTTAACACAAAAGGTGGAAAGAAACTTCACTCCCTCCCCATCCGGGGGATGTTTTATAGATGGTCACTAGATCTATTGGGACTACTTCCAACATGCCAGAGGGAAAATCGTTCTGTTCTGGTAATGATTGAACACTTCTCCAAATGGATAAAATTGGTGGTTTTCCCCCGAAAAGAGTCCAAAGCAATCGCGGACGACGGCCAAAGATTTGATGGATCACGGGTCCGAGTTTGTCCGAGAATTTTCTAACCTTCAAGAGAAGTGCCTCATTGACCACCGGTTGACCAGGGGAGACCACTCCCAAGCCGATAGCTTGGCCAAGAGGTGAGTACAAATTGTGAAGCGGTCACTACGGAAATATGCAGTGGAAGAGGATTTGGGGGGAATGGGACAAACGGGTTTCTTTGATTGCCATGGGAAAGAGGTTTAGGAGGCTGGCATCCCTCCACTAGTATAGCCCTTACTTCATTATTTTCGGCCGACATCCCATCCTACCTGGAGCTGCATCGCCTCAGGCATTTGTGCTTCCGGAGATGGATAACCGGGGGACTGTAGAGAAAGTGATTGCCGACACGGCCAAGGTATTTCACCAAGAAATACCTTTGGCTATGGGCAATTTATAGGCTGCTCAGCTTAAGGATCAGCTTTGGTATACCCAACGTCGGAGCGGTAATTATGTCCCTCCGCAACGGTGATTCGTGCTCGGGGATTTTGTGTATCGCATGCAACAAAAGAAGGATAATATGGACATCTCGGTTGGACGGGTGATTTTGAAAGTCGTGGAGGTCTCTAACAAACACGTTCTTACCTTGGAAGGGAAAGATGGCCGCAAAATTAAAGAAAATCAAATCACTGTTGCCCCTTGCCATCCGCGAAGGCTAAAGGACAAATCCACTTTCCACCTCACTTACTTCGCAGACCCGCCCTCCTGTTCCCATAAACCTCGCCTTTCTTTTTCTAAAGCCTCCCAATCCACCGTAACTGGTCCACCCCCCCCCGGGGCCTGACCCTGTGACTTCACTATTTCCACCAAATCCTAAGCCCTGCTAACCACCTTAGTCAAATCTGCAATCCTTATGTCTGAAACTTCTTGATCTGTTTCCATGGTCCTCCACAATCCTCGCGGAGGTCGAACAATTAAGGCAACTGGAGGAGGTTTTTCAGGTGCGGTTGGCCCGGCAGGAGGTTACGTTTCTTCGTTAACAACCGGTGTGAACCTGCGTTTATTGTCATGGTGGTCGAATCGGTGCACTCCCTTGGGCTCTGGTAACCCTGTTTGCTGGTTCCTTCCCTTGCCTGGTCCCGAGAGGTCCCCCAGCTCCTCAACAATCTGTTGGTGGCACTGTTATGAGATCGGATGGGCTGCGGGTGTGAAGTCGAAGGCATCCCCTGTTTCTCCCAACCAGAGGTTGAAGAGCCACTCTTTGATGAATTGCTCAATATTTCCACTCCACCTCCCACTGGGCGTACAATCATGGCTCGGTCTGACCTAGCTACTCGCTGCACCAACTCTGTAACAGTAATAGCGGATCGAACTTGTTTATTACAGGGTATTTAGATGTTATGATTGTTGAGTACTAAATTTGGTAGATGTCCGTGAAAGAATCACGCTATTTGGAGTTATATTTTAAAAGTTATAGTGATGGGTGTATTTAGGTGACAGCTTGGGGTCTAAATAATAAGTGGGTATCATTGAAACGCGTTAAGGGTCAAATTAGTACCGAAATTACGCGTGTACGTTTCATAAATTTCTAATGAAACGTTTAGTATACACGGTGCTTCTTTTCGTACAAATTTTAGTACGAAACGTCACTTTCACTTAAGGGAATTTCGAAGGAAGTTTCGCGTGCGAAATTTGTTACGCACGATCATGAGAAGTCGCGTTTCGTTTAACGCGCACCTTTGCACGTAAAAGTTACGTAGTGAAACGTAACGTTTGATTGGTTTGTAAAGTGCTAAGTAGTTAGTAAGAGATTTCGCACGTTTTTGCATTAGTCAGTCTGAGTTTTTGCTGATCAATGATTGGCCCAAGTAAAAGCCGGTTAAAACGGAGCGTTGACTCTGGTCTGGCGAGTCCAAGGCGATGATGGATAATTAGTGAAGTGTAAGAGGAGAGTGGACATCTTTTCCTTTGGAAAAGTTTGTGGAAATTCCGGCTGATCTTGGTCTTCAACGATTAATACCAAATTGGAGAAAAGGCATTTTTGTATTGAAATCTCTTACTAACTAAATAGTGTTTTAGTAGTTAAGAGATATAATTATTAAGAGTGGAGAGTAGTGGAAAACACTTTAATAAGAAGGGTTGAGCCACGAGGGCAAGAGACCAAGCTAATGTTATGTGGACAAAAGCTTCTTCTAATTTAAAGTTTATCCTTATGTGAGTGTGGTCCAATGTGGATGTGTATTTTCCAATGTGTGCAAAGTGTGGTTGGGATTGTTTGTAGTAATGGAATTTTCTGAGAGGTAGGAGATCCTATTACATATGGTTTTAGAGATTTGGTTAGAAACCAAGGAGAAGTTTGCTCACTCGAATATCGACTGTCGTGACCGGTGAGGGTGCTCTAACTTGTGTCGGTAGAAACCACAATGTGAAGTGGTACGGGATTGGAGGGAAACTGAGTGATGACACTGCTAGCGGCCGCTGGTTAGATGTGGGGCGTACTTAGATCCTAACGACTAAGGCGGGGTGGGCAGTGTAGGCACTGCTGAAACTCACTCCAATTACCTAGAGGCCAAACAAACTTGCTTTCTCCTAGCAATGATTCATGTGTAGGGGGAGGGCTTGAAGCCATGAAGTATGAGGATGTGAGGATTAGAGAGTAAAAGATCCTGATGTAGTGGGAAGTGGGAAATTTGCTAATGGAGGAGAAGGAAAGTGGAGTTCTTTACTTTTTTAAGAGCAAAGGAGTCCAGAAATGACTCAAAACTTTTCAAACCCTATATTGTTACCTTTGATTGCTTTCAATTTTGGTGTTGCAAAATTAGTGGTTAAATCTTACCTTTAAGAGCTTTCAATTTTGTTGTTGCAAAATTTGTGATGAAATTCTTACCTTTTGTTTCCATGTTGGGAAATTGAAATTTGAATATGCACTAACTTACTGTCAATGTTTTTTTTTATTTCTCAGATTTTGACATTTTCAAAGGATTTGTTAAGGAGAATAAGTCTTGGATTGGAACAATCTTAGGACTTCAAATTTGCAGCAAATTTCTTTGGGAAATTATATTATCTCTTTCCTTTTGTTTGATTTCATTCTGTGATAATGAAAAATTTTGCATGGAAACGTGAAATGGAGAATACTTTGAATGTATTGAAGAAGCGTACTATGAAAATGGTCAAACGATTTAATAATCATGTTGCCGCTGTAGATGTAACGATTTTCGAAATGAAAAGTGAATTGAAAGTTGTTAATGAAAATGGAAATGTTTCAAATGAGAAATTAGATGAACTTATTAACTTAATTCAGACCAAGAATTATATTAATGACCAAAAGGGTGAAAGTAGTAAAATGAATGCCAATTTTAGGGAGGATGATCATGATACACCTAAGAAGATAAGAGATCACAAATTGTCTATTAGTGAGGCACCATCGTTTGATGGTAAGAAGATTGATGAGTTGGATGCTTGGATTTTTCATATGGAGTTTTATTTGGAATCTAGAAATTGTGATCGTGATGATTACATTTTTTTTGCTCTTAGCTGAATGAAAGGCGATGCTCAGATTTTTTATTATACCCAGAGAAGGTCTAAATTGATTCCTGATAATGCTAATTGGGAAACTTTTAAAACCGCAATCAAATCGTGATTCTTGTCTGTCACTTTTAAATCTAGAATGGAAGAAAAGTGGCTGAACTATAATCAGACTGGATCTGTGAAAGATTACATTGTGGAATTTGACTCATCTAGCATTCACGTCATAAGTTTGACTGATAAAATGGCTAAGTTGCATTTCTTAAATTATCTAAACCATATACTGAAATCAAAATTGAAACATCAAAAATTTAATAATTTGAAAGAATTACAAGACAAGGCATTGGAATTAGAGGATCTATTGGGGTATAATCGGGAACCTAGATCACTTAGGGGTAATTTGAATGAAGTATCAGAGTGGGATGAGGGGAAATTTGTGGATGAGGGTATGAATGTTCGTCTGGTGAATTGGAAAAAAATATTTTCAGGGGAAATCATAGGGTGGACAGAGTGTTCATGCAGGAAACAAATTTAACAATAGAGGGGGATACATTAAGAGTCCTAAACTAAGCATTAATGCTCACAAGCCTAACCTTACCATCCCCACATGCACTATTTCTCAGAAAAAGGGTCATGGAGCATTTGAGTGTGCGCAACTGAAAAAGATTAACTGTTATAACTATGGAGAGGAGGGATATTTTAGTCAAGAGTGCACAAAACCCAAAAGGAAAGTCACTTGTTTCAAATGCGGAGGTCTAGATCATTCCGCTAAAGACTGTACACATAAAGGTTCTCTCAAAACAGTCGATGTAAATGAAGGTCTCCAAGAGGATATTGCATTTACCTAGCTGAGCAAGAAGCCAAGGAGGTGGGAAACGGAAAAGACTAACTTAAAGCCCTCAGTTGAGTCAACCGGATCCAGAAGTGAAAGAGTTAACTCTGGAGGGCAAATTAATGAATGGAAAAGTTAGGATAACTGAATTTATTATGATTCTCACTACACTGCATAGTTTAAAGAATCCTTCTGATGAAATTCTCAACAACACACCTATGTTAGGATAGTTAAGTAATGATGACACCATACACAGTTTGATTAGATTTGAGTCATTAGTGGAATGAAAACCGTTGAGAGTAATGGTTGATTCAGGTGCCACACATAATTTTATTTAATATAGATTTGTAGAGGAAAATAAAATTCGTACTGTCATAAGGGAAAAGCCTTTACATATTCAAGTGAGAAATGGTAATAAGTCCACATTAGACTTACAAACTGACACGATAGAAGTTGATATCCAGGGTGATAAAATGAAAGTTGTGTGTGAAATAATGAATTTGGGAAGTGAAGAACTAATTTTGGGAAAGCCTTGGTTAACTAAACACAATCCTCAAATTAATTGGGAAATTTACACCTTGAAAGTGAAGTCTGAAAACGTTTGGAAGGTTTTGCAAGCATTATCTCCTAAGAAATTGCATATGAATCATATAGATAACATAACTAGATTGGGAGTGGAAGGTTAAATATCTGCTAAAAATTTAAAAAGCACTTAAAAGATAAAACAAATCATGCTTTCTTGTTATAAGTAACTGAGGCAGTTACTGATGAAACGGGGAGAGAAAACACTAACATTGATGTCATCCCTAAATCAGACACCACTAAAACGCTCGAAAAACTAAAATCTGATTTTGTAACTGACATTAATACATCTGATGTTGCTGTTAAAGATTTGATTTTTGAATTTCAAGATATTTTTCCAAGTGATTTACCCTCAAGAAGGCCACCTTCTCGAGATGTGGAACATGTTATTAACCTTGAACCTGAATGTAACCCTCTTGTCACAAGAATTTATAAGCACAGTTTCTTTGAGCATGAGGAATTAAGAAACAGATCAATGAACTCTTAGAGAAAAAGACATATTCAGCCCAGCAAATCACCGTACGGATTGCCAATTCTCTTCGTCAAAAAGAAGGACTGAACGTTGAGAATGTGTGTTGATTATCGTAGTCTGAATAAGATTACGGTGAAGGATAAGTATCCGTTACCTTTAATTTCTAACTTGATAGATCGTTTAAAAGGTGCTAAAGTATTTTCGTTGATTGACCTGCGTAGTGGCTTAAATCAGGTGCCAATTAGAATTGAACATGTTGATTAAATTGCTTTCAGTACTAGGGTGGGTCATTTCAGTGGATAGTGATGCCATTCGGCTTAACGAATGCACCACCTACTTACCAAAGATTAATGAACCAAACATTTTCACATTACATAGATGAGTTTGTCCAAGTATTTATAGATGATATTTTAGTTTACAGTGAATCTAAAGAACAACATATAATTCATTTAAGAAGAGTGTTGGAAAGGTTAAGAGAAAGAAAATTATATGGAAAACTGTCAAAATCCAGCTTTTTTAAAAGTGAACAATTATTTTTTGGACACATAGTTGGTGTGGAAGGTGTTAAAACACATCCATCCAAAATTTTAGAAATCCAAAATTGGAAACAACCTACTAATGTCACAGAAGTTAGATCGTTTTTGAGATTGACCACTTATCACATGAAATTTATCAGGAAGTTCAGTATGATCGCCGCACCTTTGACGGTGAAGGAGACGTTTGTGTGGGGAGCTGATCACGAGGGAGCATTCGAGGAACTAAAAAGGAAGTTGACCTCTGCTTTACACTGGTGTATCCTAACCTTGCTGAGGAATTTGAAGTTTTGATCACTACAGATGCCTCTGATAAAGGTCTAGGTGCAGTTATAAGTCAAAAAGTCGACAAACACTTTCATCCTATTGCTTTTGAGTCTAGAAAATTCAATGATGCTGAAAAGAACTATACAGCATAGGAAAAGGAATTACTTGCAATTGTACATTCATTGGTGAAATGGCGTTGTTATTTGCATAATAAAGAATTTACACTTCACTGTGATTATAAAGTACTCTCTTATTTACAAAGATTAAGTGATGCACAACTTATGACTGGCAGACAAGTTAGGTGGATGCAGAAATTAGCATATTTCAAATTTAATGTCAAACATATTACTGGGAAAACAAATGTAGTCGCATATCCTTTAAGTATATGTTTTTAAATAAGTGTTATGGTTCAAGTTGATTTTTTTTTAGATATTGTTAGAAATGGTTATGATAAAGATCGTTATTTTGCTGTGATTTGCAAGAAAATTTCGGGAGGGAATTTTGACCCATTGAATGAGAGGCATGTCAAAAACTTTAGACTAGAGGATGGTTTACTGTATTTGCAAATTGGAGATAGATTATGCATTCCTCAAGTGGGAGACTTAAGAAAACAAATTTTATGGGAAGCTCATGAGCATTTAGGACATCTAGGTCGAGATAAAACTCTTAGTCGATTGCAAAGTAGATTGCTTTGGCCAGGGATGTGTCAAAACACATGGAAAGTTGTGTCCCAAACCAACAGAGTAAACCTAGTACCCAAAAACCTAAAGGTCTCTTTAAAACCTTTGGATATCCTTGAAAGACCGTGGGAATCTGTCAGTATCGATTTTATTGTCAGGTTGCCTGCTACATCTAAAAGAAATGAGAGCATCATGGTCGTAGTCGATAGGTTCAGTAAAATGGCAATCTTTATCCCTTACAAAACCACTCATTCAGTTGTATATATTGCAAAGTTATATTTTGACAACGTGGTCAGACATCATGGAGTCCCTCTATCTATAGTCAGTGATAGAGGTTCTAAATTTATGTATGCTTTTAGGAAAGAATGACAACAAAATTTAGGCTCTGAATTGAAAATGAGTACCACTTATCATCCTTAGACAGATAGACGGACAGATTGTATGAACCGTACACTAGAAGAAATGCTTAGGACTGTTTGCAGTGGAATTCAGAACACATGGAAATCTAAACTGCCCTTAATGGAATTTGCATACAATTCATGTAAACATGCTAGTACAGGATTCTCACCATTTAAAGTTTCATACGGATACCAACCTAGAGAAAGATTAGACTTAATAACAGGGGTCACTCAAGAGAATAGAGGTTCTGGAACAAAGTTTTGGGAATACGTTCAAACAGTTTGGAAAACTATCCGGGATGCATTTGTGGAGGCACAAAGGAGGCAAGAATTAAATGTTAACCGCAAACGGGGTGATTGGGTGTTACGCACAGGTGACAAGGTTTGGCTTTCTACAACTCATTACAGGTGCAAGATTGAGGGACAATCGGATCCTACGGGGAAATTTGCTCCTAATTACATTGGACCATTTACTGTAATCGAGATGATATTGTCAGTTGCTGCCAAATTGGACTTTCCGCCTTCAACAAAAATTCATCCAGTGATAAACATCAGCCAATTGAAACCAGAGAATCTTCGACCAACTGAAGGAGAATTGGATTTGGATCCCTCAATAATTATAGAACCTAAAGTCCACAGATGGGTAATAGATTGGGTTGGTCAACGGTTCAAGGTCAACGATACTATATTCTGGCAAGTGCATTATCTAGAAAGGCCTGAGGATGAGTTGACTTTTGAGGATAAAAATTCTGAGTTTTTACAGAGGTATTTGAGGGATAATAATATAGAAGTCTCGTCTTGAGAATTTAAGGTGTTTAACTGAGGTCAGTTAAAAATAACGAGGGAATGATGTAACAATAATAGCGGATCGAACTTGTTTATAAAAGGGTATTTAGGTGTTATGATTATAGAGTACTAAATTTGGTAGATGTCCGCAAAAGAATCACGCTATTTGGAGTTATATTTTAAAAGTTATAGCGATGGGTGTATCTAGGTGACAGCGTGGGGTCTAAGTAACAAGTGGGTATCATTGAAACGGGTAAAGGGTCAAATTAGTTCCGAAATTACGCATGTACGTTTCATAAAGTTCTAATGAAATGTTTAGTATACACGGTGCTTCGTTTCGTACAAATTTTAGTACGAAACGTCACTTTCACTTAAGGGAATTTCGAAAGAAGTTTCGCGTGCGAAATTTGTTACGCACGATCATGAGAAGTCGCGTTTCGTTTAACGCGCACCTTTGCACGTAAAAGTTACGTAGTGAAACGTAACGTTTGATTGGTTTGTAAAGTGCTAAGTAGTTAGTAAGAGATTTCGCACGTTTTTGCATTAGTCAGTCTGAGTTTTTGCTGATCAATGATTGGCCCAAGTAAAAGCCGGTTAAAACGGAGCGTTGACTCTGGTCTGGCGAGTCCAAGGCGATGATGGATAATTAGTGAAGTGTAAGAGGAGAGTGGACATCTTTTCCTTTGGAAAAGTTTGTGGAAATTCCGGCTGATCTTGGTCTTCAGCGATTAATACCAAATTGGAGAAAAGGCATTTTTATATTGAAATCT
This sequence comes from Zygnema cylindricum, assembly GCA_037447655.1. Taxonomy (NCBI): domain Eukaryota; kingdom Viridiplantae; phylum Streptophyta; class Zygnematophyceae; order Zygnematales; family Zygnemataceae; genus Zygnema; species Zygnema cylindricum. Next base: position 191,260 of record JBBHKE010000836.1, on the reverse strand, counting down.
CTTACTAACTAAATAGTGTTTTAGTAGTTAAGAGATATAATTATTAAGAGTGGAGAGTAGTGGAAAACACTTTAATAAGAAGGGTTGAGCCACGAGGGCAAGAGACCAAGCTAATGTTATGTGGACAAAAGCTTCTTCTAATTTAAAGTTTATCCTTATGTGAGTGTGGTCCAATGTGGATGTGTATTTTCCAATGTGTGGAAAGTGTGGTTGGGATTGTTTGAAGAAATGGGATTTTTTGAGAGGTAGGAGATCCGATTACAAACTCCTTCTATACCTTTAACTCATGGAGATTGTGAAGGGCTAAGATTTCTTTTCGACCTCGCCGGTTAGGGGAAAGAACCAACAAACGGGGGTTATTATAGCCGAAAAGAGTGCATCGGTTCGACCACCGTGACAGTAAAGGCAGGTTGGACGAACCAACTTTCCACCTCACTTACTTTGCATGTCAGTCCTACGTACTCGACCTCCTGTTGGTGTGTGAACACTGTCACCAGGGGTGGCATGACTGCTGCCTACCGCTCAATTCGGAGTCTCGCTCTCAACCCGGAAATTCGTGGTTCTTTCGAGACTGCGAATTTGGCGGCTATTTTATCTCATCCTCTTATTTAATCAAGACTAAGAGGAAGGGGGGGGAATTTGGGGGGGGAAGAAGGTACGAAATACTTTTTCTTTTTCACTGAATTCCTCATCATCACCTATGCATTATCCTTGGGGGGAAAGGAACAGAGAAGGGCATTGTCACGGATCAGGGGGAGTATCAGCTTTTGGGGAGGAATGCAAGTTTCTTATGCACACCTCCTCGGACCTCTTGCCCAAACCTCACGGTTCCCAAGCACGCTCAACACTGTTCAGTCTAAATTAGAGTGTCAATCGGTTGGACAACTTTGACTCTCAAAATATTGTTTCAACCGCTTAAACTTTTGCCACGCTTGCGAACGTCGACCGTCATAATAAAATTAGCAATTCACACAGCCGACGAATGTTTACGGTAATAAAACTGCGGCAACCACATGTGAATAAAAGTGTTGCAGACACTCACTTTTTGTCGTTACGTGAGGTCCACAATGAGAGCACATTGGATATTCACTTAGGGTTACCTTGCATCAGGCAAAAAATGGGGTTGTTTAGTTGAGAAAGTGTTGTCTTTTGGAAATCTTTCAGTCTTAGAGCAACGCAGCAGCGCAGCTGCTATATAGACAGAACAGCGCAACTGCTATACAGACAGAGCAGCGCAGCAGCGCAGCTGCTATATAAATAGAGCAACGCAGCTGCTATACAGACAGAGCAGCGCAGTAGCAGCGCAGTTGCTATACAAACAGAGCAGCGCAGCAACATAGCTGCGCAGCAGTGAAACTACAACACAAACACGACAACGCAACCACGATTATATTTGATATGGTCTGTACAGACAACGCAGCGTCTGATAATCTAAATGTGATTATGTACAGAATAGAGCAACTGCGATAGATACGATTATAGTCAACTTAGTGGGTAACTCAGTGGTAACTTAGTGGGTAACTTAGTGGTAGCTTAGTTATAGCTCAGTGGTAACTTAGTGATAGCTCAATGGTAGCTCAAATTAGTGGTAGCTTGGTGGTTTGACATACCACTCAAGTACACTGGAATTGTCAGTTCAACACAAGTATAAGACTTAGGACTCAAAAACATATTATGTATCTAGACTTCCAAGTAGTAAAACTGCAAACTGTTTTTGGGAAACTTCTGAGTATTATATCTTGAGTGTTGTTGGGTCAATTGTGCTGAAACTTTAAGAGTTTTCAGTGTTTATGCTACTCTATATTTTGATAGAGTTTTGTGAGGTTTAAATGCTTGTATAAGAATTGGTCAACACTTAAGGACAACTATTTCGTAGGATTTTTGATAGCTTCTGAGAGTGTATCATGTCTACTTCTACTACTGTTGCTGCTCCTCCACCTGCACCGGTGGTTGTTGAACAACAGGTTATGGGCCTGTCATCAAGAATTCTTATAATTTCTGGGGATAAGTATGTTTACTAAGCGGATATGGAGGAGACACATTTTGATAATGTTAATTTTTTGGATATATTGGATGGTTCGCTGGATGAATTTTATCAGTCATGGTCTAAGAAAAATACGCAAGCTCGTTCTATTCTAAAATTTTGTATATCTTAGGACTTAGCTATGTCTTTGATAAAAATGAAAAAAGCAATTGATATCTAGAAATCCCTTAAAAGTGATTATGGAAAGGCTAATGTCTAGGAAGAGCTTCTATTGGCTGGAAAAATTTGGGACTATAAGTACACTGGCATTACAATGGCTGAATATTCTAACAAATTTCGTATCCTTGTAGATGCACATGCTTGTGCAGGTGGGGTGTTTCCTCCGTTTCAACAGGCAACATTGCTCATGAGGGGTCTCCCTCGTAGTATCAAAGGAGCATCTGACATGCTCAAACAAAAAGATAAAGCTAGCTGGACTTTACAGTTAGCCATCAATATTTTACTAGAGGAGGAAGCTACATCTAATATTCTCAATGTTGAGCAAGTAGAGGCTTTAATTCAGACTTTGAGATAAAAGGGCAGTTTAATCAGCAAAGGAATCAGTTTAATCAGTTCAGACATTTTAATCAGAGTGGAAATAGACAATCAAACAATGCATGTTTTTATTGTAGTGAGAGAGGTCATGGATACAAATTCTGTCCTAAACTTAAACAAGCTAACGATACAGGTTTATTCAGGCCGGGGTGGCAACAAAGTCAGTATTACAAAAGCTTCAGGAGGCCTACAACTCGTGGAAATGCACTGTTTTGAGCCTCTTCATCACTCCAAGACGAGACTTTGACATTTTCTGCGGAGGACAACATGGATCTATTCGCTATGGCGGCACCAATGGAGGGCGCGAAATACCCTGGATGGATAATGGATACAGGAGCGTAAGCCCACATGTGTTGGAACAAGGCCATCTTCAAAAATTTGAAAGCAACGGCGAAGAAAAATATTTATTATGCTTGTGGAATGAGTGTCCAAACTCGTGCTATGGGTGATGTGTCCTTGCTAGTTGATGTAGAAGGAAAATCAATTGAAAGGACTCTTCACAATGTCTTATTTGTGCCTGACTTTAAGAAAAATTTGTTTTCTACGTCGTTGGTAGAGAGTAAAGGCTTTAAGGTTAATTTGAAAAATGGTCGGCAGGTTGTTAGTAAAAATGGCACGGTTGCGGTTACAGGTACTACAGATAGTAGTAAGATGTATTGTATGGATATGGCTAATACCAAGGAGAATGATGTTCTGTACCCCGGTGTTTTGCACTCAGATGAGTTGTGGCATAAAAGATTAGGACATGTCAACTATGATAGTTTGAGGAAAATGGTCCTTCCTGGAAAAATAGAGGGTGTATCAATCACAGATGAGTCGGTCAAAACTTGTGATGGTTCCGCTTTAGGAAAAATCTACCGATTGCCATTTCCTAAAGAGTCTGAGCATCGGTCAACGAAACTGTTGCAACAAATTCATTCGGATGTTTTTGGTCCTGCAAAGGTTTCATCTGCCGCGGGGATGAAATATATGGTCACCTTCACAGATGATTTCTCCAGGTTTACAAAATTTTACTTCATGAAGGAAAAGAGTGAAGTGTTTGGTCACTTCAAACACTATAAAGCATGGGTTGAAAAACTACAAAATTTACCAATTTTGCAGCTCAGATCGGACAATGGAGGTGAATATACATCGAAAGAATTTGAAACCTTTTTACTCGAGGAAGGTATTAGTCATCTATTGACTGTTCTATATTCACCGGAACAAAATGGGGTGTCGGAGAGACTAAATAGAATTCTCACGGAGAGCTCTAGGTCGATGCTCGCAGATAAAAATGTGGATCTTAAATTCTGGGCTGAGGCTCTAAATTGTGCAGTTTATATTAAGAATAGGATAGGATCCAGATCGGTAGACACTACTCCTTACGAGATCTGGACAGGTAGCAAACTAGATATTAGGCATTTCAAATTCTTTGGTAGTCAATGCTTTATATTGGATACGTCTACAGATAGATGGAAAATGGAATCGAAGGGACTACCGGGTATTTTGTTAGGATATGACGATCACTCAAAAGGTTATAAAGTCTTTGTGTTTGAGAGGAAAAACATAGTTTTAGCTCGGAATATTATTGTAAAGGATGAGCTTGACTCCGTAGATTTATTTAAAATGAAATAGCAACAAAAGCAGCAAAAGGTACAGGAATATGTCATTTTAGATTGCATGCAAGAAATTGTCCCACAGATGCAACATTCTCCGGTAGTGACTTCGGAGTCAGACTCTCTCTAAGTTCCTCAACAAGTTCAGTTCCAAGCGGACCAACAGCGGTCAATCAACACAGATCGCAACCAGCGCAATGCGCGGCATCTGATGATCTCAGCCTCAGAATTTCCGAGGGGAAGAAGATCTAGCAACCGCCTGCAAGAAAGTTCTCACTTCGCCTACTCGGATGCCTCATGGGAGCCTTTGACCATTCAGGAGGCCTTCTCATCACCAGAACAAAATCAGTAGATCGAGGCAGCAAACGACGAAATAAAGTCCATCATGAAGGCTCAAACATGGGAGCTTGTGAACCTTCCTCTTGATCGAAAAGTGATCGGCAGCAAATGGGTATTCAAAGTGAAGTTAAATCTCGACAACACCATTGAACGTTATAAGGCGAGACTTGTGGCAAAGGGGTATAATTAAAAGGAAGGAATCGATTTCGAAGAAACATTTTTTTCGGTTGTAAGATTTCCAACAGTTAGGATTTTGCTGTCCTTAGTTGCTATAGAAGATATGGAAATACATCAGATGGATGTAAAGACGACCTTTTTGCATGGAGAAGTAGAAGAGACCATTTACATGCAGCAGTCTGAAAAGTATGTGGAATCTGGAAAATAACACTCTGTATGCAAGTTGCTAAAATCTTTGTACAGCCTAAAACAGGCCCCCAGAGAGTGGAATCTGAAGCTTGATGAATTTCTAACTAGCCTGGGATTTCAAAGGAAAAGTTCTGATCACTTTGTCTACGTTCTAAAGGGTGAAAATGGGATAGTGTATATAGTGGTGTATGTAAATGATTTACTATTAATTAGAAAATCAATGGCTGATTTAATAAAATCAAAAAAACTCTAAACTCACGATTCGAGATGAAAGACCTCGGTGAGGCAAAATATATTTTGGGTATTCAGGTAGAGAGGGACAGAAATAAGAAAGTAATAAAATTGAATCAAAAGGAGGCTATTGGAAACATGTTAGATGAGTACGGAATGCGAGGGGCAAAATGATGTCTAACTCCAATGGAGGTTCGGAAGAAGATAAAGGGAGAAGAGACAGAACGAGGTGTCATTGTTAGCGAGTATTTAGAATCACGGGAGAATGATTCTATGACACAAATACCTTACAGACAGATAGTGGGAAGCTTAATATATTTCATGAATTGTACCCGTCCTGACATTGCTGCAGCAGTCGGGGTACTAAGCAAGAGTCTAGAGAATCCGAGAAAATCTGACTTTGATGCACCAAGGAGAGTCTTAAGATATTTGGTCGGAACCAAAGACCTCAAACTCGCACTAGGCGGAGGAGAAGTAAAATTGCAAACGTGGAGTGATGCAAGCTATGGCGACATGCCAAGGCGGAAATCCACCACGAGATTCGTTCTACAAGTTGGGAACGGTACTTGCTGCTGAAGCAACAAACTTCAAAAGGTGACAGCACAGTTGACAATGGAGATAGAAAATATGGCAGCAAGCTCGGCCCTCAAAGAACTCTAATGGGTAAATTCCATGCTACAAGAACTAGGATACATACAAATTGGTCCATAGGTAATTTTGTGTGATAACAGGCTGCCATTGCCATTGCTTCTAACCCGAATCATCACTTCAAAAGCAAGCACATGGATGTACAATTACACTTTGTAAGAGAAAAAGTGTTCTATATAGTGATTAAATTATGTTATTTGCCAGATGCAAAAATGATTGCTAATATGCTCACTAAAGCTCTTCCTGCTCCTAAGCTGAAGTATTGTACGGACGCAGTAAGATTAAGTGAATAGTTGAATTGCTGCACTGCTATACTTTCACTCTGCGATAAGTCCACCATAGAGATATAGTAGGACTGGGTGACTTGCTAACCGCCATATTGCTATGCTGCGATGCTGCGCTAGTTTATTATCGCAGCTGCGTCAGTATATTGAGTCTAAAGCTTTAGGGGAGTGTTGTCTTTTGGAAATCTTTCAGTCTCAGAGCAGCGCAACAGCCCAACAGCGCAGCTGCTATAGAGATAGAGCATCGCAGCTGCTATACAGACAGAGCAGCGAAGCTGCTATAGTGACAGAGCAGCACAGCAGCAGAGCAGCGCAGCAACGAAGTTGCAACACAAACACGACAACGCAACCACGATTATATTTGATATGGTCTGTACGGACAACGCAGCGTTTGATAATCTTAATGTGATTCTGTACAGAATAGAGCAATTGCGATAGATACGATTCTAGTCAACTTAGTGGGTAACTCAGTGGTAATTTAGTGGGTAACTTATTGGTAGCTTAGTTATAGCTCAGTGGTAGCTTAGTGATAGCTCAGTTGTAGCTCAAATTAGTGGTAGCTTGGTGGTTTGACGTACCACTCAAGTACACTAGTATTGTTAGTTCAACACAAGTATAAGACTTAGGACTCATAACATATTATGTTTCCAGACTTCCAAGTAGTAAAACTGCAAACTGTTTTTGGGAAACTTCTGAGTATTATATCTTGAGTGTTGTTAAGTTAATTGAGCTGAAACTTTGTGAGTTATCATTGTTTATGCTACTCTATATTGTGATAGAGTTTTGTGAGGTTTGGATGCTTGTATAAGAATTGGTGAGCACTTAAGGACAAATATTTGGTAGGATTTTTGATAGCTTTGAGAGTGTATCATGTCTACTTCTACTACTACTGCTGCTCCTCCACCTGCACCGGTGTTTGTAGAAGAACAGAAAGCACCTCTCCATACTTAGCCGTATTTTTTTTTTTTTTTTTTAACAAAAGATGTTAATTAGAAATTCAATATGATTCTCTAGACATTTTGGCGAAAATATCCACCATCAGATTTTGAATTTTTGACGCCAACGCCCCTTCTATCTAGTACCTAGCGAGTCTCCACCGACTGTCATCAGGAGGACACTTTGCGCTTACTTGACGCATGTATCGGTCCACTTGTAAAATTCATAATCGATCCACGATGGACGTGAAGTTATAAACTTACATGTGACAAATGGCGTGTACCTTCTGACATCAAAGCCACCCTGTTCGACGACAAAATCTTTGTTGAAGGACATTGTGTCACGCCTCCGCTGGTACAGCGATAACACATAAACGTACAAATGGAACATTCATGGACATTTCTACAAATTTTCATTTTGCAACGGTTTTCGTAACCATTGGTATAACGACAAACGCAAGGACGTACAGATTGTATATTAGCGTGACGCTACTATATATTTTAATCTTCATCCGCTTGTTGAGTTACGTAGTTGCGATTTTGTCCTTTTAAAAACTTTCATTATCCCCGTACGGCTCAACAAGAACCTACGTGGTACCAATCGCAATCTAACATGTAAGCAATTTTTGCTTCACTAGCACGACCTGTTGGAAAGGTGTTACAAATATTACTACCAGTAAACGTGACCGTGCCAGTCAACATGACCGTACGATTACTGGAACGCCTGATGGAAGGTTACCCTTAGCCGAAAAATTGAAATTTAGTCGTCTAAGCGTTACATTGAACTTAGACGCAAATTGAAACGAAACCCTTATAAAAGTGAAGTACTGTAAGTTTTGTACGAAAATATTAAAACGCACGAAACAAAATAGACTTTGTACACACTAATAAAACAAACAGGCATAAAAGTATCAATTAAAATTAAATGAAAAAGATGCGCGTCGTCAAGCGCGAAGAAATCGAGCCACAGTATCTACGAATCAAGATTCTAACATGACAGCGTTATTTCGTTTCGTGCTTTTTAAAATTTTTGTACAAGATTTACGGTACTTCAGTTTAAAGAGATTTCGTTTCAATTTGCGTCTAAGTTCAATGTAACCCTTAGACGACTAAATTTCAATTATGCGGCTAAGTTATTATCCAACGTGCTCTCACCGTGGAGCTCACGTAATGACAAAAAATGACTATCTACAACACTTTTATTTACATGTGGTTGTCGCAGTTTTGTAACCGTAAATGTTCGTCGACTGTGTAAATTGCAAATATTATTATCACGATGGAAATTCCCAAGCGCGATTAAAAGTTTAAGCAGTTGAAACAATATTTTGAAAGTCAAAGCTATCCAACCAATTGACCGTCAAATTTAGACTCAACGCTACTTTACTTGTACCAATGTGAAACACTAATAGTGAATCCTGTTGGGATATTGTCGTTTTCGCGACATTTCGCTAAGCGTCATACCAACTTGTATTTGTTTGACGCGAACTGTCGAGTCATCATACAAAAAGTACGATGTCGTTTCACGACAGTACTTTTGCTGTTCGCAAACGAAACATACTATTTCGTTTCGCGTCACTTGTTTATTTTGTGCCCAGGTGTGTTCTTCAAGCGACATGTGTTAAGTCAACGTTTGGAGTTTGTTGTTTCAAAGGAAGAAGCGTGTGCGCCTTACTTCGTGGAGCTTTCATTGAAGAGTGCACAGTCAACTAGGGACAGATTTCGTCGCTACGCTAAGTTCTGCTTGTCTTATCTTGTTGTCTCTTAGTGCAGAGTAGCGAGTATATATATGTAGCAGTGTACATGTGCAAAGTAATCTATTCAATTATTGAATCTAATATGATTGAATCATAGAGGATTAACCTTGGAGTAAGAGATTATTTAAAGAGAAGAGAGAAGAGATAGAAGAGAGAAGAGAGATGTTGTAAAGAGGCTTCGGCCAAGAACACTTATGATTTTTTTTGATTGAATATTCCTCTTGTCTTTTATGAGCTTTCGCTGTGGAAATGATTTATGTTTTATGAATTATTAAGAGTGAATGTCTTATGCTCAAGATCCTACAATTGGTATCGGAGCTAGTTCTTCGAAGATAGAGAGGGAGCGCATGGGGAGGAAGAAGAATAGAAATACTCCTTCCCCCATGTCGACTTCGGAGAGAGCAAGAGAGTTTAGTTTTTCGGGTCATCAATTTGAAGAGACTCGGAATACGGAGAGAATATTTGAGGGGATGTTTGATACATTAATGAGATATGTAGATTCACGATTTCAAACTCAATCTAGTGAGAAAAGAGAATTTGCTTCATTTCAGGCTGCCGATCCATTCAATGGAGGAGCTTATGAGAGTGAGATAAAAGAGAGAATTAGGAAAGTTAAAGCAAAGATAGAGGAAGATTCAGATTTTGAAGAGGCATTGGATAATGAAGATGATTATAATATGTCGGGGAAATCCGTGGCCTTTAATGGCACCAATTATGCGGTTTGGAAGAAATTTATTTCAAATCAACTTATTCTCAAGAGGCTTTGGAGAATTGTCAACGGAGAAGAGAAGATGCCAACGGAGAGCAAGGCACGTGCTCAATGGAGGTTGAAGGATATTGCGGCAACAACCGGTTTGATGAAAAATTGCACTTCTTCCGTGCTTGATCATTTTCTCGCTCACGGCACGGCCCATGAGTGTTGGCAAGCACTTGAGGAACAATATGAGAAAGGCGTTAAGAAGAAGGGTCAATATGTTTATACGAACTTTATGAATTTTAAAATCAAGTCAAATGAATTGATGGATGATGCCGTGAAACGCTTCAATATTATACTCGAGCAATTACTCAACAATGGTCGAGTTATTTTGGATGCGGATAAATTAAGCGTTTTTCTTAACGCTTTGCCGGACAAGCTTTCGCATCTTAAAGCTATTTTACGAGCGAATGCAGATAATACTTTCGGATTCACCGTTAATTTTATCAAAATGTCGGAGGGAACTCCATCAGCTTCTTCAAGTGGAGGAGGAGGAGTTCTCAACTCTACTACTCCCGAAACCCCGGATCTTAACTATGCCGGTGGTAGAGGAGGTGGTAGAGGAGGTGGCCCGAGAGGTGGTGGTGGCGGCCGAGGCAACAAGAGGGAGCAAGGTCGTCCACCAAAGGTCTCTTCGGATCTTCCCAATGTGACATGCTACCGGTGTAACCAGCTTGGACATTTGTCTTCATCTTGTCCGGATAAGGATAAGCAATGTCATTTTTGCGGTAAGTGGGGGCATACGATCCCTCAATGTTATGCAAAGAGTGGAGATTCCGGAAGTGGAAGAGGAGGTAGAGGAAGTGATAGAGGCGCCCGAGGTGGCGGCCGAAGAGGACGCCGCGGTGGTGGCCGTGGTTACGGTAATGCAAATTACTTTGACTATGGTAATGAAACCGGTGATGATTTTCCGGTTTTTAATCTTACCCTTGATTCGGTAAGTAGTGGAGGAAATTTGGAGAAAGAGTGGATTATTGATACGGGGGCATCTCACCATGTTTGCACGGATGCCACCTTGTTTGATGACATGAGGGAACTTACGGTTCCAAAGTTTATTACGGTTGCAAGCGGCCATGTCATTTCGGTTGGTACGGTTGGCACGGTTCGGCTTGATCTTCTTTCATGGGATAATGATGGGAAAGAAAAATCGACGGAGTATCGTCTTCAAAATACTCTTTATTTTCCGGACGGTACGGTTAATTTGTTAAGCGTTCCACAAATCCAAAAGAGTGGTGGAAGCTTACTTGCGAGAGGTGATCAATCTATCGAGATTTGGAATGAGAAGGGCAATGTTATTGTAAGGAGTGGGGGATAAGGTATCAATTCACGGCGCCTTATTCTCGGGAGTTAAATGGAGTGGCCGAGAGGAAGAACCGTACCTTACAAGAAATGGTCCGTGCGATGGTTTATAGCTCCAGACGAGAGATGTTTTTGTGGGGAGATGCAATTCTTACGGCGAATTATATTTGTAACCGAAGGCTCACTTCGGTTTCTGGAAGTAAAACACCAGAGGAGTTATGGAGTGGGAGAAAGCCCACGGTTCATCATTTGAGAATCTGGGGATGTCATGCTACGGTTTATGTGGAATCAATTAAGAGGAAAGGGAAATTTTCACCAAGGTGTTGGCCGGGAATCTTTGTTGGTTATAGTGCGAAGGGGAATTTGTACCGAGTGTATGATCCGGCTCGTCACACCGTGGAGGAATCTCGGAATGTGGATTTTCATGAGGATCTCAAATCCGCCATGAATTCCGTTGGGAAATTTAAAGAGAATTTGGATTTTTATGAGGAGAGTGAAATTGAGAATTTTCCGTTCATTGGGGATTCAGAATCCGATGAGGAACCGAATGTAAAAAGTCAGAAAAAGAAATTGGGGAAATCGGTTGAAGTTGAATTTGAAAGAAAGAGTAACGGATCTTTGGATTCCCGAGTGCCTTCGAACATTCGGAAATCTCACAGCTCTAAATCGAGTTCTAAATCGAGTGAGAAGTAAATTGTAATTGAATCTGAGGAAGAGAAAGAAGAAAAGGAGGAGGAGCAAGTTATTAACAAAGGGGAAGAAACCGGAGAAACTCACTTACGATCGAAAAAGGGGAAAATGCATCGAATTCACATTATTTTCTTTCAGGTGCTAAGGAGACGGAGTTTCTTTTGTAGCAATCACTTATGAAAAATATGACCGGCGACCCTCAATCTTATATCGAGGCAAAGAGGTCGGTTGATTGGGAGAGTAGGTGGAAACCAACGTGGGAGAAAGAATTTAAGTCGGTGGTTGATAATCAAACTTTTGAGGAAGTGAAATTACCGGAGGGGAAAAAGGCGATTGATGCAAAGTGGGTCTTTAAAACCAAAACTGGAGCGTCGGGTGAAATAATTAAGTACAAGGCGAGGCTTGTGTGTAAGGGGTTCCAACAACGTGAGGGAGTCGATTTTAAGGAGACTTATGCTCCCGTGGTGAAGTTCGACTCACTACGGATTATTATTGCAATTGCAGCGATGGGGAAGAAGCACGTCCATCAAATGGACGTTGAAACTGCGTTTTTAAATGGTGAGTTGGAGGAAGAGGTATATATGAAGGTATCGAAAGGTGTCTCTCCTTTGCAGGAAGGAAATGTATGGCGTTTGCGAAAGTCATTATATGGTTTGAAACAAGCACCACGCAGGTATTTGAGACTTCATCAAGTACTATTGAAGTTTGGATTTGTACGGACTACGTCCGATTCTGGAGTTTATGTGAAAGGTGAAGGAGTTGATCAAATCATCTTTTCTGTTTATGTGGATGATTTCTTGACGGCATGCGACAAGTTGGAGCGCATTAATGAGTTGAAACGTTATCTTGGATTACATTTCAAAGTTACAGATCTAGGAGAGGTACGATATATTTTGGGGATTGAAGTGATACGTGACAAATAGGGGAACATTAAATTGAGTCAAGCTCAATGTTGTAAGGAGATTTTGGAGAGATTTGGTATGTCTAACGCGAAATCGCTTTCTACACCGTTGGATGCAAACCTACACATTCGTAAGTTTGAAGAGGAGGATTCTATCGAAGTACCATATCGAGAGGCGGTCTTATGTACCTTAGCGTTGGTACTCGTCCAAATATTTCGGCCGTGGTTTCCATTGTCAGCCGTTATTGTCACGAGCCAAAGAACGCGCATTGGGAGGCCGTACGACGTATCTTTCGATACTTGGTTGGTACGATTGATCTAGGACTTTTGTTTACTTCAGACAAAAAATTCTTGGGATTGTGTTGGTTATTATGACGCGGATTGGGGCGGCGATTTTGATTCAAGTAAGTCCATGTCAGGATATGCATTTATTTTTGGAGGAGCTACGATCTCGTGGAGTTCTAGGCTACAACCTACGGTTGCGTTGAGTTCCACAGAATCTAAGTATATGGTTGCGTGTCATGTAGCTAAGGTTTCGATTTGGATTAAGGAGATGTTGCGTGAGTTAAGCATTCCTATTGGTTGTATGACAATTTATTCTGATAGCATGAGTTCGATGGCGTTGGCGAAAAGTCCAGTGTTTCACAAGAGGACGAAACACATCAGGATCCAATGGCATTTTGTAAGAGATTTGGTAACGGCGAACGAGATTGTATTTTCGTACGTTCCAACAAAAGAGGAGGTGGCTGATTTGTTGACAAAGGCTGCTACACATGATGTGTTTCAGACGGGACGACTGAAACTTGGATTATTTTGAAAAGTTTGGCGATTCTGACAATAAGTTGGGGATTGTTGGGATATAGTCGTTTTCACGACATTTCGCGAAGCGTAATACCAACTTGTATTTGTTTGACGTGAACTGTCGCGTCATCATACAAAAAGTACGATGTCGTTTCGCGACAGTACTTTTGTTGTTCGCGAACGAAACATACTATTTCGTTTCGCGTCACTTGTTTATTTCGTGCGCAGGTGTTACACTTTGCGTGCAGGTGTGTTCGTGAAGCGACACGTGTTAAGTCAACGTTTAGAGTTTGTTGTTTCAAAGGAAGAAGCATGTGCGCCTTCCTTCGTGGAACTTTCATTGAAGAGTGCACAGTCAGCTAGGGACAGACTTCGTCGCTACGCTAAGTTCTGCTTGTCTTATCTTGTTGTCTCTTAGTGTAGAAAAGCGAGTATATATAGGCAGCAGTGTACATGTGCAGAGTAATCTATTCAATTATTGAATCTCATATGATTGAATCATAGAGGGTTAACCTTGGAGTAAGAGATTATTTAAAGAGAAGAGAGAAGAGAAAGAAGAGAGAAGAGAGATGTTGTAAAGAGGCTTTCGGCGAAGAACACTTATAATTTTTTTTGGCTGAATATTCCTCTTGTTTTTTATGAGCTTCCGTTGTGTAAATGATTTCTGATTTATGAATTATTAAGAGTGAATGTCTTTTGCTCAAGATCCTACATATGGTATAAGCCTTTCTATTCATTAATTTGCCCTCCAAAGTTAACTCTTTAATTTTTGGATCAGGTTGACTTAACTGTGGACTTTAACCTAGTCCTTTCTGTTTCTCACCTCCTGGGCTTTCTATTCAGCTAGGTATAATGCAATATTTTCTTGAAGACCTTCATTGACATCAACGTTTTTGAAAAAACATTTATTTGTATAGTCCTTAGCGTAATGATCGTCAAATTTAGACTATACGGTACTTTACTTGTACAAATGTGTAACTGTAATAGTCAATCTAACTTGGTCGTAGATGGGTATTTAAAAGTTAGGAATATAAAGTTATGAATTTGGTAGACGTCCGCGAAAAGATCTCGCAATTTGGAGTTATAATTCTTAAAAAATAGTGATAGGTGTATTTAGGTGACAGCGCGAGGTCAAACTAACAAGTGGGTATCATTCAAACGAGTTAAAGGTCAAATTAGAACCAAAATTTTGTGTGAACGTTTGATAAAGTAACAATGAAACATTTAGTCGTTTAGTGCGCACAATGGTTCGTTTTGTATAACTTTAGTATGAAACATCACTTTCACTTAATCGAATTTCGTAGGTAGTTTCGTGTGCGAAATTTGCGACGCATGTTCGTGCCAAGTCGCGTTTTGTTTGGCGTGCACTTTTGTACGTAAATGTTTATGTAGTGAAACGTATCGTTTGATTGGTTGGTAAATGCTATGAAGTAAGTAAGAGATTTCCCACGTTTTTCCATTGGTCACTCTGAGTCCATGCTGATCATTGATTCACCGAGGTTAAACATGTTCAACAGAGCGTTAACTCAGGCCTGGCAAGTCCAGGGCGATGATTGAAACTTTGAGACCTCCATAGGTCCTCAGAGTAGGTAGCTTACACGAAGCCTTTAGGATAACCTTGATCCCTTTGTGTTTCACCAAGAATAACTACCATCCTGGTTGACAAAACCTCTCACCACCTTCAACGTTGTGAAGGCAAGACCCCTTTGAGTCTATAGCAAAAAGAATCTCTAAATTTGCTCCCTTGAGCTGTAAGTTATGGAGGGTCAAAGTTGACCTTTTGTAATCAAGCTCTCTGGGAGAAAGGGTCCTATCTACCAAATTTTCCTAAGTCCTATCTCTCTTTAAAACTCTATCTACTTAAGTATGGCACTAATCAAAATACTGTGTTGTATAGAAAGGTATAGGTGCTAGTGTACTTTTTGTATGGCCATTGTACGACATGGCCAACCAAACGACACGTGTCATATCTGGATTCGTTCTTGTAATCCTCGAAAATGCACAAATCGAATGTGGTCATGCCACGTGTCAGTCGATGTGGGGGTGACCGAAAACCGTTAAAATCATATTCCGCGATCTTGGCATTTTCGTTGCCGTATGATCAATACCGAGTTTTAATCGTAGCCGTCATAAATCGTTGCGCGATATTTGTTTCGCTAACAAAACAAGATGCGCGGTATCCGTTTCGGAACCATACCGTGTTTCGTACTTTACAAAAATGTATCCATGTGCGACGTCTATAGTTTCAGTTAAATGAATTAGTTCACGTTTCACAATTTATATATCTGTCAAACCCAATATATATCAACACCGATTCTAGACTTGTAGGTTAAAGCTAACCGCTACCGCCTAGCTTGACAGACGATAGGTACCACGATCAAATCCTGGGTTTGTCAACTACCATTTTAGTAAATCTACTAAAACATCTGACTTTCTCTCTCTGGATAGCATAGGCAGCCATGGCTCTATCTCCCTTTTCAACCTTCAGTGACCGCGATAAGTGTGGGAGCTTAAGAGAGGAGTTAGAGGCAGACTGCCTTGGCTTCTTTTTTGCAATTAATTTTAGACCTAGAAAATAGTAAAATGAACTTTTAATTTCTACACTCCCCTTATTTTCTAGTCACCTTTTAATTTGAGAACACACTTCTCCCAACAGAAAATTAGCTTAGGGGAAGGCACTGTTTTGGTCATCATATCTGCTACCATTTCACTATCTGGTCTATATTCAAAACTGATTATTCTCTTTTTTACCTTTTCGATAACGAAGCTAAGGTTAATGTCCATATGTTTTGTTTTAAAATGGTGTTTAGGATTGGCAAAAATAGCAATAGTTTCCTAATTGTCAAAAGATACTATCTAAACACCACTCTTAAGATGACCAAGTTCAAGAAGCAAAGACTTGACCCACATTAATTCTTTTACAGCAGAGCAAGAGGCCCTGTACTTAGCCTCTATGGTGGATTAAGCAATGACCATTTGCTGCTTTCTGCTCCAGCAGCAAGCCCCATCTCCCACCAACAATACATACCCAAACGTGCATCTCCTCATAGGAGCATCCCCATAGCTGGCATCAGTCCAAGTGGTGATGTCATTATTGTTCCCACCCAAATGCAACCATAGATATCTAGTCCATATGAGATATCTAATGACTCTCATAACTGCCTCTTAATCTTTCTTAGTGGGAGCATTCAAACTCCTACTTAGTGCTCCTACAGTTGTGGCTATGTCCGAACGGGTACAATACATGAAACATATTAGGCTGCCCACTACTTGTCTATAATGGATAGTCTGCATAAATCTTTTCTCTTACGAGCCTACCTCATCATCCAAGATTATAACTCCCTCTTCCACACTCCCATCACTACCTTTCTTTAGTTCCATAATAGTGGTACAACTATTAGGCTTGTTCATTTGGAATCTTTTTAACATGTTTCCAATGGCCTCCTTTTGAGTGAATGTTATTATTTTTCCATCTCTGTCTCTGTCTACCCGAATTTCCAAAATATATCTTGCTTCTCCCATATCTTTCATCTCAAATCTTCCTTTTAGATCATTGTTCAACTTGTTTATTTTATCCATATATATACTTAAAACAAGCAAATCATCAACATAAATTGCAATAAAAATAATTCTTTTTTTCATCTTCAAACAAATAAATTGAGTGATCTGAGCTGATCAAAATATATCCCAAACCTATAAGAAACTCATCGAGCTTCTTCTCCATTGCCGAGGCGCCTGTTTCAGCCCATACAAATATTTGATCAATCGGCATACCTTGCTCTCCTCTCTTTCCTCCACAAATATTTCGGGTTGTCGCATAAATATCTCCTCTTCCAACTCTCCATGTAGGAAGGCCGTCTTGATGTCTATGTGAGGCACTTCCATGTCTTTAGCTGCCGCCATAATGAGAAGTATCCGAACAGAGAGAAACTAGATGACCGGAGCAAAAGTCTCCTCGTAGTCAATTCCTTTTTTCTGGGTAAATCCCTTCGCCACTAACCGAGCCTTGTAGCACTCAATGGTGTTATCCAGGTTGAGTTTTAATTTGAATACCCACTTACACTCGATTGGCTTCGTATCAAGGGACAATCCACGTATTAGCTACCATAATTGAAGCCATCTCCTCATTAATGGTTATCTTCCACCAGTTCATCTCACGACATTTCATTGCCTCACTATAAGTGTGGGGTTCATCAAGATGAGACAGTTTGGTTACCTTGTTGTTAACTTGTTTCTCCTGCAGTCTTTTGCTGCTTCTCCTTCCACCATCAAACTCTGATGCCGAAATGTATGGCTCTCGTGGATTCTTTCAAATAGTTTCGACTTTTCCCCTATCGCTCGATTCCGGGTCTATTTCAACCACGTCTTCCGCTTCGGTTGGATTTGGCACTAGGGTTTCCACGGCTGAATCCTCCTCGGTTTTATTTGTACCTGCAAGATAATCATCTTCTCAAAAACCTAGATAGTTAGGAAGCTCAAAATCATCACAATTTTCTGACTCAAATCTGATTTTGATTATCTTTGTATGCTTAAAGAGATCTATAGATTTCCCTTCATCCATGACCACTAGATGATTTACTAGGATTATGTCTTCTCTCTTGAGATCATATACTCTATATCCTTTTACATCTTTATAATTTCCTAGCTGATATTCTGGTTTTCCTTTCGGATCTAACTTCCAATTTGACTGATCTATGTCTAGGCTGAATACTTGACTATCGAAAACCTTTAAGTTTAAAACATCTGGTTTCGGCCGGTCCATCTCTCATAAGGAGTTTGGGTTTCTACTGCCGAAGTAATAACTTTATTCTTGAGATAATTTGCACACTTCATAGCTTCGGCCCAAAATCCCTTTCCTATCTTCTTATCTAAGAGCATACTCCTGACACTATCACTTAGTGTTCTATTTAAACTCTCGGCTACACCATTCTGCTCAAGATTATCAAAAATTGTCTTTTAGTGTTGCACTCCATCTTCTCTCAGAAAATCCTCAAACTGATTGGAGGTTTACTCTCCCCCATTATCACTTCTTACTCTCTTAATAGAGGTTTCATGGAGTTTCTCACTACATGCCTTATATTCTTTAAAAACCTGTGGAGCCTCTGATTTATTTTTCAAAAAAAAACACTCTAGAGTATCGAGACCAATCGTCAGTGATTGTTATCATAAACCTTTTACCACCAGATGAAGGCACTTTGGCCGGTCCCCAAATATCATATGTACCAAGTCTAACCCTTTTTCTCCTTTATAAGTGGCTTGCATTGGGAAGGGTAACGAGTGTGCCTTACCTTGAGCACAACCACTACAGTCACTTAAGTTTTCACTTTCTCCGAACTGAATTCCTTTTACTATTCCCATCTTTTTCATTTCTTTCAGCTTATCTAAATGCACATGTCCAAGCCTCTTATGCCACAACATGATATCATGAACACCAGCATAGTAAAGTTTCTTCTTTTCATTCCTAAAAATCAGCCTAAACATCCCTTGGCTACCTTTTTCAGCAGTGAAATAAACTTCTTCTTCAAAGCTAGCAGTAAAGGTTCCCTTCCATAATGCTAGTCTCAAAACCCTTTTCATCTAACACAGATGTTGAGATGAGGTTTTTGTTTAACTATGGAATACACATCCCATCAAAGAATTTCACTATGATTGTCTTTCCCTCCACTGAGACTTTCAGATCTACCAATCCTACCATAGTAGTAGTGACTACCCTCCCATCCCAATACTCTATCTCTACGGTGGGAATCTTTCTCATCTTAGTGAACAGGTGTTTATCTTTACACATGTGAATAGAGGCACCACAATCCACAATCAAACCTCCTTCACCTTTCGAACCTCCAAAAGAACATTTCTACTTTCGAGGAATTTCGACTTCGGTCTTTGCCTCCAACTCCTCATCCAACAAGAGATCATTGTCCTCGTCCTTCGATTCCTCCTCGTGTACCTGAGTCACAAAAGCCTTTTTTTTACCTCTTTGAGGTCTACCAATTGCCCCTCCTTTAACCGGAGTTCGGTTAGCTTAGTGCACTCCGCCATATAGTGCCCTAGTTTCTTACAAAAATGACACAAACCTTTGGGAGCCCTTGGTCCAAACTCCTCGGTCCAAACTCCTCGGTCTGATTTTTCTGCCCCCCCCGCTATACTTTCCGACAAGTTTCCTATAATCAATGATCATCCAATCCGTCCTAGTTCCCAAGGCTTGCACACTCTTTCCTCCCCTTTAGATCTCAATCGTGTTCTCCAAAACGAGAATCATCCCTACCACTGAATTCCATATCCACCTTAAGGTTGGCAAGTTCAGCACACGGTTGACTAAGTTCTCGAACTCATCTAATAACTTCATGTGCAAGCAATTAACCTCCATCTTTTCAATTTCAACCTGTCCAGCACTCTCCAGCTCTATGAAAAGTGTTGCGAGCTCATTACAAAAATCCAACATCTTCCCCCCCTTGTATACATATGCGTCAATTTTCTCATCAACCAACTATTGTTGCTGAATCGTACCACTTCGGTACATCTCTATAAGAGCCACCCAAAGATCGGATGCCCTCAGTACCTGCAATTGAGGAGATGCAAGCCCTTAAGTAAGATGGCGCAGGATGAAGTGCTTTACAACTTGTTTGGTATAGTCCCAGGTATCGATATCATTCTCCTCGTTCCTCGGAATAGGTGACATGAATACCAAACCGGTTGCTCTCGGTGTGATCGTCTCTTTCTCTTTTCCTTTGTCCACCACCTCCCATTCCTTTGTCTCCTCCGTTGGAGATGAATCTGCATCTCTGGTGAATCTGCTTCCTCCAAACCCTAGAGGGATGCCAAGAATAGATGGACGCCTCACCCGTCCACTCACTATTCCCCAAAACCTTTTCTCTTATAGAGCTATTGTCATCATACTCTCCCAGTATATGAAGCCAGTTCCATTAAAGATGGGCACCCTATAGTGTGTGCCCATAACGTGCAACTCTGAGACCTCCATAAGTCCTCAGAGTAGGCAGCTCACACGAAGCCTCTACGATAACCGTGATCCCTTTGTGTGTCAGCAAGAATAACTATCACCCTGGCTAACAAAAACTCTAACCACTTTCACCCTTGTAAAGGCAAGACTCCCTTGAGTCTATAGCAAAAAGAATCTCTGAATTTGCTCCCTTTAGTCGTAAGTTATGGAGGGTCAAAGTTCACTTTTTGTACTGAAGCTCTATGGGAGAGTGGGTCCTATCTATCTAATTTTCCTAAGTCCTTTCTCTCTCTAAAACTCTATCTACTGAAGTACGACACCAATCTAAATATTGTGTAGTATAAAAAGGTACAGGTGCCGGTTTACTTTCTGTACGGTCATTGTACGACATGGCCTATCAAACGACACATGTCATATATGGATTAGTTCCTGTTATCCTCGGAGATGCCGTAATTTAATATGGTCTAGCCACGTGTCAGGCCATGTGGTGTTGACCGAAAACCACCAAAATCCTATTGCGCGATCTCGACATTCTTCGCGGCCGTCCGATCAAAACGAGGTTTTAATCGTTGCCATCATAAATCATTGCGCAATATTTATTTCACAGTCGAAACAAAATGCGCGGTATCTGTTTCGGAACCGTACCGTATTCCGTACTTTACAAAACTCTATCTATGCGTGACGTCTATAGTTTTAGTTAAATGAATTAGTTCATGTTTCACAATTTATATATTTGTCAAATCCAATATGTCTCAACACCAATTCTAGACTTGTAGGTTAAAGCTATCTGCTACCGCCTAGCTTGGCAAACGATAGGTACCACAATCAAAGATCATGTGTCTGTCAACTACCATTTTGGTAAATCTACTAAAATATCCTCTTGTCTCTCTCTTGATAGCACAGGCTGCTATGGCTCTATCTCCCTCTTCAATTTTCAATGACTGCGACAAGTGTGGGAGCTAAAGAGAGGAGTTTGAGGCAAATTGCCTCGCCTTCTTTTCTGCAATTAATTTTAGACCTAGAAAATACTAAAAAGAACCATTAATTTCTAATATGATGGATAAATAGTGAAGTCTAAGAGAAAAGTAAAGATATTTTCATTCGGAAAAGTTTGGAGAAATTCTGACTTATCTTGGTCGTGAGCGATTAAAACCAAATTGGAGCATTGGCATTTTGGCACTGAAATCTCTTACAAACTAAGTAGTGTTTTAGTAGTTAAATGATAGAATATTTAAGAGTGGAGAGTAGTGGAAAATGCTTTAAGAAGATGGGTTGAGCCACGAGGGCAAGAGACCGAGCTAATGTTATGTGGATAAAAGCATGTTCTAATTTAAAGTTTATCCTTATGTAAGTGCTTTCCAATGTGGATGTGTATTTTCCAATGTGTGAAATGTGTGGTTAAAATGGGTGGTTGTAATGGGATTTTTTGAGAGGTAGGTGATCCTATTACAAATGGTATCAAAGCTTTGGTTAGAAACCAAGGAGAAGTTTGCTCACTCGAATATTGACTGCCGTGACCGGCGAGGGTGCTTTAACCTGTGTCCGTAGAACCACAATGTGAAGTGGTAGGGGATTAGAGGGAAACTGACTGATCACACTGCTTGCGGCCGCTGGTTAGATGTGGGGCGTGCTCAGGTCCTAAAAACTGAGGCGGGGTGGGCAGTGTAGCCACCACTGAAACTCACTCCTATTAACTAGAGGCCAAACAAACTTGCCTTCTCTTAGCAATGATTTATGTATAAACGGAGGGCTTGAAGCCATGAAATGTGAGGATGTGAGGATTAGAGACAAAAAATCCTAATGTAGTGGGAAATGGGAAATTTGGTAATGGTGGAGAAAGAAAGTGGAGCACTTTATGTTTTCAAGAGCAAAGGAGTCCAGGATTGACTTACCACTTTTCAAACCCTAAATTTTTACCTTTGATTCCTTTCAATTTTGCTGTTGCAAAATTTGTGGTTTAATTTTACCTTTGAGAGCTTT
Organism: Zygnema cylindricum; assembly: GCA_037447655.1. Classification (NCBI taxonomy): domain Eukaryota; kingdom Viridiplantae; phylum Streptophyta; class Zygnematophyceae; order Zygnematales; family Zygnemataceae; genus Zygnema; species Zygnema cylindricum. Next base: position 169,150 of record JBBHKE010000836.1, on the reverse strand, counting down.
GAATTTTGGTGCTGCAAAATTTGTGGGGAAATTTTTTACCTTTCTATTTCAATGTTTGGGAAAATTTTATTATTACTAACTTACTTTTAATGTTTTTTTGATTTTCAGATTTTGATATATTTCAAAAGATTTGTTAAGGAAAGTAAGGCTTGGATTGGAGAAATCTGAGGACTTCAAATCTGATGCAAACTCTTTTGGATTATTATACTATACCTTTTATTGCTTGATTTGATTGTGTGATAATGACAAATTATGCATGGAAACGTGAAATGGAAAATACCTTGAATATATTGAAAAAACGTAATGTGAAATTGGTCAAAAGATTTAATAATCATGCTGGTGCTGTGGATGAAACAATTTATGAGTTGAAAAGTGAATTGAAGGATGTTAAACAAAATGGAAATATTTCAAATCAGAAATTGGATGAGCTAATTAATTTAATTCATACCATAAATGATGTAAATGACCAAAAGGGTGAGAGTGGTAAGAGAAATGCCAGTTCAAGGGAAGATGATTACGATAGATCTAAGAAGATAAGAGATTTGAAATTATCTATCAGTGAAGCACCATCATTTGATGGTATGAAGGTTGATGAGTTAGATGCTTAGATTTTTCATATGGAGTATTATTTGGAATTTAGAAAATGTGATCGTGATGATTACACTTCTTTTGCTAGTAGTTGTCTAAAAGGTGATGCTCAGATTTGGTATTACACTCACGAAGGTCTGAATTGATTCCTGATAATGCTGATTGGGAAGCTTATAAGACCGCGATCAAATTGCGTTTGTTGTCTATTACATATAAATCTAAAATGGAACAAAAGTGAATTCACAATGGAAGAAAAGTGACTTAACGGTAAGCAGATTAGATCTGTGAACGATTGCGTTTGTTGTCTATTACTTATAAATCTAGAATGGAACAAAAGTGAATTCACAATGGAAGAAAAGTGACTTAACGGTAAGCAGATTAGATCTTTGAACGATTATATTGTGGAATTTGACTCATCTAGCATTCATGTGATAGGTTTGACAGATGAAATGGCTAAGTTGCATTTCTAAAACTATCTGAATCTTATATTGAAATCAGAACTGAAACATCAAAAAATTATTAATTTGAACAAATTACAAGATAAAGCATAGAAATTAGAGGATCAGTTGGGGTATAACCATCAAACTCGACTACTCACGGGAAATTTCAATGAAGTATCAGAGTGGGTGAGTAGGAGTTTTAGAAAGAGGGTCTAAATGCAGGTCTGGTGAATAGGCAAAATATCTTCAGGGGAAATTAGAGAGGTGGACAGAGTGTTAATGCAGGAAACAAATTTCACAATAGAGGGGGATAAATTAAGAGTCTAAACCAAGTATTAATGTTCAAAAACCCAATCTAACCATTCCCACATGCACTATTTGTTAGAAAAAAGATCATAGGGCATCTGAGTGTGCACAACTAAAGAAAATTAACTGTTATAACTGTGGAGAGGAGGGACATTTCCGGAGACAATGCACATAACCGAAAAAGAAAGTCACTTGTTTTAAATGCGGAGGTCGAAATCATTACGCTAAGGACTGTACAGATAAAGGATCTCTTAAAACAATTGATCTTAATGAAGGTTTTCAAGAAGATATTGCATTATACTTAGTTGAGCAGGAAGCCTCGGAGGTGGGAAACGAAAAAGACTAGCTTAAAGTCCTCAATTCAGTCTATGAGATCTAGAGGTTAACGAGTTAATTTTGGAGGGCAATCTTATCAATGGAAAGGCTAGGATAGCTGAATTTATTATGATGCTACCTACACTCTATAATTTGAACAATCCTTTTGATGAAACTATTAACAATATACCTATGTTAGGATAGTTAAGTAACGATGACACCAGACATTGTTTGATCAGATTCGAGTCTTTAGTGGAATGAAAAAACCATAGAGAGTTATGGTAGATTCAGGTGCTACACATAATTTTATTTCATATAATTTTGTTGAGGAAACTAAAATTCCTACAGTCATAAGGGAAAAACATTTACATGTTCAAGTGGCAAATGGTAATAAGTCCACATTAGATTTACAAAGTGACATAAAAGAAGTTGATATCCAGGGTCATAAAATGAAAATTGTGTGTGAAATAATGAATTGAGGTAGTGAGGAGCTAAACTTGGAAATCCTTGGGTAACTGAACACAACCCTCAAATTAATTGGGAAACTAACGCCTTGAGAGTGAAAGTTTGAAAATGGTTAAAAGGTTTTGCAAGCATTACTTTCAATGAAGTTGCATAGATATCATATAAATAACATAACCAAATTGGGAAAAGAAGGTTTGATTTCTGCTAAACAATTTAAAAAGCATTTAAAAAATAAAACAAATCATGCTTTCTTTTTATTAGTAACTAAAGCAGTTAGTGATGAAACAAGGGAGAAAACATGAAGATTGATGTCATTTCTGAATTAGACACCACTAAAAATATTGAAAAACTAAAATCTGATTTTGTAACTGACATTAATACATCTGATGCTGCTGTGAAAGATTTGATTTTTGAATTTAGAGATGTTTTCCCAAGTGACTTACCTTCAGGGAGGCCACCTTCCCTAGATGTGGAACATGTTATTAACCTTAAACGTGGATGTAATCCTTTTGTCACGGAATTATAAGCACAGTTTCTTTGAGCAAGAGGAGTTAGAAAAACAAATCAAGGAGCTTCTGGAGAAAGGTCATATTCAACCCAGCAAATCACCGTACGGAGCCCCAGTTCTCTTGGTCAAAAAGAAGGACGAAAAGTTGAGGATGTGTGTCGACTATCATAGTCACAACAAGATTACGGTGAAAGATAAGTATCCGTTACCTTTAATTTCTGATTTGATAGATTGTTTAAAAGGTGCTAAATTATTTACCTTGATTGATCTGCATAGTGGCTTTAATCTGGTGCCAATTAGAATTGAAAATGTTGATAAAATTGCTTTTAGAACTAGAGTCGGTCATTTTGAATGGATAGTGATGCCATTTAGTTTGACGAATGCACCGCCTACTTATCAAAGATTAATGAACCAAATTTTTTTTGATTATATAGATGAGTTTGTTTAGGTGTTTATAGATGATATTTTATTTTACAGCGAATCTAAAGAACAACATGTAATTCATTTAAAGAAAGTGTTAGAAAGGTTAAGGGAAAGAAAACAATATGGAAAATTGTCAAAATCCAATTTTCTTAAGAGTGAACAATTATTTTTGGGACATATAGTTAGTGGGGAGGGTGTTAAAACATATCCATCCAAAATAACTGCAATCCAAAAATTTGAAGCAACCCACTAATGTCACAAAAGTTAGATCATTTTTGGGATTGGCCACTTATTACAAGAAATTTATCAAAAACTTCAGTATGATCGCCGCACCTTTGACAGATTTACTTCGGGAGAAGAAGACATTTGTGTGGGGAGCCGATCAGGAGAGAGCTTTCGAGGAACTAAAAGGGAAGTAGACCTTTGCCCCTACACTGGTGTATCTTGATCCTACTAGGGAATTTGAAATTTTGATCACTACTGATGCATCTGATAAAGGTCTAGGTGCACTCATAAGTCAAAGAGTCGGAAAACATTTTCATCTTATTGCTTTTGAGTCCACGAAATTCAATGATGCTGAAATGAACTATCCGGCACAAGAAAAAGAATTACTTGCAATAGTTCATGCATTGGTGAAATGGCGTTGTTATTTGCATAATAAAGAATTTACAGTTCATTGTGATAATAAAGCAATCTCCTATCTATAAAGATTAAGTGATGCACAAATTATGACAAGCAGACACGTTAGGTGGATGCAGAAATTCGCATATTTCAAATTTAACGTCAAACATATTCTTGGAAAAACAAATGTAGTCGCAGATCCTTTAAGTAGATGTTTTGAGATAAATGTGATCGTTTGGGATGAATTGTTTTTAGATGTTGTTAGAAATGGTTATGATCATGATCCTTATTTTGCTGTGATTTGCAATAATATTTTGGGAGGGAATTTCGACCCATTGAATGAAAGGCATGTCAAAAACTTTACAATAGAAGATGGTTTAATGTATTTGCAAACAAGGGATAGATTATGCATTCCTGAAATGAGAGACTTAAGGAAACAAATTTTACACGAAGTCCATGAGCATTTAGGACATCTAGGTCGAGATAAAACTCTTGGTCAGTTGCAGAGTAGATTGTTTTAGCCCGGGATGGCAAAGGAGGTTTTGAAACACATGGAAAGTTGTGTCCTTTGCCAACAGAGTAAACCTAGTAACCAGAAACCTAGAGGTCTGTTAAAACCTTTAGATATCCTCGAAAGACCATGGGAATGTGTCAGTATGGATTTTATTGTTAGGTTGCTAGCTTCCTCTGGAAGAGATGACAATATCATGGTGGTAGTTGATAGGTTCAGTAAAATGGCAATATTTATCCCTTGCAAAACTACACATTCAGTTGTAGATATTGCAAAGTTATATTTTGACAACGTGGTTAGACATCATGGAGTTCCTCTGTTTATAGTCAGTGATAAAGATTCTAAATTTACGTCTACATTTTGGAAAGAATTGCAGCAAAATTTAGGCACCGAATTAAAAATGAGTACCTCTTATCATCCTCAGACACATGGACATACACAAACGATGAACCTTACACTGGAGGAAATGCTTAGGAATGTTTGTAGTGGAGTTCAGAACACATAGGAATTTAAACTGCCATTAATGGAATTTGCATACAATTCATGTAAACATGCTAGTACACAATTCTCACTGTTTGAAGTTGCATACGAATACCAACCTGGAGAAGCATTAAATTTAATAACAAGATTCAATCAAGAGAGTAGAAATTATGAAACAAAGTTTGGGGAATACATTCAAACAGTTTGGAAAAGAGTACGGGGTGCATTAGTGGTGCACAAAGGCGGCAATAGTTAAATGCTAACTGCAAACGGGGTTATTGGGTGGTAAGCGCAGGTGACAAGGTTTGGCTTTCTACAACTCATTACAAGTGTAAGATTGAGGGACAATCCGATCCAACGGGGAAATTCGCTCCTAAGTTCATTGGACCATTTACTCTAATCAAGATGATATCGTCACTTACTCCCAAATTGGACTTTCCACCTACACCAAAAAATCATCAAGTAATACACATCAGTAAGCTAAAACTTGCAAATCTTTTGCCAAGTGAAAGAGAATTGGAATTGAATCCTTCATTAATTATAGAACCTCAGGTCCAAAGATGGGTAATAGATTGGGTTGGTCAACGGTTTAAGGTCGGCAATACTATATTCTGGCAAGTGTATTATCGAGGAAGGCCAGAAGATGAGCTAACTTTAGAAGATAAGAGTTTAGAGTTTTTACAAAGGTATTGGAGAGATAATAATATAGAAGTCTTGTCTTGAGAATGAAATGTGTTTTAATAGAGGTCAATTAAAAATAAGAAGGGATGATGTAACAGTAATAGTAGATCATGTTGTTTTAAGACAACTGCTGGCACTGAAGATGAAGAAGATGTAGCACTAGTCATCGTAGAACAAATCAAAAGAGGAAGCTTCCACAAATACCAATGGCCTAACAGCAACTTTGACAGACTATAACTTGCAGAAAAATGATTCAATGGTCCTGAAAATTTTCCACATTGTAGATAACATACAAAGGAACACACACAAAAAATTGTAATGAATTCCGCTTTCATATCTCTGAGATATGCAGAAATGAAATTACATAAAACTGAGTGTACAGTTTTCATATCATTTGTTCCTAATGAATCAAATTTACTAAGTCCTACTTTTATACACCGAAACTACCCTAAGTTGTACTGAGGCATTCCAGCCGTACATATAACATTCTAACACAACAAATAGTATGAGTATACCTGTGTACTGAAGGTATGTCATAAACCACATTCTCAACCACTAAACAACTAATTCACTACAAACAAAATTCTATTCTACCAAATATTTACACCGAAGTTCAGACAACGTAAAGTGATAGTGATCTAGTCACGCCTCGTCAGTATTTGTTGGCGGCGGCTGTCAGCTGTCCGACTAGAGGATTTGGCACTGTAGAATTGACTTCACGAAGTCTCGTGGTCCTGCCGAATTTCCGTACGTCCACGGAGGACATACTCGCGCATTTCTCTCAAGTGACGACGCGTGTCCCAAGTGTGAATAAACCGTGAACTCCCAACTTCACTGTCACACTAATTTTGGTAACCACTGAACCAAACTCAACCAAAAATAGCTTAAGTTCTGAATAGCTCTCTCTCCCTCACAGCTGAGGCATAGAGAGGACTAAAGCTTTCTAAAAACAACAGATCAAACTTGGTCGTAAATAGGTATTTAAAGGTTAGGAATATAAAGTTATGAATTTGGTAGACGTCTACAAAAGAATCGCGCGATTTGGAGTTTTAATTCAAAAAAAATAGCGATAGGTGTATTTAGGTGACAACGCAGGGTCAAACTAACAAGTGGGTATCATTGAAACGGGTTTTGGGTCAAATTAGTACCGAAATTTTGCGTGTATGTTTCATGAAGTACTAATAAAACATTTAGTTGTTTAGTGCGCACGATGGTTTGTTTCATACAATTTAAGTACGAAACTTCACTTTCACTTAATGTAATTTCATAGGTAGTTTTGCATGCGAAATTTGTGACGCATGTTCCTGCGAAGTCGCGTTTCGTTTGGCGCGCACTTTTGCACTTAAATGTTATGTAGTGAAACGTAGCGTTTGATTGGTTGGTAAATGCTATGTAGTAAGTAAGAGATTTTGCACGTGTTGCATTGGTCAGTCTGAGTCCTTACTGATCAATGATTGGCCCACGTAAAACCTGTTCAACGGAGCGTTGACTGAGGCTTGGCGAGTCGAGGACGATGATGGATAAATAGTGAAGTCTAAGCGAAAAGTAAAGATCTTTTGCTTTGGAAAAGTTTGGAGAAATTTTGATTGATCTTGCTCTTGAGCGATTAAAACCAAATTGGAGCATTGGCATTTTGGCACTGAAATCTTTATAACTTAGTAGTGTTTTAGTAGTTAAGAGATAAAATATTTAAAAGTTGAGAGTAGTGGAAAATACTTTAAAAAAAAGGGTTGAGCCACAAGGGCAGGAGACCGAGCTAATAATATGTGGACAAAAGCTTTCTTCTAATTTAAAGTTTATCCTTATGTGAGTGCTTTCCAATGTGGATGTGTATTTTCCAATGTGTGGAATGTGTGGTTGAAATGGGTGGTCGTAATGGGATTTTTTGAGAGGTAGGAGATCTTATTACACAATGTGTACTTTAAAAGTACATTTTTTGACAAAATGACATAAGTGACTGTGCGCAACCAAAACACTTACCGCCATGATCAATTCCCAAAACAAAAAGCAAGGGTAAAGCTCTAGCAGACCAAAAGTGAGGTTATTTATAGAAATCCGTATCTTTACGTACTATGCCGTATCATTTTTTTTGTTTTAATCCACAGAATAATGTTGTGTGATGAGGATTTGCCGATAACCGATATGGGCTATTTTTTGGGTAGATGATAATCGATATATTGGTTGGATATATCGCTATCAGTGTTATCGCCGATAAAAACCCAATATTTATTGCTTATTATCGACGATAACACCAATATCGATAGCTATCAGCGATACTTGTACGGACCGTACAAATAAATGTTTGGCCAGTACACTCAACTGTACGTGTTATTCTCGGACGCGCCGCGGACCCCCTTCCCCCCAATTTCGGTAAAAAATCACGATATTTCTTTCATTGTTTCTAATTTAAAGGGGTTTTACTTAGGTACCCCTTCCACAATGTCCTTTTGTCTGTTATTTTTTTATAAATGGTAGGTAATGTAGGTAGTGTGACAGATTTGTTTGTCTATTTTGTTCGTTTGTTCGTCAAGTTTTTCGAAAAAGTTTAATTTTACAAATTTACAATGTAATTTATTTTTTTGGTTTCGGTACTATAATTTTAGATTTATAAAGTATTATTTTAAATTTGTCACCGTCTATGTGCCGCGTTATCCGTAAAAAAATTCAGTTAAATAGTGTACGCAACAAATTCTTACACGTGGCATACCACCCTATATAAAGTAAATGATATAATACAGTATATTAGAAAGTACTATTGTAGGCATACAATGTTTTTTTATGTTATCGCCAAGAGAGGGAGAGGGAGCGGGAGAGGGAGGGGGGGAGAGAGAGGGAGAGGGAAAGGGAGGGGGAGAGGGAGAAAGAGAGGGAGAGGAAAAGGGAGAGGGAGAGGGAGAGGGAGAATGGTGGAGAGGGGATGAGAATGGGAGAGAGATGTTAATTTTTTTTTTACTACTATTATGGAATATTGAGCTCAAAAGGAGTACTTTATTGTCTATTGTGTATCCAGGGTTGAAGATTTAGTTCTTAGTGAAAAATCATCATGGATAAATAATGCATGTAAACACACTACTGGACTTTTACCCTCAAACGAGGGTAAAGAGTGCAGTTGTTATGAGTAATCTTACCAGCTATTTAACCTTAACCTGTTTAAGCATCAAGGCATTTTATTCAATAAACTTTCAATATCTTCTATGACTGATTGCAAAGTTGAGACAATTTTCTCCATATGAGTTCTTCCAAAATAAAAAAAAGGGCCAGATAAATTAAAAAGTACAATGGTAAAACCATCTGAGTTCGAAGGTACAAAAAAAGAGGCATGGCCAAACTGAAAAACTACAATAAAAAAACAAAAAGAGCGATAGGAACACAAAAAAAAAAAAACACAAAGAAAATAAAAGCACCCAAACTCAAAACGAAAGGCACGGCAACTCACATAACCAAAACTACAACCCCAACCCCAACGCAATTAAATATCTACGATACAACCTTGTAAGTCTCCCCAGCCCGGAGAAACACGTTGACGGAGTTCCGGAACACGATGACGTTCCGTAACCGCAACAACCGATCGGAGGAGAATAGAGCGTTGACAATTAAAAGAAGTAAGGATCAAAGGAAGAAGCGATAGACGCAACGGTGTTGTGAAAAGTGACGTGAGCCTAGATCAAATCTCCCTCATGGGAGAAACAAAGCAAATGGACACCATCATGCCCAAAAACAGGACCACATGCACAAACAAGATGCAATTCTGAGACGTCTATAGGTCCTTAGAATAGGCAGCTCACACGAAGCCTATAGGATATCCCTGACCCCATTGTGTTTCAGAAAGAATAACTACCACCCTCGTAGACAAAAACACTCACCACCTTCACCCTTATGAAGGCAAGACTCCCTTGAGTCGATAGCAAAAAGAATCTCTAAATTTGCTCCCCTTAGCAATAATTTATGGTGGGTCAAAGTTGATCATTTGTTCAGAAGCTCTCTTGGAGAGAGGCAGCTACCTACTGAATTATTATAAGTCCTATCTCTCTCTAAAACTATATCTACTGACGAACTGCACCAATCTCAATATTGCAGGGTACAAAAAGGTACACGTGCCGATGTACTTTTTGTACGGCCTTTATACGAGATGGCCATTTCGCGAACATGTGTCACATTCAGATTTGTTTTCATATTCTCGAAGATGTCGCCATCCAGTAATATCCGGCCACGTGGCATCCAACGTGTTTTCAACCGTTAACCGCCAAAGCGTGCATTCCGCAATTTTGACGCATTCCTCGACCGTCGGATTTCATCCGGTTTTCAATCTTAGCCGTTATAGATATTGCAAGGTATTTGTTTCACATTTGAAAAAAAATGCGATATCCGTTTCGGGATATTCCGTAACCTGTACAATAGAAACGGTATCTATGTCTTTATATTCCGTTAAATGAATTAGTCTAATTGTAAACATTTATATGTCTGTCTAACCCTATAGCACTTAGCAGTGGTCCTTGACTAATAGGATAAAGCTACCGGCTATTGGTAACTTTGACAGACGATACGTACAAAGATCAAATCTTGGGTCCGTCATGTTTTTTTTTGGTAAACCTACCAAATTGGTGCTTATCTTCCTCTAGATAGCATAGACAGCCATGGCTCTAGCTCCATCTCCAACTTTCAGTGACTGCAATAAGTGTGTGAGCTAAAGAGAGGTGTTAGAGGCAGAGTGCCTCTGCCTCTTTTTTGCATTTTATCTTATAAAAGTTTAAACCTAGAAAAATACTAAAAGAACCTTTAATTTATACACTCCCTTTCTTTTCTAGTCACTTTTCATTTTAAGACCACACTTCTCCCTACCGAAAATTAGCTTAGGGGAAGGCAAAGGTTAGGTCATCATATCTGCTACCATTTCACTATCAAGTCTCTATTCTAAACTGAATATTCTGTTTTCTACCTTTTCTTTAACGAAGATAAATCTAATGTCTATATGTTCTGCTTTAAAATGGTGTTTAGGATTGGCAAAATGGTAATAGCTACCTGATTATCACAAAACACTTTCTGGACTCCACTCTTAAGGTGACAAAGCTCACCCAGCAAGGACTTAACCCACATTAATTCTTTTACTGCAGAGTAAGAGGCCATGTTTTCCGCCTCCATTGTGGACAGAGCAATGACCTTTTGTTGGTTGCTACTCTAGGAATAAGCCCCATCACCCACATACAATACATACCCAGACGTGCATCTCCTCATAGAAGCATCCCCATAACTGGCATCACTCCAAGTGGTGATGTTAGTATTGTTTCCACCAAAATGCGACCATAGATCTTTAGTCCCTATGAGATTTCTAAGGACTCTCATAGCTGCTCCCAATCTTTCTTAGTGGGGGCATTTAGACTCCTACTTAGTACTTCTACAGCCGTAGCTATGTCCAGTCGGGTATAATTCATAAAATATATCAGGTTGCTCACTACTTGTCTATAAGGGATCGTCAGCATAAATATTTTCTCTTCCACTCCTTCCTCATCATCTAAGATTATAACTCCCTCTTCCACACTCCCCTCACTCCCCTTCTCTAGTTCCAAATAAGTGGTTATAACTATTAGCCTTGTCCATTTAGAATCTTTCGAACATGTTTCCAATGGCCTCCTTTTGAGTTAATCTTATTATCTTTCTATCTCTCTCTCTATCTACCTGAATTCCCAAAACATACCTTGCTTCTTCCATATCCTTCATCTCAAATCTTTCTTTTAGATCATTTTCAACTTATTTGTTTTATCCATAGATTTACTTTAAACAAGTAAATCATCAACATAAATTGCAATAAAAATAATTCATTGCTCATCTTTAAACAAATAAATTGAGTGATATGAGTTGATCCGAATATATCCTAGACCTGTAAGAAAATCATCGAGCTTCTTGTTCTATTGTCGGGGCGCCTGTTTCAGCCCATACAAAGATTTGATCAATTAGCATACCTTGCTCTCCTCCCACTGCTCCACAAATCCTTCGGGCTATCGCATAAAAATCTCCACTTCGAACTCTCTTTGTTGGAAGGTCGTCTTGATGTCCATTTGATGTATTTCCATGTCTTCGGCTGCCCTCATACTGATAAGTATCTAAAACAGAGGGAAACCTAACGACCAGTGCAAAAGTCTCCTTGTTGTCAATTCTATTTTTCAAGGAAAATACTTTCGCCACTAACCAAGCCTTGTAGCGCTCAATGGTGTTATTCGGGTATAGTTTCAATATAAATACCCACTTACACCCCATTGGCTTTTTTTCAGGAGGACAGTCCACCAACTCCCACGTATTGGCTGCCATAATCGAAGCCATATCCTCATTAATGGCTTTCTTCTACCGGTTTGTTTCAAGACAGTTCATTGCCTCGTTACAAGTTTGAGGTTTTTTGGGGTGAGACAGTTTGGTTACCTTGTTGTTTACATGTCTCTCTTGCAGTCTTTTGCTGCTTCTTCTTCCTCCCTCAAAATCTGATGCCGGAATAGATGGCTCTCATGGATTCTTCAGAACAGTTTCGACTTCTCCCCTATCCCTTGATTTAAGGTCTATTTCCTCCACGTCTTTCGCTTTGGTAAGAGTTGTTACTAGGGGTTCCATAGCTAAGTCCTCTTCGATCTGATGCTTTCTTGTAAGATCATCATCTTCTCAGAAACCTGGATAGTTAAGAAGCTCAAAGTCATCAGAAATTTTCTGACTCAAATCTGATTTTGACTGTCTTTGTATGCTTAAAGGGATCTATAGATTTCCGTTCATCCATGACCACTAGATGCTTCACTAGGATTATATCTTCTCTCTTGAGATCGTAGACTTTAAATCCTTTTACATCTTCATCATATCTTAAAAGATATCGTGGTTTTCCTTTTGGATATAACTTCCAATTTGACCGATCTGTGTGTAGATTGAACACTTGACTACCGAAAACCTTTAAGTGTAAAACATCTGCTTTTCGGCATGTCCATCTCTCATAAGGTGTTTGGCTTTTACTGCTGAAGTAAGAACTATATTCTTGAGATAATTTGCACAGTTCATAGCTTCAGCCCAAAATCTCTTTCCTATCTTCTTATCTGACAACATACTCTTGGCACTATCACTTAGTGTTCTATTTAACCTCTTGGCTACACTATTGTGCTAAGGATTTTCAAGAACTCTCTTTTGGTGTTGCACTCCATTTTCTCTCTCAAAATCTTCAAACTGATTGGAGGTATACTCTCCCCCATTGTCACTCCTTACTCTCTTAATAGATGTTTCATGGAGTTTCTCACTCCACGCTTTATATCGTTAAAAACCTATGAGGCCTTTGATTTATTTTTCAAAATATACACTCTATAATATCGAGATGAATCGTCAGTGATTGTCATCATAAACCTCTTACCACCGGGTGAGGGCAATTTGGACGTTCCCCACATATCAGTGTGTATCAATTCTAACACTTTTTCTCCTTTATAAGTGGCTTCGTTTGGGAAGGGTAACATGTGTGCCTTACATTGAGCACAACCACTACAGTCACTCAGGTTTTCATATTCTCCAAACTGATTTCCCTCCAGTATTCCCATTATTTTCATTTCTTTTAACTTATCTAAATGTGTATGGCCAAGCCTCTTATGCCACAACATAATGTCATGAACACCAACATAGTAAATTTTCTTCTTTTCATTGCTTAAAATGAGCCTAAACATCCCTTGGCTACCTTCTTAGCACTGAAATACACTTCCTCCACAACACTAGCAGTAAAGGTTCCCTTCCTAGTGCTAGTCTCAAAACCCTTATCATCTAATTCACACGTTGAGATGAGGTTTTTGTTCACCTCGGGAATAAACAATACATCAGAGAATGTCACTATAGATGTCTTTCCCTCCACTAAGAGTTTCACATCTACCTATCCTACCATAGTAGTTGTGACTTTCCTCCCATCCCTATACTCTATCGCTACAGTGGGTATCTTTCTCATCTTAGTGAACTGGTGTTTGTCCTTACACATATGCATGGAGGCACCCAAATCCACAATCCAACCTCCTTCACCTTTGAAACCGTCGAAAGCACATTTCTGCTTTCGGGGAATTTTGACCTCGTTTTTCGCCTCCAAATCCTCATACAACAAAATCTCATCTTCCTCGTCTTCGGATTCCTCCTCGTGTACTTAAGTCACAAGAGCCTTCTTCTATCCTCTTGGAGGTCCACCGATCCGCCCCTCCTTTAACCGATGTTCGGTTAGCTTATTGCACTCCGCCATATAGTGTCTTTGTTTCTTACAAAAATGACACAAACCTTTGGGAGCCCTCGGTCAGAACTTGTCGGTCTAGTTTTTTTGCCCCTCCCCCTCTATAATTTCCAACCGGTTTTCTGGAATCCCTATTCCTCTTATCGGTCCCCGCTGCCTGCGCATGCCCACTCTTTCCTCCCTTTTAAGTCTGCATCCTATTTTCCCAAACAAAAATCATCCCTACCACTGAATTCTATATCCACCTTGAGTCCGGCAAGTCTAACACACGGTTGACTATGTTTTCGAACTCATGTAGTAACTTCATGAGTAAGCAATTAACCTTTTCTTTTTCACTTTCTACTTTTCCAACACTCTTTAGCTCCATGAGAAGTGTAGCAAGCTCATTGCAAAAATCCAACATCTTCCCCCCTTTGTAAATATAGGCATTAATTTTCTGATCAACCAACTGTTGTTGTTGAATCTTACCACTTCGGTACATCTCTATGAGAGCCACCCAAAGATCGGATGCCCTCTCTACCTATAAATGAGGAGATGCAAGCATTTGAGTAAGATGGCGGAGGATGAAGTGTTTTGCCACCATATTGTTGTAGTCTCTGGTATCAGTATCACTCTCCTCGTTACTTATAATAGGTGACATGAATGCCAAACCGGTTGCTATTAGTGTGATCGTCTTCTTCTCCTTTCTTTTGTCTACCTCCTCCCCTTCATTTGTCTCCTCTATTGGAGATGGATCTGCATCTTTGGTGAATCTGTTTCCTCCAAACCTTAGAGGGATGCCAAGAGTAGATGGACGCCTCACCTGTCCACTCACTATTCCCCAAAACCTTTTTTCAAATAGAGCTCCAGTCATCATAATTTCCCAGTATATGAAGTTAATTCTATTAAAGATGGGCACCCTAGAGGGTGGGCCTATAACTTGCAATTTTGAGACCTCCATATGTCCTTAAAATGGGCAGCTCACAGAAAGCCTCTAGGATAACCCTGAACCCTTTTTATTTCAGCAAGAATAATTGCCACCCTGGCAGAGAGAAACTTTTACCACCTTCACCTTTGTGAAGGCAAGACTCTCGTGAGTCTATAGCATAAAGAATCTTTGAATTTTCTCCCCTGAGCAGAGAGTTATGGTGGGCAAAGTTGACCTTTTTTACAGAAGCTCTCTCGGAGAGAGGCGGCTACCTACTGAATTTTTCTAAGTCCTATCTCTCTCTAAAACTCTATCTACCGACGTACGGCACCAATCGTAATACTGTGGGGTATAGAAAGTTACACATACTATTGTACTTTTTGTACGACCATTGTACGATATGGCCATTTCTGTCATGGACAATTATATTTATTGCCTATGTAGGAATTTCCACCTTATTACAACTTCATAGGATGCGGTTTCAAACCAATTTTGGAGTTAGTTATTATCGGGCTAGCAGGGCACCAAAAGCCATTTTTTAGGGACGATATTGAGTACACCATTTTTTTTTTGCTCTGTAATCCAACATCATATTAAATTCTATGGAGCGTAGCTAATAGAACTTTACTTAACTTAATTTGGATAATTAAGCTGCGAGATATGTTAGGTCAAAGTAGTCTTTTGGTGCAGTTTTTGGAAACTTTGATGTACAGTAACTTTTCAAAGAATCATTCAAATACAGTGTATTTTATATGGGTAGATAGAACCTTTTAATACCTATTAAAAAAGATTTGGTTTTCAATATTCAGAAAGATTTTTAGAGAGATATGGCACTTTTTGTAAGCTGCATAATATAGGTCAAGAATTTAATTTTTGAAGTAATGATTGCTTTTGCCGGTTGGAAATTAGTACATGCTGTCCAACCGACGGTTCATAAGTCATATGTTCTGACGTTTTCGGTAGTTAAACTTAGAATGAGTCCCATGGTGTCACTTTTTTATGCTAAGTATTAGTTCTTAGTGTTTTAGGTTGTTGGAACTCAATATTGCCTTAGAAATGAAGGCTCACAACTGTTTCTCAGTTCTGTCGCCTTCCGAAACTTGAATTTATCAGAAAAGAGCTATTTTGCTAGCCTCTTTTTTGCCATCTTTGGATCATGTTGGAGTTGCCTTCCAGTTAGTCAATTTGTGTCTTGTTTGGGAATAACGATGTCTAGGGCTTTCTGATTGCAATAGTCTTTGGGAGTCTAAAGGAGGGAGTTGGACGGATCCTTGATAGGGAGGGATCCGTGGGTTTTTCGAACCTTCACAGTCTGATTGCGAGAGTTTTCCTTGGCATCTGTTAGCTCCTCTGGGTGGGTCAAAGCCCTTATTAAGTTAGCATTCGGGGAAGGTTAGATGTTACTTGTTTTATGTTTAATTCTTTCTAATATTTTTATGTATTGTGGTGAATGGCTTCTAATTGAGTAGGGTAGGAGGCAATATTGTTAATTCTGCAGAAACACTATCATAAATGTAATGGCAGTCTAAATTATTTCTATTCTGATTTGATTTGTTGATTCCCAAGATTAGGGTTATGGTTGTCTTTCTTTTGTTTAAAGTTGTTAGCATAGCCCACCAAGCTTGGTGATATTAAAGCTCGCGGCTAGACAAAACTGAGAGACTGTGCATTGTTGTATTTTATAAGGTGCACTCGTATCTTTGATTTCAGTTTATTTTTATTTAAAAATGTCAACAAAATATATAGATGGATGTTGGAATAGAAGGGGAGGTGGAGGGGCACCTCGTAGAGACATGTTTCGAACCCCGAAAATGGGTGAAACTAGCTTTTCCTCCCTAAAGGGTGGCCAAATTTCTGCAGATTCTGGGATGCCATCGGTGCCATCGGTTTCTCCTACAGGTGGAGGACAAGACATTCCAAATCTCCCAAGTCCTTCCTCAATTTCTCCCTTTCCGTCCACTCCTCCTATTGGGGTGGAGGACAAGACATTCCAAATCTCCCAAGTCCTTCCTCAATTTCTCCTCTTCCGTCCACTCCTCCTATTGGGATGTCAACTGAAGATTTCCCCACTCTAGCCCAATCTATCGAGCGAAGACAAGCTTCTCCGCCATTTCACCGATTAGGAGAGCTTCACCTTCTCATTCTTCTTATTCGGCTGCTTCCACTCACTCTCGTATAACAAACTACCTAGTCGTACTAGACAACCTCACCTTAAGTTCTCGACTCCACCACCAAAATTACATGAAACTGTTGGGAGGAACGAGCTTACAACTTTGTATGGGCAACAATCACGTGATCACATGGGTCTTAAAGATAGTAATAGAGGAGCTAAGTCGACAGCAGACATGTAAGAATCATGGAGGAGCCAGGGAAGGAAAAGCCGAAAATGTCTCCACTACCACATTCTAGTTTTTTGTTTGCCAAATCCGTTACTTTGGGGAGCGGTTATTCAAGACAAAACCATAGAGATCTAACGGCTAGGATGCCTATATTAGACCTAGGGGATCCCTCAACATTGAATTTTCCCACATCTTCATCACATTCTCCCAATTTTGGCAGGGTTTCGTTGAAAGAGGGGATAATTGTTGATTTTCTTTCACCCACGAGAGGGGGGAATTTAAGAGCAAGAACATGTGTCGAGCGTGCCTGGGAAACATAAGAGAAGGGCCCACAGCTAGAAATAGTGTGCATCAGAGAACTGCAAATAACCACCCAAATGCGAATGCTTCCCATAATGATGATCATGCCCATTTCTCCCCACATCCCTCCCTTAAACATGCATGCAACACAGGGGAGACAATCGGATAAGAAATATGAATAAGTGCATTAGGAGGCAAAAAGATATCCCCTCCCCCTTCTTTTCCCCACCTAGCCGGGGAAAGGGAATGGGTCTTCGGCAATCGGGCAGGTCTCCCAATTTGGCTTTTTCCATTGGAAGTCTTTAACACTTGTTCCCTCAAAACCCACTGTTCTTATCAAAAGGGGTTTGCAATCTACTCCGGCAAGGTCACACCCAAACAAAAAGGTAAATACAAACGAAGATACAAATGAACCACCACGTAGATATATAGAAAGAAATATGATTGGCTTTTTCAGATTTAACAAATATCACATTGCCCCATAAAATAGAATAAAAATTTGAATATATAGAATATGGCGAAGCAAGTTCAACATACCCCGGAAATCAACAATGACAATGAGAAAAGGCGACACCTCTCTCGATGGACCATAATAGGTATGATCCTCCTTCACCCCTCGGTATCCGCAACTCGGGTCGAACCGGTCTCTTCATGGTTTCCAATAGCCAATATATCCAAAAATCACCCAAAGGAAAGATAGTGCCTACTAGAAAGATCCAAAACCAAGATGGCAATAGAGTCAAAAACAAAACAAAGATTCTCTAAAGAATGTTTATCGGAATTTTTGAGGAATTTCTTAGGAGACAGTATTGAAAAAGCAACCTGTCTCCTTCGACCCCAAGTGCCTTATACATCAAAGTTGTCCAATTTTAGGTCCAAAAGTCAAAGCCATGCTATTAACCAACGAGCGCCAAGCAAGTGTAACTGAACTTACATAAGTCAACATAATTTGTACTACACTTGAGGCAAAAAGTTATGCACCTGACAGCGGCTAGATACGCGGCCGGAAGTAATTATTTGTTCCACTATTATAAGACAAAGTAGTGAAAAGGACACGAAAGTGCCAGACTTTGTCCTAAGGTAACTAATGGACCGGAAGTCAGCTAAACCTAAACTCAATTCCTACTGACAGCTAACAGCATAATCTAGATGGCAATCTGAAAAGTTACGTTGCAATTCACAATGTACCTCCGAAGAGGGCTGGCGGAAACTAGTCACATGTAACCGAAATTGCAATCTAGGAGACAGTAGAACTTGGTGGTTCGACCTCGTTTAGGCGCGAAATAAAGTGCGTTCCGCTCAATTTAGAAAATACTTCTGGCTTGGTACACTCTTTCTCTCGTACTCTGATGACCGTGCAGGTTAAAAAAGGCCCAAAAATCCTGAGTAATATAAAGGTGTGTCGAAAACGCACATGAGCTTGAGAGCTGTCCAGCGTGCCTGGGAAACATGAGAGAAGGGCCCACAACCACAAAATAGTGTGCATCAGAGTCTTGCAAATAACCACCCAAATGTAGATGCTTCCCATAATGATGATCATGCCCATTTCTGCCCACATGCTCCCTTAGATATGCATGCAACATAGGGGAGACAATCGGATAGGAAATAGGAATAAGTGCATGGGGAGGCGATAAGATATCCCCTCCCCCTTCCTTTCCCCACTTGGCTGGGGAAAAAGAGTGGGTCTTTGGTAATTGGGCTGATCTCCCAATTTCCCCCCCTCTTAGTCAACTGTGACTAAGATATAAAATAATAACCTGCCCAATTCGCAGTTCGCGCAGAACCATGTGTAAGTGGGTGGAGGACGTGGCTCCCATGAGGAGGGGAGAGAGGCTGGATGCCAACACTCGCCGCATTGATTGCAGACCAAGCGGTTGCCTAGCTAAGAGGAGAGATTGCAGGCTGATGAACAAGAAGGAGGATCGGCAAAGTAAAACAAGTGGAAATCGTGTTTGTCTTCCACTCCCAGAAAATGACAAGCGGCCACATTGATCTGATTCTCTTTAATTTTTCGGCCATCCTTCCCCTCGAAGGTAAAAACCCATTTGTAAAAAACTTCCACAACTTTCAAATTACTCGCTTGGTAGAATATTCAGCGTGTCTTTTTTCTATTGCATCGGATATAGATAAACCCTCTATATTAGGTTTTGTGATTTCCGCCCCTTCTTGCTGAAGATGAGGCTCTCGACCTGTCCTTAAGGGAGGAACGTGGGGTGGAGTGCGTGCGATAGGAGAGTATTCTTGAGTTGGCCCTTCGCAATGAGGTCATGTCCTTAGCGAGGGAGGAATCTGCTAACTGAGAATCCCACCTAACATACGCCGAGCGTCCGAATTACCTTCTATTTTTGTTCTCATAGATTCCCCTTTTCTACCTCCAAGGCCTCATTATCTTTAGTGGCGAGTTTGGCCTCTACTATAGCCTTGCCCTGAGAATTTAGAATATTCACTATATCTTGAGTCCTTTCAACTACACTAGTTAGATCCGCTATCTCCATACCCAGAATTTCAGGGTTGTTAGGCGTGGTCTGCCACCATCCTTCAGATATATCTTTGGGTCCCGTGCGCGGAACCTCTTGATCAGTGAGTTCGGATTGCCTGAGCCCTAAGGAAGGGCGAACTAGTAGTGCTGTTGGAGAATGTCTCCAAGTGGAAGCTAGCACTAGGGGTGGGGAGGTCTCTCCCTTCGGAAGACAGGCGAATCTTCCCTTGTTGTCTCGATTGTCGAACCTCTTCCCCCTTCGAAGGATCTCGCGATTCCCTCCAGCCTGTTTCTTCTCCTTGACGAGAACGCGAAGTAGTACGTCCCGTGGATGGCCAACTGGTACAAGTGTCTTGGAAGGAAGATGGAGGAGGACGAGGATAAGGAGCCCTCCGGGGCTGGACCTGAACCGAGTGTGAAATACTACTCTCCGAAAATTGCTCAAAATCACCACCACCCCTCCCATAGGTCTAACCACCTTGGCTCAATCAGTCCGCGCCACTCTCTTTACCAACTCCTTCTTCACCTTCAACTCAACGAGGTCGTGAAGTGCAAGGACTTCTTTACGACCAAAGTTATGGGAATCTGTCAACACCACTGCGTCAATAGGGATTTCGGCCCTGGGTATCTTAGATCGAGTATGAAACTCGACCTTCAAAGAGGACCCAAATTCGGCTCTCTATGGGCTAACCTCTTTGGCCGGGCCCTAGGAGATACTTTGTTCCTTTCCTTTGCATGGGCCCTAGCTTCTTTCCTTTCCTCGACAAAAGCTTTGGCGGCCTCAGCCATGGATGGGAAATGTTCGGGGGTTAAGCTAGGAGTAGATGGGGGAGAGGGGGCCCTAGATGGTTCCTTGGCCGGAGAATCAAAGACGGACGCAATTTGTACGGATTTCTTGGACATCTGAGACTCTTCTTCTTATGAGGGCTTCTCCTACCTTCCGTGCTCTTTGGATCCGATATCCGAATTATCTCCTCCCCCCTTGAAGGCAGCGAGAAAGAGAAATGAAATAATAAATGGAACCCTTGCTCCCTTTGAAAAAAAAAAGCTTCCAAAATCAAATCTCATATCCCCTCTAATCCGAACATACAAGTGGCTTTTTCAGTATTGTGCTTTTTCCTCTGGAAGTCTTTAACACTTGTTCCCTCAAAACCCACTATTCTGGTGAAAAGGGGTTTGCAATCTAGTCCGGCAAGGTCACACCCAAACAAGAAGGTAACTACAAACGAAGATACAAATGACCCACCACGTAGAAATATAGAAAGAAAAATGATTGGTTTTTTCAAATTTAACAAATATCACCTTGCCCCAGAAAATAAAATAAAAGATAGAATATATGAAATATGGCGAAGCAAGCTCAACATACCCCAGAAATCAACGATGACAATGAGAAAAGGCGACATTTCTCTCGATATTACCGCAAATAGGTATGATCCTCCTTCATCCCTCGGTATCCGCAACTCGAGACTGACCGGACTCTTCTCGGTTTCCAATAGCCGATAAGTCCAAAAATCACCCAAATGAATGATAGTGCCAACTACCCACCTCGACTGTGATTTCCCACACAAGACAGAGCCAAAACCAAGATGGCAATAGAGTCAAAAACAAAACAAAGATTCTCCATAGAAGGTTTGTCAGAATTTTTTAGGGTTTTCTGAGGAGACAATACAGAAAAAGCAACCTGTCTCCTTCGGCCCCAATTGCCTTATACATCAAAATTTGTCCAATTCTAGGTCGAAAAGTCAAAGCCATGTTATTAACCAATGAGCGGCAAGCAAGTGTAGCTGGACTAACATAAGACAACATAATCCGTACTACACTAGAGGCAAAAGTTATGCTCTTGACTGCCGCTAGATTCGCGGCCGAAAGTGATTATTTTTTCCACTATTATAAGACAAAGTATTGAAAAGGACACGAAAGTGCCAAACTTTGTCCTAAGGTAATTAATGGACTGGAAGTCAGCTGAACTTGAATTGAATTCTTACTGACAGCTAGCAGCATAATCTAGACGCCTATCCAAAAAGTTACGTGGCAATCCACAATGTACCCCCCAAAAAGGTTGGCGGAAATTAGTCCTATGTAACGGAATTGCAATCTTGGAGACGGTAGAACTTTGTCGTCCGGCCTCCGATAGGCGCAAAATAAAGTACGTTCTGCCTAGTTGAGAAAATACAAGAATCTTTTTTAGCGGGGTACACTCCTTCCTTTGTACTATGATGACCGTGCAGCTTATAAAGGGCCCGAAAATCCTTGGTAATATAAAAGGTGTGTCGAAAACGCACACAAGCTTGACAGGGTAGTTTCGGAATTAGTTGTAGAATATACACAACCTAATTTACCGGTCTAGATTTTAAAGTTACTTGAGGTAGAGGGAAAAATAGGAACACCTGGAGAACCACTTTTTAGGGAAGGAGAGGAATGGAACTGAGAGGCTGCACCCGTGGTTGCACAACGAGATTGGAGTCTTTTCTCCAACAAATCGGCAGGCATTGGAGCTATTGTGGAGGAGGAGCTAGGCGTAGGTGGAACTAGGCCGAGAGATGACTTAGTTCTAATTCCATCATTGGTACTTACTCCAACCAACAATCCGGAACTAAACTCCATTCTTTTCCGATACAGGTCTACTAAAGCTCTTGATCAAAGAGAAGCACTTTTGGAAGAGATCCTTGACATAGATAAGATTCCAACACCTATTCCTTCTCGTTTCGAGCATCTTTTTCCAATCCCTCCTCCTATTGATCCACTTTTCCTTCCCATTATGCGTTCGGTGAGACACTAGCGATTTGACCTAACCGGGTTAATATCCGCCATCCAGGCTAAATTTGTTGTAATTTATCAAATCATTATTTCAGTAAATAGGGATAAAAATAACTTAGAATATTTTATAAATAGTGTACTGTAATACTTACCTTAATTAGCATTATAGTAGCAAAAAGTACAATAGAGTGTATTGTACTTTTACAGGGACACGTGTCGGCAAAAGAACGTATGCAGGTTCTTCGGAGTGGCGCCGAGAGTCAGCCACACATATCACGCAGTTGACGATTTGATTCACATGATCGAACGAGCGGGATCTGAACCGGGTATTCCAGAAATATATTGTAGAGTTCGACGGTACCATCGTCGAATGAATTTGTTCCAATGGACGCGATTCACCTGGGACCACAAGTGTGATTCACAAGGTACAACAAGCGTGATTCGCGTGGGACCACAAGTGACGAAGCACTTACATGCTTTATACTACACGACCACATTCGGCTGGACTTTAACGACTACCGTTGACAAGGCATTTGGAACGTTTTGTGTACGGTGGGAACATTTTGTGTACGGTTCAATTTCTGGAAATATCTGAATAACATTGTTTTGTAGTTTGGTGTAATAAAAAATAGTGTTCCATGAATCAGGTTTTTACAAAAATAAAAATAAAGGTTTTGAGGTAAAGTGACGTACAGGTAGGATGCTTTGTCGTTAGTCGGTATAAATACCATAGTAATTGTTACCCAAATTAGTGTAGATCAGTAGATACACAGTGTGAGTATATAACTTAGGACTTAGGCAATTTTGTAGCATCCAGTTTTGGGAATATGATTTTCTAAGGCAGTTTTTAGGAGACTTCCAAACATCATATCTTATGGTTTACTTTGTCATTTGGGTTGCAATTTTGGGAATTGTTAGTTTACTATATTGTGCATCAATGTGGCATATTTGAGGCATATTAGCTTTTTGAGTCATACTTTAAGTCGGTTCAAAGTTGGCTGTTGAGTAGGAATATTGATAGTTTCTGTTGTTTTTCATGTCTATTTCCACTACTACTGCTGATTCTCCTCCAACAACGGTGGTTGTAGAACAACTGGTTATGGGCCTTTCGTCAATAATTCCTATCTTCAATGGCCAAAAGTATGCTTACTGGGCGGCGATGGTTGAATCATCGTTTGAAACAACTGAATTATTGGGGGTCTTGGATGGCTCCCTAAATGAAACAGATTCCAACTTGGGCGAAAAAGAATTCAATGGCAAGGAACAATCTAATTCTTTGTATTTCAAAAAAATTGGTCATGTCTCGATTGAAAATGAAGAAGGCGAGCGAGATTTGGATATCAGTGAAATCCGCTTTTGAGGAAAGCGAATGTTCGGAGGAGCTTTTGGTGGCTGGAAAAATTTTGGGATACAAATACTCGGGGGGTACAATGATGGAGTATTGTGACAATTTTCGTGCACTCATTGATGCTCACTCTTCTGCTGGGGGGTCATTTCGTGAGTTTCAACAGGCAACTTTGCGTATTAGAGGTCTCCCTAATAGCATGAAGGGTGTGTCTATTCAGTTAAAAAGTCATGATAAAGCTAGCTGGTCATTTCAGTTAGCACATAATCTTATATTGGAGGAAGAGACTAATACTAAACTCCTTGAAAGAGAAGGAAAGGTTGAAGCTTTTTCCATAGACTTTGGCAAAAAAAATCAGATTAATCAAAACAAGAGTCAGTTTAACCAGAATCAAAATTAGTTTAATGAGTATACTCATTGGCAGAATGGGCCATCTTCTACTACTTGCTTTTATTGTTCTGAGAAGGGTCATGGATACAAGTACTTTCCTAAGCTGAAAAAGGCAAATAAGATAGGTTTATACAAGCTAGGTTGGCAACAAAGCCAATATCACAAAAGCTTCTCTGGGAATCCTACCCGTGGAAATGCTTTTGAGTCTTTAAGCTTCAATGAGACAAATGCAATTTTGTGTCCTCCATAGGACCACAGAATACAGGAAGCCTCTACATAGTATTTAACTAACCCACTTGAAGCCAGAACCATTGTTGTCTAGGAAGGCAAAATGACAGTTTGACTGTGCCCCTATACAGCTAGGACTCCCTTGAGTCTGTAGCAAAAAGAATCATTAAAAACGGCCAACCAGCCAATAAGTTATGAGCCGGCAAAAATGCCAATTTATACAAAGCTCTCTTAGAGAGAGGTGACTATCTACCAAAATTTCCTAAGTCCTAAACCTCTCTCACAACCCCTATCTACTGAAGTACGAACCAATCATATTACGATAAAGTACATAAAGGTACTACGGCCGATGTCGTTTCTGTACAGCTGGTGTAGGACAATGTTGTTGAGTGGACGTGTGTCACTTTTCCACTCGTTCGTATATTCAGCGGAATTCTCGCGACGGAATGTCATCCTTCCACGCGGAGCCACGTCATGCCACGTCCATAAAATCCAAAGTGACCATTTTGCTATCTCGGTGATGATGTGTGTTGTCGGATTAAATCTGACATTGAATGTCGACCGTTTAAAACAAATGTCCGTTTAATTTGTTTCGTGCGAAATGACGTTCGCACTAAACCTTAACAAGTTCTATGTCCATTCGTCCATATTACAGTTAAATGGTTTTTGTATTATACAACAGTTTAAATACTAATGAATCCCTATATCTCCTAACGAACTTCTACGACAGACTGGTTAGAGCTAACGGCTACGCCGCGCTCTGTTGGTCGGGCGTTTGAGTCCTGCCGGACTCGACCTTTTGTTAAGAGTGACTTAAGTCACTCTTTAGTCCTTCCTATGGAGCTGAGGCAGCCATGGCTCTATCGCTCTCTCTCTCCTTCAGTGACTACAACAAGTATGGGGGCAAGAGAGAAGAGATGGAGGCAGGCTGCCTACATTTTCTTTATATGTTTTTGCTAATTAGTTTTAGACCAAAAAAATACAACAAAAACTACTTATTTCAACACTCCCCTTATTTTCTAGTCTAATTTCAACTTTTCTTTTAATCCACATTTTTCCCTACAGTATTTTAACTTTGGAGAGGGCACAGGATTGGTCATCATGTCAGCCACCATTTCCTCATCAGATCTATATACAAGATTCACTATTTTATTCTCAACTTTTTCTCTTACAAAACTTATTCTTATGTCCATATGTTTAGCCTTAAAATGATGTTTTGAATTGGCTGTAATTGCTATGGCGGCTTGATTATCACAAAATATTTCATGCACTCCCTCCTTCATATACCCCAGTTCTTGCAACAAGGACTTGACCCACATCAACTCTTTCACAGCATAACAAGAGGCCATGTACTCAGCCTCCATAGTGGACTGAGCGACCACCTTTTGTTGTTTACTGCTCCAACAGCAAGCACCTTCCCCAACATCAACACATACCCAGAAGTGCATCGTCTCATAGGTGCGTCCCCATAACTGGCATCACTCCAAGTAGTGATGTCAGTGTGCTCCCCTCCCAAATGCAACCATAACTCTCTGGTTCCCATTTGATATCTCATGACTCTCTTGGCTGCCTCTCAATCTCTCTTCCTATGATCATTAAGACTCCTACTGAATACTCAAACTGCTGCCGCTATGTCCGGCCTAGTACTGTTTATAAAGTAGATCAAACTTCCTACGACCTGTCTATAAGGGATAGATTTCATAAACTCTCTCTCCTCTTGCTTCATCTGATCGCCTAAGATCATCACTCCTCCTTTTACACTCCCATCACTTACTTTTTTGAAGTCCATGGGTGTGGTACAACTGTTAGCATTTTCCATCTGGAATTTTTCAAGCATATTACCTATTGCTTCTTTCTGAGTAAGTCTGATAATCTTCTTCCCCCTATCTCTCTCCATTTGGATCCCCAAAATATATTTTGCCTCCCCTAAATCCTTCATATCAAATCTGCCCCTAAGATATTTCTTCAGCCTATTGATCTTCTCCAAAGACTTAATCAATAGAAGCAGATCATCCACATAAATTGCAATAAAAATGACACCATTCTCATCTTCAAACATATAGATAAAATGGTCAGAGTTGATCTATATATATCCCAAGTCAATGAGAAACTCATCTAGTTTCTTATTCCACTGTCGGGGAGCCTGCTTCAGTCCATATAAGGATTTATGAGCCTGCAGACTTTGCTCTCTTCTCCTTCTTCCACGAACCCCTCGGGTCGCCTCATGAAAATTTCTTCCTCTAACTCATCATTAAGAAAAGCATTTTTAATGTCCATCAAGTGTATTTCCATGTCTTCCGCTGCTGCCAGACTGAGGAGAATCCTTACTGAAAGGAACCGAACAACTGGAGCAAAGGTTATCTTATAGTCAATTCCCTCTTTTTGAGTGAACCCCTTCGCTACCAATCAAGCCTTATATCTCTCAATGGTATTATTTGGGTTCATTTTTAATTTAAATACCCATTTACACCCAATAGGTTTTTCTGTGTGGAGGAAAATCCGCTAATTCCCAAGTATTTGCTTCCATGATAGAAGCCATCTCATCATTTATGGCTCTTATGCATCTTTCTTTCTCTGGACTATTCACTGCCTCTGAGTAATAATGAGGCTCATCTGGGTGAGATAGCTTAGTTACCTTATGAGCCGTTTGTTTTTCTTGTATCCTTTTGCTGCTCCTCCTTCCTCCCTCAAACTCTGAAGCTGGAATGGATGGAAGTCTTGGATTTCTTCTCACTGTCTCATCGCCTCCCCTGTCAATGGAAGCTTGTTCTTGTCCCGCTTCTTCTATCCCTCGAAGTCCATAGGAGTATGTGAGGTTTCCGATGAGTCTCCTGTATCTTAGATCTCCCCTGAATCTGCAATCACGGTTTCACTTATGTCATTTTCGAAACGACCAAGTTCTCCTCACTTTCAGACTTAAATCTGATTCTTATCTTTTTTGTATATTTAAACGGGTCAAATGACTTCCCTTCATCCATGACAACTAAGTGTTGGACCAGAATTATATCTTTCTTTGCTAAGTCATAGACCCTATATCCCTAAACATCCTCATCATATCCCACAAAGTATCCATGTTTTCCCTTAGCATCTAGTTTCCAATTTTTCCTATCCGTGTCAAGACTGTAAACTTGGCTACCGAATATTTTAAGGTGTGAGTTATTTGTTTTCCTTCCAACCCATCTCTCATAAAGTGTCACTCCTTTTATAGCTGAAGTAAGGACTCTATTCTTAATGTAGTTGGAAAAATACATTGCTTATGCCCAAAATCTCTTTCCTATTTTCTTGTCTGCCAACATACTGCATGCACTATCTCATAGTGTTCGATTTAACCTCTCAGCTACCCCATTTTGTTCCGGGTTACATGGTATAGTTTTCTGGTGCAGCACTCCCTTATCTCTCAAATATTCCTCAAATTGGTTAGAGGTATATTCCCCCCCATTATCACTCCTTATCCACTTAATGAGGGTTTCATGTAACTTCTCACTCCAGGCTTTATATTCTTTGAAGTAAGTTGATTCTTTAGACGTTGATTTTAGAAAGTAGACTCTAGAGTATCTAGACCAGTCATCGGTTATTGTCATCATAAACATCTTTCCTCTAACCGAAGTTACTTTTGCAGGTCCCCAAATATCTGTGTGGACCAAGTCTAACACTTTCTCACCTCTATATGTGGCGGCTTTGGGAAAGGGAAGTCTGTGAGCCTTACCTTGAGCACAACCACTACAATCATCCATCATTTCATTATCCCCAAACTGAATGCCTTCTACTAGCCCAAGCTTTTTCATTTTCCTTAACCTATCAAAATGCACATGCCCCAACCGCTTATGCCAAATCATCAACTTAGAAACACCAACATAATAAGCATTTTTTTTTCATTAATTAGATTAAGCCAAAACATTCCTTGGCTACCCTCATCTGCCGTGAAGTATACTTCATCCCCATACTTAGCTGTAAAGACTCCCTTTTTAGTGAAGGTATCAAACTCTTTGTCATCTAACACAGACGTAGAGAGAAGATTTTTACTCAGCAAAGGAATGTAGAGTACTATTGAGAATGTATGTATAGAAGTCTTACCCTCCACTAAGACTTTCAGATCTACTCATCCCACTAGATCTGTAGTAACCACTCTCCCATCCACATACTCTATTTCTACAGTAGGGATCTTTTTTAGCTTAGTGAAGAGTTCTTTATCACAAACTTATGCATAGATGCACCTGAGTCGATAATCCATCCTTCCTTTCGAGCTTCCCGAATTGCTCCAAGGGCACACTTCTGTCTTCGAGGGATCTCCTTCTCCTCCAAGCTCTCGTCAAAAAGAGGCTTCTTATCCTCCTCAGAGGACTCATCCTCGGTTTCTCCTGTCACTTTTGTAACCATAAGTGCCTTTTTCTTCCCTCCGCAAAAACCCCCTCCATGGTTCTGTTAGAGCCTCAGCTCCTACAGCTTGACACAATCTGCGATGAAGTGTCCCGGCTTTTTGCAAAAATGACAAAGACCCTTTGGGGGCCTCTGCCCCCCAGAATGATCTATTTCCCCTTTGTAAGGTTTCTTCAGGTCCTTCCCCCATCGATCCCCTCCTACTACTAGAGCTTGAATGCTCTTTCCTCCTCACCTAATCTCCATTGTGTTTTCCTGCACAAGTATCATCCTTACCACTGTGTTCCATTTCCATGAACTATCACGCATTTCTTATACTCGATACACTATCCTTACCACTGTGTTCCATTTCCATGAACTATCACGCATTTCTTATACTCGATACACTATGTTCTCGAACTCATCTGGTAACTTTGTGATAAGAGTGTTAACTTTCATTTTCATTGTACCTGGCCACCCGACACTTTCTATCTCCATATACAAACAAGAAAGATCATTACAGTAATCTAACATCTTTCCTCCTTTGTAAGTGTAACTCACTAGCTTTTGCTCAGCCAACTAGAGCTCCTGAATAGTTGCAGCTCTATAAATCTCCACCAAACTCACCCACAACTCCTCGGCCTTGTAAATGTGCAGAGGAGGAGTGGCCAAAGCTTAAGTGAGGTGCCTAGGAATAAAGTTCTTGGCAGCCATGTTTACATCCTCCCACATTTGAGTATCGTTCTCCGCGGTCTTTACCGTTGCAGCTCCTGGTACTGTGGCAATAGGAGTGAGGGGTGTCTCCTTCCTTTTCCCTTTTTCGGTCACCTTGCTGTCCCCATCATTTGCCTCCTCCGCTGAGGCAAGCGTTGCTGCA
The DNA here is from genome assembly GCA_037447655.1 of Zygnema cylindricum. NCBI lineage: Eukaryota > Viridiplantae > Streptophyta > Zygnematophyceae > Zygnematales > Zygnemataceae > Zygnema > Zygnema cylindricum. Next base: position 139,616 of record JBBHKE010000836.1, on the reverse strand, counting down.
GAAAACCTTACTCCTCCAAATCCTGGTGAAGTTCTCGAAGGTGGACGTTTCACTTGTCCACTAACGATACCCCAGTATCGTTTTTCGCACAAAGCTCCCATCATCATGGCTTCCCAATAGATGAACCCAAATCCATTAAAGGTGGGCACCCTAGTGGGTGGGCCCATAACCTGCAATTTTGTGTCCTCCATTGGACCACAGAATACAAGAACCCTCTAGATAATATTTAACTAACCCACTTGAAGCCACAACCACTGTTGTCCAGGAAGGCAAAATGATAGTTTGACTGCTCCCCTATGTAGCTTGGACTCCCTTGAGTCTGTAGCAAAAAGAATCACTGACAACGGCCAACTAGCCGATAAGTTATGAGCCGGCAAAAATGCCAATTTATACAAAGCTCTCTTAGAGAGAGGTGACTATCTTCCAAAATTTCCTAAGTCCTAAACCTCTCTCACAACCCCTATCTACAAAAGTACGAACCAATCATATTACTGTAAAGTACATAAAGGTACTACGGTTGATGTCCTTTCTGTACGGCTGGTGTAGGACAAGGCTGTTGAGTGGACGCGTGTCACTTTTCCACTCGTTCGTATATTCACTAGAATTCTCGCGACCGAATGTCATCCTTCCACGCGGCGCCACATAATGCCACGTCTATAAAATCCAAAGTGACCATTTTGTGATCTCGGCGATGATGTGTGTTGTCGGATTAAATCTGACATTGAATGTCGACCGTTTAAAACAAATGTCCGTTTCATTTGTTTCGTGCAAAATGACGTTCGCACTAAACCTTAACAAGTTCTATGTCCGTTCGTCCATATTACAGTTAAATGGTTTATATATTATACAACAGTTTAAATAATAATGAATCCCTATATCTCCTAACGAACTTCTACGACAGACTGGTTCGAGCTAACGGCTACGCCGCGCTCTGTCGGTCGGTGGTTCGAGTCCTGCCGGACTCAACCTTTTGTTGAGAGTGACTTAAGTCACTCTTTAGTCCTTCCTATGGAGCTGAGGCAGCCATGGCTCTATCGCTCTCTCTCTCCTTCAGTGACTACAACAAGTTTAGGGGCAAGAGAGAAGAGATGGAGGCAGGCTGCCTACATTTTCTTTATATGTTTCCGCTAATTAGTTTTAGACCTAAAAAATACAACAAAAACTAATTTTTTCAACAACAAAGGATGCGGAGTTATTTTCTATGGCGGCAGCCATGGAGGGTCCTGAGGATGCGAGGTGGATCATTGACACGGGAGCGTCTTGCCACATGTGTTGGAACAAGGCGGCTTTTAGGAATATGCAGCAAACATCTCCAAAAAGTATTTATTATGCTTGTGGCATGAGTGTTCAAACCTCAGCTCAGGGTGATGTATCTTTAATGGTAGATGTGGGGGGAAAGTCGGTAGAAAGAACCCTTCACAATGTTTTGTTTATTCCAGAATTTAAGAAAAATCTTTTTTCTACATCATTAGTGGAGAGGAAAGGCTTTGAAGTCATTCTGAAATGAGGTAGACAAGTTGTTAGCAAGAAAGGGAAAGTAGCGGTAACAGGAACTAGAGATGCTAGTAAAATATACCGGATAGACATGGTTGAATATAAAGAAAATGATGTTCTCTACTCCAGTGTCCAATTTAATAATGAATTGTGGCATAAAAGATTAGGATATATGAATTATGATAGACTTAAGAAAATGGTGAATTCGGGAAAGTTGAGGGAGTTTCTCTCAGTTCCCATCCTATAAAATCATGTGATGGTTGTTAACTTGACAAGATCCACAAATTACCATTTCCACAGGAAATAGACCACAGATCGGAGAAAGTTCTACAACTAATACATTCTGATGTTCTCGGTCCTTCACAAGTGGCTTCGACTGGAGGCGTCCACTATATGGTTACATTCACAAATGACTACTCGAGATATACCAAAGTTTACTTCATGTAACATAAAAGTGAAGTGCTTACTCACTACAAACAATACAATGCGTGGGCGGAAAAGCTTCATGGGGTTCCCATCTTGGCGCTGAGATCAAACAATGAGGGAGAATATACATCAAAGGAATTCGAAGAGTTTCTCCTTGAGGAAGGTATCAGTCAAAATCTTATAGTTCCATATACACCGGAACAAAATGGTTTTTTTGAGAGATAAAATAGGAAAGTGACAGAAAGTGCTCGGTCCATGCTTGCAGATAAAGGGCTAGATTTGAAATTCTGAGCTGAAGCACTTAACTACGCTGTTTATATTAAGAATAAAATTGATTCTAGATCTATTAGCACTACACCTTTTGAGCTTTGGACAGGAGAGAAACTTGATGTTAGTCACTTTAAGATCTTTGGCAACAAATGTTTTATTCCACATACTTCACAGGATAGATGGAAAATGGATGCTAAGGGCTTACCGGGAATTTTCATGGGGTATGATGATAATGCAAAAGGTTCTAGAGTTTTTGTATTTGAAAAACAGAAAGTGGATATCTCTAAAAATATCTAGATTAAAAATGAGATGGATTCGGTTGACTCTTTTCAAGTGTCAGACAAACCGGCAAAGAAAAAATTGGAATATGTCATTTTTCACCATACGCAGCAAGTTTACTTTCCACAACAAAGTGGGACTACTCTTCTTTCAGTTCCCTTAGTGACTTCACAGGAGGCTTCACCACAAGTTCCAGCTCAGGAAGAACAAACGGTTACACCACAGGTCGCGGATCAGCAAAGGCAGTCAAATCGGAGACTGCAGACAATTTCAGCCTCAAATTTTCCGAGGGGAAAGAGATCTAGCAGCCGTCTACAAGCAAGCTCTCACTTTGCTTTTTTTGCAGTTACAGAGGAGCCTCTAACAATTTAGGAGGCCTTTTCATCACCTGAGAGAAATCATTCGATCAAGGCGGTGAACGATGAAATGAAATCTATTATGGAGGCACAGACGTGGGAGCTGGTGGATCTTCCTCCAAGCAAAAAAGCCATTGGCAGCAAATGGGTATTTAAGGTGAAGTTGAACCCGGACAACACCATGGAAAGGTATAAGGCCACACTAGTGGCTAAGGGATATAATAAAAAAGAAGGTATTGATTTTGAAGAAACCTTCTCTCGAGTTGTTAGATTTCATTCTGTCAAAATCTTGCTAAGTCTAGCCGCTATAGAGAATATGGAAATACATCAAATGGATGTCAAAACTGCTTTCTTCCATGGAGAATTAGAAAAGAACATCTACATGAAATAGCCCGATATGTATGAAGAAAAAGGAAAGGAGGATTGGTCTATAAACTGATGAAATTTTTGTATGGGCTAAAACAAGCCCCCAAACAATGGAATTTGAAGTTAGATGAGTTTTTGACTAGGCTATGTTTTAAGAGAATTAGCTCAGATCATTCTGTATATGTTCTACAAGGGGAGGATGGGATAATTTACATTACTATATATGTGGATGACCTACTATTAATAAGTAAGTCAATGGATAAATTAAACCGCATTAAAGCGGCTTTAAGGTCTAGGTTTGAGATGAAGAACCTCGGAGAGGCCAAGTATATCTTAGGTATACACGTAAAAAGAGAAAAAAACAAAAGGATGATTATGTTGACTCAAAAAGAAGCAATAGGTAACATGCTGGAAAGATTTGAAATGAAAGATGTGAAAGGATCTATAACTCCCATGGAATTCAGGCAGAAATTGGAAGGAATAGAGTCAAACTCATGCATAATGGTTTGTGAGAGTTTAGAGACAGGGGAGGAAGAGTTTATGGCTTCAAAGCCTTATAGACAGGTAGTTGGAAGTCTTATATATTTTATGAACTGTAGGAGACCCAACATTGCAACAGCTGTGGGAGTCCTGAGTAGAAGTCTGCAGAATCCTAAAAAGGCAGATTGAGAAGCAGCAAAAAAGGTGTTGAGATATCTTGCAGGTACTCGAAATCTCTAGCTTGTACTCGAAAGAGGAGAAGTGAAAATACAGACATGGAGCGATGTTAGCTATGGAGACATGCCAAGCCGAAAATCTACGACCGGATTTGTTTTGAAGATTGGAGATGGAACTAGCTGCTAAAGTAGCAAATTACAAAAGGTTATAGCTCAATCCAGCATGGAGTTAGAGTATATGGAAGCAGCTTCCGCCCTAAAGAAGCTCTTATCGGTCAAGTTTATTTTACAAGAACTTGGGAATATGCAAACTAGTCCTCAAGCTATTTGGTGTGACAACCATGCAGCCATTCCAACAACCTCTCACCCCAACCATCACTTTAAAAGCAAACACATGGATGTTAGACTTCACTTTGTTAGAGAAAAAGTACTTGCAAAAGTCGTTAAATTGTATTATTTACCGGATGAGAAAATGGTGGCTGACATGTTAACAAAAGCCCTTCCTGCTCCTAAGTTACAATTTAGCAGAGATGCTATTAGACTAAGTGAGTAATAGAGTCTAAAGATTTAGGGGAGTGTTGTAATTTATATATCTTTATTTCAATAAATAGTGGTAAAAATAACTTAGAATATGTTCTAAGTAGTCTACTATAATACTTACTTTAATTAGCGTTATGCAATTCTGTGTCCTCCATTGGACCACAGAATACACGAAGCCTCTAGGTAGTATTTCACTAACCCACTTCAAGCCACAACCGCTGCTGTCTAGGAAGGCAAAATGACAGTTTGATTGCACCCCTATGCAGCGTGGACTCTCTTGAGTCCGTAGCAAAAATAATCACTGAAAACAGCCAACCAGCCGATAAGTTATGAGGCAGTAAAAATGCCAATTTGTACAAACTCTCAAAGGGAGAGGTGACTACCTACCAAAATTTTCTAAGTCCTGATTCCCTCTAATAACTTTTATCTACTGAAGTATGGACCAATCACAATATTGTACCGTACCAAAAAGTACTACTGCCGGTGTACCTTTTGTACGGCCTACGTACAACAAGGCTATTTAGCGGACGCATGTCTACTTTTCACTCGTCCGTACATTCCTCGGAATTCTCATGACCAAATGTCATCTCTCCACGTGGCTCTAGGTCATGCCACGTCACAAAACGCCAAAGTGACCACTGCGGGATTTCGGCGATGATGTGTGCCGTTGGATTTGCAGCGAGATGCAATCTTAGCCATTATAAATACTTGCGCGACATTTGTTTCGCTATCGGAAAAATGCGTGGTATCCGTTTTGAAATAGTATTGTACTTCGTACTTTCATAAAACTATATCTATGCATGCCGTATATAGTTTTAGTTAAATGGACTTGTTCCTCTCTATATATATATATATATATATATATATATATATATATATATCACATACTATAGCATTTAGCATTGGTCCTAGTCTAATACGATAAAGCTGACCGCTATCGGCCAAATTGACGAACCGCAGGTACTGCTATCAAATCTCGAGTCCATCAAGTATATTTTTAGTAACCTACTAAAAATAGCTGCATGTTTGAACTAAGGCAGCCAAGGATCAACCTCCCTCTCTATCCTTCAATGTTTACAACAAGTATGGGGGCTACAGAGAGGAGGTGGAGGCAGGCTGCACGTCCTTTTCTTTTCCTTTTATACTAACATATTTAAACCTAGAAAATACTCTAGAAATCTGTAAATTTCAACACTCCCCTTATTTTCTAGTCTAATTTTAATTTTTCTTTCAACCCTCATTTTTCCCGACAATATTTTAATTTAGGAGAGGGCACTGGTTTGGTCATAATGTAGCCACCATTTGTTCATAAGGTCTATACACAAGATTTAAAATTTTATTTTCAACTTTTTCTCTTACGAAGGTTAATCTTAGGTCCATATGTTTTGCTTTGAAATTGTGTTTTGGATTGGCTGCAATTGCGATAACAGCTTGATTATCGCAAAAACTTTCATGGACTCCCTCCTTCATATATCCCAGTTCTTGCAACAATGACTTCACCCACATTAGTTCTTTTACAGCAGAACAGGAAGCCATATACTCACCCTCCATAGTAGACTGAGCAACCACCTTTTGTTGCTTACTGCTCCAACATCAAGCACCTTCCTCCACATACAAAACATATCAAGAAGTGCATCTTCTCATAGGTGTATCCCCATAACTAGCATCACTCCAAGTGGTGATATCAGTGTGCTCCCTTCACAAATGCAACCATAATTCTTTGGTTCCAACCAGATATCTCATGACTCTTTTAACTGCCTCCTAAACTCTCTTCCTAGGATCATTAAGACTCCTACTGAGTACTCCAACTGCTGCCGCTATGTCTGGCCGGGTATAGTTGATAAAATAGATTAAACTTCCTACGATCTGTCTATAAGGGATAGACTTCATAAACTCTCTCTCCTATGGACTCATCTGATCGTCTAAGATTATCACTCCTTCTACACTCCCATCACTTACTTCTTTCAAGTCCATGGGAGTGGTACAACTGTTAGCATTTTCCATCTGGAATTTCTCAAGCATATTACCTATTGCTTTTTTCTGAGTAAGTCTGATAATCTTCTTCCCGCTATCTCTCTCCATTTGGATCCCCAAAATATATTTTGCCTCCCCTAAATCGTTCATATCAAATCTGCCCCTATGATCTTTCTTTAGCCTATCGATCTTCTCCAAAGACTTACTAAGCAAAAGCAGATCATCCACATAAATTCCAATAAAAATGACACCATTCTCATCTTAAAACATATAGATAGAATGGTCAGAGCTGATCTGAATATATCCCAGACCGGTGAGAAACTAATCTAGTTTGTTATTCCATTGTCGGGGAGCATGGTTAAGTCCATATAAGGACTTTATGAGCCTGCAGACTTTGCTCTCTTCTCTTTCTTCCACGAACCCCTCGTGTTGCCTTATGAAAATTTCTTCCTTTAACTCATCATTAAGAAAATTAGTCTTAATGTCTATCAGGTGTATTTCAATATCTTTTGCTGCTACCAGACTGAGGAGAATCCTTATTGATTGGAACCGATCAACTAGAGCAAAGGTCTCCTCATAGTCAATCCCCTCCTTTTGGGTGAACCGTTTCGCTACCAATCGAGCCGTATATCTCTTAATGGTATTATCAGGGTTCAATTTAGTTTCAATACCCATTTACACCCAATAGGTTTTCTGTCTGGAGGACAATCCGCTAGTTCCCAAGTATTTGCTTCCACGATAGAAGCCATCTCATCATTTATGGCTCTAATCCATCTTTCTTTCTCTGGACTATTCACTGCCTCTGAGTAAGACTGAGGCTCATCTGGGTGAGATAGCTTAGTTACATTATGAGCGACCTGTTTTTCTTTTATCCTTTTGCTGCTCCTCCTTCCTCACTCAAACTTCGTAGTAGGAATAGATGGAAGTTTCTCACTCTCTCATTGGCTCCCATGTCCATAGAAGATGGTTCTGGTCGCGCTTCTTCTATCTCCTCGAGGTCCATAGGAGTAGGTGAGGTTTTGGTGAGTCTTCTGTATCTCGGATCTCCCCGGAATCTGCAATCACGGTTTCACTCATGTCCCTTTCGGGAACGACCGAGTTCTCCTAACTTTCGGACTTGAATCTGATTTTTATCTTCTTTGTATATTTGAAGGGATCAAATGATTTTCCTTCATCCATGACAACTAGGTGTTTGACCAGGATGATATCCTTCTTTGCTAAGTCATAAATTGTATACCCCTTAACATCCTCATCATATCCCACAAAGTATCCAGGTTTTCCTTTAGCATCTAGTTTCTAGTTTTTCCTATCCGTGTCAAGACTGTAAACTTGGCTACCGAATATTTTAAGGTGTGAGATATCTGTTTTCCTTCCAACCCATCTCTCATAAGGTGTCACTCCCTTTACAACTGAGGTAATGACTCTATTGTTAATGTAGTTGGCACAGTTCATTGCCTCTGCCCAAAATCTCTTTCTTATTTTCTTGTCAGCCAACGTACTGCATGCACTATCTCCTAGTGTTCGATTCAACTTCTCAGCTACCCTATTTTGTTCCGGGTTATATGGTACAATTTTTTGGTGTTGTACTCCCTCATCTCTGAGATAATCCTCAAACGGGTTAGAGGTATATTCCCCCCCATTATCACTCGTTATCCTCTTAATGGGTGTTTCATGGAACTTCTCACTCCATGCTTTATATTCTTTGAAGTAAGTTGAAGCTTTAGACATTGTTATTAGAAAGTATACGCTAGAGTATCTAGACTAGTCATCAATTATTCTCATCATAAACCTTTTTCCTCCAATCGAAGGTACATTTGCAAGTCCCCAAATACTTGTGTGGACCAAATTAAATACTTTCTCACCTCTATATGTGGCGGCTTTGGGAAAGGGAAGTTTGTGAGCCTTACCTTGAGCACAGCCACCACAATCATCCATCATTTCATTATCCCCAAATTGAATGCCTTCTACTACCCCAAGCTTTTTCATTTCCCTCGACCTATCAAAATGTATATGCCCCAACCGCTTATACCAAATCATCAACTTAAGAACACCAACATAGTAAGCATTCTTCTATTCATTACTCAAGTTAAGCCTAAACATTCCTTCGCTACCGTTATCTGCCGTGAAGTATACTTCATCCCCATACTTAGCTGTAAAAACTCCTTTTCTAGTGAAGGTATCAAACTCTTTGTCATCTAACATAGACGTAGAGACAAGATTTTTACTCAGCAAAGGAATGTAGAGTACTATTGAGAATGTATGTATAGAAGTCTTACCCTCCACTAAGACTTTCAGATCTACTCATCCCACTAGATCTGTAGTAACCACTCTCCCATCCCCATACTCTATCTCTACAGTAGGGATCTTTCTTAGCTTAGTGAAGAGTTCCTTATCATGACACATATGCATGGATGCACCTGAGTCGAAGATCCATCTTTCATGTGGAGCATCCCGAATTGCTTCAAGGGCACATTTCTGTCTACAAAGGATCTCTTTCTCCTCCAGATACTTCTTAAGAAAAAGCTCCCCTGCCTCCTCAGAAGACTCATCCTCGGTTTCTCCTGTCACTCTTGTAACCACAAGTGCCTTTTTTTTCCCTCTGGAAGAACCCCCTCCACGGTTCTCTAGGAGCCTCAGCTCCGACAGCTTGACACAATCTGCGATGAAGTATCCCAGCTTTTTGTAAAAATAACAAAGACCCTTTGGGGGCCTCGGTGCTCAAGAATGATCTCTTTCCCCTTTGTACCGTTTCTTCAGGTCCTTCCCCCATCAGTCCCCTCCTGCTACTAGAGCTTGAATGCTTTTTCCTCCTCTCCTAATCTCCATTGTGTTTTCCTGCACAAGTATCATCTTGACCACTGTGTTCCATTTTCATGAACTATCAGCAATTTCTTGTACTCGGTACACTATGTTCTCGTACTCATCTGGTAACTTAATGATAAGGGTGTTGACTTTCATTTTCATTGTACATGTCCATCCCGCACTTTCCACTCCATATACAAACAAAAAAGATCATTACAATAATCTAACATCTTTCGTCCTTTGTAAATTAACTCACTAGCTTTTGCTCAGCCAACTAGAGCTCTTGAATAGTTCTAGCTCTATAAATCTCCACCAAACTCACCTGCAACTCCTCGGCCTTGTAAATGTGAAGATGAGGAGTGGCCAAAGCTTGAGTGAGGTGCCTCAAAATGAAGTTCTTCGTAGCCATGTTTACATCCTCTGACATTTGAGTATCGTTCTCCGCTGTCTTCACGGTCGCCGCTCCTAGGACCGTGGAAATAAGAGTGAGGGGTGTCTCCTTCTCTTTCCCATTTTGGGACATACTGCTATCCCCATCATCTACCTCCTCCGCTGAGGTAGCGGTTGCTGTAGGAAACCTTACTCCTACAAATCTTGGTGGACGTTTCACTTGTCCACTAACGATACCCCAGTGTCATTTTTCGCACAAAGCTCCCATCATCATGGCTTCCCAATAAATGAACCCAGATCCTTTGAAGGTGGGCACTCTAGAGGGTGGGCCAACAACCTCGAATTTCTGTGTCCTCCATTGGACTACAGAATACAGGAAGCCTCTAGATAGTATTTAACTAACCCACTTTAAGCCACAACCACTTCTGCCCAAGAAGGCAAACTGACAATTTGACTGCACCCCTATGCAGCGTGGACTCTCTTGAGTCCGTAGCAAAAATAATCACTGAAAACGGCCAACCAGCCGATAAGTTATGAGGCAGTAAAAATGCCAATTTGTACAAACTCTCAAAGGGAGAGGTGACTACCTACCAAAATTTTCTAAGTCCTGATTCCCTCTAATAACTTTTATCTACTGAAGTATGGACCAATCACAATATTGTACCGTACCAAAAAGTACTATTGCCGGTGTACCTTTTGTACGGCCTAAGTACGACAAGGCTATTTAGCGGACGCATGTCTACTTTTCACTCGTCCGTACATTCCTCGGAATTCTCATGACCGAATGTCATCTCTCCACGTGGCTCTAGGTCATGCCACGTCACAAAACGCCAAAGTGACCACTGCGGGATTTCGGCGATGATGTGCGCCGTTGGATTTGCAGCGAGATGCAATCTTAGCCGTTATAAATACTTGCGTAACATTTGTTTCGCTGTCCGAAAAATGCATGGTATCCGTTTTGAAATAGTATTTTACTTCGTACTTTCATAAAACTATATCTATGCATGTCGTATACAGTTTAAGTTAAATGGATTTGTTCCTCTCTAAATATATATATATTTATCACATACTATAGCATTTAGCATTGGTCCTAGTCTAATAGGATAAAGCTGACCGCTATCGGCCTACTCGACGAACCGCAGGTACCGAGATCAAATCCCTGGTCCGTCGGGTATATTTTTAGTAACCTACTAAAAATAGCTGCATGTTTGAACTAAGGCAGCCAAGGATCAACCTCCCTCTCTATCCTTCAATGTTTACAACAAGTATGGGGGCTACAAAGAGGAGGTGGAGGCAGGCTGCACGTCCTTTTCTTTTCCTTTTATACTAACATATTTAAACCTAGAAAATACTCTAGAAATCTATAAATTTCAACACGTTAGAGTATTAAAAAGTACAGTAGAGTGTATTGTACTTTTACAAGGACACGCGTCGGCAAAAGAACGTATGCAGGTTTTTCGGAGTTGCGACGACAGCCAGCCACACGCGTCACGCAGTTGAGGATTTGATTCATAGGATCGAACGAGCACGATCTGAACCGGGTATTCCGGAAATATATTGTAGAGTTCGACGTTACCATCGTCGATTGAATTTGTTCTAACGAACGCGATTCACTTCGGACCACAAGCGTGATTCACAAGGGACCACAAGCATGATGCGCGTGGGACCACAAGTGACGAAGCACTTAAGTGCTTCGTACTACACGACCACATTTGGCTGGACTCTAGGGACTACCGCTGACTAAGCATTTGGAAAGTTTTGTGTACGGTTGGGACGTTTTGTGTACGGTTCAATATCGCAAAATATTTGAATAACATTGTTTTGTAGTTTAGTGTAATAAAAAATAGTGTTCCATTAATCAGTTTTTAGAAAATAATAATTAGGGTTTTGAGGTACAGTGACGTACCGGTAGGATGCTTTGTCGTTAGTCAAGATAATACCCGTAGTAATTGTTACCCAAATTAGTGTAGAACAGTAGAAACACACTGTGAGTATATAACTTAGGACATTGCCAATTTTGTAGCATCCAGTTTTGGGAATATGATTTTCTAAGGGAAGTTTTTGGGAGACTTCCAAACATCATATCTTATGGTTTACTCAGTCATTTAGGCTACAACTTGTGGAATCGTCAATTTACTGTATTGTGTAATACTGTGGCAAATTTTAGGCATATTGGCTATCTCAGTCATATTTTGTGTTAGTTCAAATTTGGTTGTTCAGTAGGTACTTTGATAGTTTCTGATGTTTTTCATGTCTACTTCCACTACTACTGCTGGTTCTCCTCTTGCAACGCTGGTTGTAGAACAACAAAATTGAACATTGGGGTAGAGAGGGATGTTCCAACAGAGTTAGGAAAGAGTGGGAAGGAAAAGGTTGGGATTCTAGAGGTCGCGAAAATTAGAAGGAAGTAAGGGTATCGTTAAGGCGGTGATCCATTAAGCGTTGGGTGATTTCCTAACAAGAGACCAGAAGAGGTTATAAAGACTAATGATACGCTATTTGGATGTGATGCATTGGTAGAGAAAAGGATGGGGACAAAAGTAACACCCATCTCATCACCAAATGGAACAGACAATCGGAGAGTTAGACTTCGACTAGATCCAAGGGTGATTTTCAAAGAGAATTTTCAGAAAGTTCGAGAAAATTTGGAAATTAGGTTGCATCAACTCTAACCCACACCTATAGCTATACCCTTTATCACTCCGTTGATAAGAACAAACCCTTCTTCTTCTCCTCCTTCTCCCTCTAGCTCCTCTACCTCGTCTTCTACACCATCTTCACCCATTTCCCCTATTCCCCTTAAAAGAGGTTTACCCCTTAACCCCACCTTTCACTCTTTTCATTCCACTCTTTCATCACCACCCACTCCTTCTTCACCTTCTTTTCCCGGATCCTCGTCACTGGTTCCTAATTCATATAGTCCTTCGGAGCCACCCGATCCTCCTTCCCCAACTAGGAGTTTGCCGTCTTTGAGGAACCCTATTTCTCATATCTTTGATACCACTACTTGAGAAAACAGAGGGTTTCCATTGCCGTTTGAGGACGGTTTCCGGATGGGGGATAACTCTATTGTCCATAGCTTATTTCAGCCATGGATTACTCACGGAAACACCCACAGACTACCTCAAAAACTAGCTGACAACTTCACAAACTAACCACTTAGACTGTTCACAGAATCTTATAGAGATACTGGAATACAATGAAACTTCACACACATATAGATTCTATATCATAGAATAACTCCACAAAGTTTCACATGAAAGCACCAATCACAGTGATCACACCAACAGGTCAAAGATGCGGAAAACAGTCTGCCAGAGCTTTGATTAACTTGACTGCGATACATAAAATAATCTAAGTCCTGCAAGTTATACTCAGAGTACGGAGTCATACCAGCCGTACTGTATCTACTCTAATAACCTAACTAGTCAAAAGGACAAACCTCTGTTGTACAGAATATTTACACCGTACTCTTCATATGTCAAAAACTAAGCTACCACTAAGCAACCACTAAGCTACCACTATCGTTTAATCATCATTACTTGAAATCTATCCTATTCATATTATCCGTAGTTGCGCTGGCTGCGCTTTCCGTACGGATCATGAAAATAGCCGCAACTGCGTTGACTTAACTGCGTCGCAGCTGCTCCGTACCGGCGGCGCCTATTTCAACATTCTGTTTATTTTACATCGGATCGCTTCGCGATCCGCCGTCCATTTGTCATTGCTTGTTCACACCACTCAATGAGTCTTTTACGTAACTTTAATTATCAATCCGTTCGCTCCCCCAATCCGTGAATCTATTCAAACCTCCATATTAAATCTAATTAGCAGTTACGCACGAAACTGAGTTTTCAAAACAACACTCCCCTGAAAATTTAGTTTCGTGCACCCAGAAAAATATGCACCGTGTACTGCTGTGTTGCTACGCTGCGCTAGTTTGACATCGGAGCGCAGTATGAAGACAAAGTGCAGCGTGTACTGTTATGTTGCTACGCTGCACTAGTTTGACATCGCAGCGCAGTATGAAGACAAAGTGCAGCGTGTACTGCTATACTGCTACGCTGCGCTAGTTTGACATCGCAGCGCAGTATGAATACAAAGTGCAGCGTGTACTGCTATGCTGCTATGCTGCACTAGTTTGACATCGCATTCCTAACTGCTGCTCTTTTTCACCTTTAACTTTCTCCTCATAGCCTCATCTACTGAGACTAAAGCTTTCAAATTCTACACTCCCCTAAAGCTTTAGACTCATTAGGCCATGCTGTACGCAAATGTTTCCAAATAAAAATTATTTAAATATTCAAAATTCTGTATCAACCTCCATTGTTCATCATACAATAAATTTAGCAAAAATAACACATCACCAGTGCTTTCCCGACGTCGTCATTGCTTTTGCTGCCCTCTGCCAATTCCCAGTCGCTTGCTGCCTTCTTTCAAAAAGTGTCATGTAATAGCTCCCCTTACGCCATAAATGCATAACCCCTGAATATTTAGTTGCCTTCACGTGGAATAAAATAATCAGCGTGTAAGTGTCATACGTCACCACTCATTTCGCTGCGTCGCTATGCTGCGTCGCTGTTCGCGACGCGAACTTCTTCTGATGATTCTCCACTGCTTTCTTTGCGCTACTACGCTGTGTCACAGCTTCGCGACGTGAACTTCTTCCAATGATTCTCCACTGCTTTTGCTGCGTTCTGCCATGTCTCCCGAATTTTTCGTTCTTGAACAAGCCATTGATTTCGCCACCTCCTTCGTCTTCAAAAATACATAAATAAATCTTTTCGTTTCTTATTAACTAACTCAACAAGGAAGAACACCAAATCTAAGATCCTACCAAAAATAGAATGTCAAACGAAGTTGACTGTATAAGACATGCTAATAATATAAGTCTTTCCAAAATTAAGATTTCTCTAAATTCACGTTCTCCAGAAAATCATTTCTCTTGCTCTCTTCTCTTGATCACTTTCTGAGCATGTTTTCTTCTTCCCCTGATCCTTTGAATATTACATCTTCTTTTTGTTTTCCTCATGATCTTTTGTCTTGTTTGAAAGTTTACACTTCTGTCACAATTTTCTCCTCGTTTAATGTCAAAAATACTAGTTTTATGTTTCACCTTTATGTTTTTCTCCATACATTTGCTACTTCCATCAACTTCATTCATCTGAGAAATTCTAATTTTGATTATTCTTCTTTTCAGCTGCACTATTTTCTTGCTATTTTCCTTTCCTATATTTCTAACTTTTGCATTTCTATTACATTTTTCACTCCCACAAACTTCTTTTCTCACTCCAATTTTTTGAACAGTTTTTCTTTGTTCTTCTCCTAGTTCACCAATTTTCACGTCCACCTTATTTCTAGTTTCTGCTTCAAAGTGTCCATCTCTTCTTTCAACTCCTCTTACTTTAGTTAACAACCTTTCTTGTAATAAATTTTCACTCATAGATTTGTCATCTGATAAGGTCACAAAAATCGTGTCCTTCTCTCTTTTGTCCTTCACCACACTATCTTCGGTGGCATAACTTCTTTCACCTGTTTCCACATTATACACCTCATTCCTAATTCTAGTTTTCTTCATATCTTCACCTGGTCCTTCTGGAAATACTGGGTTAAATTTATTAGTCTTTATGTTTAAGTATTTTTCGGCTTCCACTTCCAAGTAACCTTCACTTCCTCTAATTTCTCTTACTTCAAATAACTCTTCCTCCTTTAACTCTTTGTTACTCACCAATCTGACGTCGGGAAAAGGGACAGACACCAAATCCTTTTCTGTCACCTCCTCCTTTACTCCATTCCAAACAACACACACGGTCGGTAAGTAGATAAATTCGTCAACACACGGTGTATGCCTTTTGTCATTTGTCGTGTCTTGTCTCTCACTCACGAAATCACTTGATTCCTTTCTTGTTGGGGTTCGAACTAGGTTGTTGTCCCATCCATCTCTGAAATTTCGTGTAACACATGCACTTTTATACGATGGACATACCCTGAAGGTATGTCCTAAATCATTACAGTAAAAACAATTCTTTGGTCGATCTCCGAACTCACTATTACTTTTAAATTTCTGAAACTGTGACTTAGATTCCTTTATATTCCTTTCACTTGATAAGACCCTTCTATTAGCCTCTTCATCTAAAATAACTCGTCTAGCTACAGTTACGCTCCAATCATTTTTATCAATTAAAGTCAATCGATCTAGTGCACTCTTATATTCTTTAGGGAGACTTCTCATTAACAAGATAGCTTGTTGAGCATCTGTAAAGTTTCCTCCTGCCAAATCATTTTCTGCAAATAATACTTGTAAGTCAATACAGTGTTTCTCCATACTACCTCCTACATACTTGTGTTCAACTATTTTGGTAACACTACTAAGCCAATGATATAAAGAAGTCTTTGCATACATACTTTCTAAGCACTTCCATAATTCAGCTGCCTTTTTAACACTTATGTATGACATTACTAAATCCGGAGTCAAGGAGTTCTTAATAACCCTTAGACACTCATGATTTTTAATTTTCCATCCATTTGAAGTTTCGGCCAAGGTACCGTCCACCACATCCATTAGTTCCATCATCTCGAAGTAGCTCTCGAGCGCACACTTCCAGTAGTGATATTTTGATCCATCAAATATAGGTAGCCATGGGTGTGGGCCCATAACCTGTTGTCCATAGCTTATTTCAGCCATGGATTACTCACGGAAACACCCACAGACTACCTCAAAAAACAGCTGACAACTTCACAAACTAACCACTTAGACTGTTCACAGAATCTTACATAGATACTCGAATAAAATGAAACTTCACACACATATAGATTCTATATCATAGAATAAGTCCACAAAGTTTCACATGAAAGCACCAATCAGAGTGATCACACCAACAGGTCAAAGATGCAGAAAACAGTCTGCTATAGCTTTGATTAACTTGACTGCGATACATAAAATAATCTAAGTCCTGCAAGTTATACTCAGAGTACGGAGGCATACCAGCCGTACTGTATCTACTCTAATAACCTAACTAGTCAAAAGGACAAACCTCTGTTGAACAGAATATTTACACCGTACTCTTCATATGTCAAAAACTAAGCTACCACTAAGCAACCACTAAGCTACCACTATCGTTTAATCATCATTACTTGAAATCTATCCTATTCATATTATCCTTAGTTGCGCTGGCTGCGCTTTCCGTACAGATCATGAAAATAGCCGCAACTGCGTTGACTTAACTGTGTCGCAGCTGCTCCGTACCGGGGGCGCCTATTTCAACATTCCGTTTATTTTACATCGGATCGCTTCGCGATCCGCCGTCCATTTGTCATTGCTTGTTCACACCACTCAATGAGTCTTTTACGTAACTTTAATTATCAATCCGTTCGCTCCCCCAATCCGTGAATCTATTCAAACCTCCATATTAAATCCAATTAGCAGTTACGCACGAAACTGACTTTTCAAAACAACAAACTCGAGGTTATTTACAGGGGATGCATCAGGCATTTCTTTTTCTTTGTTTAAACTCTATTGAGAGTCTTTTTATGCGGCTCAAATTAACAAGTACAGAGGAGGTGTTGTTCCAGCCGACTTAGAGCGGATGTTATTTCCGATGATGGTTGATCGATAAGCATGAGGGGCTTTGTCAGATTATATGGAGAGGAAGGTCAGCTTGCGTGCTCCAACTATAAAGATTTTAGATCTGACTTTGGACCAGGCTCATGTTATTACAGTGGCGGATCTCGAAGCAACCATTAGTCACCCTATTTCAACCAAGTACACGTTTTATGATAAGTTACGTGATGAGACATTAGCTTACTCCCAGATGAAGAGATCACAGTATGGCGCTATTGCTCCTACGAGGATGGAGGCGAATTCCCAACCTTGTACCACATTACGGGGTATATGGAAGACTCACTATACGGTGTGAAATGAGGCTTCCATGAGAGAGTTTCATGAATCTAAACGGAAGCGTGTTGAAACTCCTCTCACTATGTACAATGGCATTGCTAACCTTTGTATTCGAACTCTGCAAGATATTAAAAATTCGTTGATAATTGCTAAGTTTGAACACGCGTTGTCAAAATCCGTTGACCTGAAGACGACCCCAAATTTAGAAAATTAGATAGCTCAAAAAGCTCTCAATGGCCTTCGTATCACTCCTTTTGATCTTGATAACGTTGCTTAGAAATGCCATGACCACTTACTTTGCAGCTCGAGAAGCTCGAAGAGGACAATGACAGAAAAAAAAATTTAAAGAGGAAACATTTTCTGGATCCTACACTCTTTTTGTCACCAAAGCCGAATCGAATACTGCCATATCACCAGCAATAAAAGGGAAGGGAGTGGGAGAGCAAAATCCGCAAGCTCATGGAGCTGATATATAGATCCTATTCTCATGCAACAATTGTGGAGAGGTTGGACATGGTTGGCAAATATGTTCGAGATCGTTATTGTTGAGTTTGTGGCAAAGAGGGCAAAAATTGACGCCGAACAAGATGCTCGGAATGTGGCACATCGAGTTGGGGATCAGAGAAAGGGGAAAGATGGTGGAGGTGGGGACAATGGGAAAGGAGGAGACACATCAGATGCACAGCAGGTGGAATTTCAGAGAATTCGTTGAATTAGGCTTTTCATTAGTTAGACCATCGGAACATTCCTGATGATTTGCGGGCAAAGTTCTCTACTCCTAACATGACATACGAGGCGTGTGGATATCAGAGCCATACGGCGGCTCAATGTTTTAAAAAACACGAGATTGTGATTGAATTGTTTAAATATGTGAAGACTAATCCTACTATCGGGAAAGCATTTATGAGTAATCCCACTTTTTGTCAAATTTATCTCCCTCGTGGGACATTTCAATCTGAGAGGGAGAGGAACGAACCCGATCCAGTTTGGTGGGCACAATTCGGAAATCTAATACCTTTTGCGACAAAATTACATAAAGAGTTGTTGGAAGTCAAACTGAAACTTGATTCATTGATGAGAGAGAACGCAAGCAAGGGTGCTTCTACTTCAAATTCGGCTAAGAAAGTAGAGAAAGAGGCACGGTTGGCTTACTTTACTCAGCAAATGGCAGCATTACAGACGAAAAATTCAGATTTAGAGGAGGATCCACAAAGATGGGAGAGTTCAGACCACTCTCGGATGAGTGGATTGTTTGTAGGTGATCCGATTCTGTTTAATGTTGGCATTGGAGAGAGTAGGAGACAATTACGAAAAACCACTGAAGATAAAAGGAAAGACAAGCTACCAGCAACGACCAGTTATCATAAAAAGAAAGGGCAATCTAACATTCTCTCTTTTACCCTTCGACAAGTCCTTTTGAAGACGAAAGTTTGTTTAGGGGTTAAAGAGTATTCTCCACCACCACCTCCACCAAAGGTAACCACTTCTAATGATCAAACCACTAATTCCTCCTCACCAGAGACCACTGAAGACAAACGAGACGACTCTTCCACTCCTCCACTCACCACTCAGGTGGATTCTCATCCTACTTCGACATCGAATCCGCCCATCCCACCTTCTCGACCTTCCGCCATGTTAGTGGATCTTCTCATTCCACACTCTATAGAGTAAGTTCGCACTTTGGCTAACTCCCACCAAATTTCGAATGAAGAACTCATTTCGGCATTAGGATCCAAGATCACCGACAGGGTGACATCCACAGATGCTTTTGGAGCACCCATTTCATCTTCCGAATCCAATTTTGGTAGCTCAGCGAAGGTTCTAATTGCCGATAGGGATTACTCTTCTTTGGCTGTTGCATATATTGGTAACTCTACGAGACACTTTAAGATTAATAGTTTCGGTGGTTTCCTCCAAACCGTAGTTGATATTGGGGGCCTTCCTAATCTTATCTCTACTAGTGCTTTGGAGAAATTGCCACCCAATTGTAGGCAGAAAGTATTTTCTAGTAAGGTGTGCCAAAGCACGGTTAGTAGTGGTAATCAACCAGTGTTTTGTATGGTGAACGGTATGAATATCGAATTTGGAGATGATGCAAGTCAAAAGATTTCTATTCCTCTCCCCTTTCTTGTGGTGGAGGGCAATCAGTTTGAATTTTTATTGGGAACCCATACGTGGTCACGATTAGGAGTCATGGTAGATTTTTGGATCGAGCAAATCTGCATTCGGGATTTGTCAACTTCACTCACTCGCTGCGTTTTCTTCCCTCTCACTTTGTGGGGACGTCACCATTCACATGAAGCGGCGGCAGGCTGCTACCTCGTCTACAGTAGCAATGTTCCCTCCATTCATTCTTCTAAATTTTCTGTGGAATCAGAGGATGAATCCACCGACATTGCACCCCTTATATAGCAAATCTCGATCTCCGCTGAATGGGAGGATTCCCACAAACAAAGATTGGAGGTAGCGACTTTTTAGAGACGAGGTCACAAAAATTTGTTTAAGGTTTTGATAGATGAGAAGACATTGCCTTCTACGACAAAAGAATCTAAAAGAGGGACCGAATTTTGACATTTAGTTTAGGGCTAGATTTTGACGCCACTTCCTCGGGAGGTGGTTGATTTGACACTAGAGCCGGCAGGGTTAAACGATAATCTCATTATTTTTTTGGCATTAGTACGGATTTAGAAGTTATACTTATGAACAACCACCACATTAGAAGTTATTAAGCCGAGGAAATTTCATTTTCAGCTCAGGCAGCGAGCGAATTTCGAATATTAGAGCTTCACCGATTGTACCATCTCAAATTAACTGTTTCTGCTATTTCACAATCTCATCATCGACTCCCACAAAATGTTGACTTGATAACTTCACAAGATATCCGAGATTTGGGGGGGGGTAAATTTAGTGATAGCTAGTTGGCCTTGTCAAGGTATTCTCAAGCAGAAAAGGGAAGGGGAAATAGTGACACTCGAAATCGTTTATTCTATCAGATGGTTTTTATCCTCAACCTTTTGTAACTAAATCACAATAACCCGTTAGGATACTTGTTGGAAAATGTCTTTCTTCGTGCGGATAAAGCTAGTAAGGTAGTTACTGTTTGGTAGGAGACAATTCACTATTTGGGGGAGCCTTTAGTGTTTGATGCAGCTAAGATGGGGTCTCGTGCTTTTCGTCTTCGCTCATATTGGACTAATCTTGCTCCTCTTTCATTGTTAAAGGCCGCCGTGGGATTACAAAAGCATCTGCCAAACCTCATCGTCGATCAAATTTTAGACAAAGGTCGTTCAAGTACTCTTGTCATGTTGGAATAAAAGGTTTACTTCTGTATTTTCTAGGTTACTTAATTGATTTTAATAGAAGTGGGAAAAAGCAGAGGCACCCTGCTTCTAACTTCACTCTCTAGCCCCCATAGTTGTCGTAGTCACTGAAGGCTGGAGAGGAAGCTAAAGCCATGGCGGCCTATGCTTCCTTTAGAGTCAAAAGGCTGCCCTTTGTTAAACTTACCAAAAAGGTTGACGAACTCAGGATTTGATTCTGGTACCTACCGTCCGTCCAAGTAGCCTAGCCTCGTTACCATGTAGCCTGGCACCTATGTCTAAGTATATAGGGTACAATAGCTACTTAAAGATGTGGAAATAAAGAAGTTCATTTAACTGAAGAACGGACCACAATAACATAGACATAGTTAGATAAAATTACATCGAAAAGTATTGCCTATGTTTTAGACTGCTATAAATTAAGGCCGATATCAATCTAACGGCTGACGAAGAAGTCGACATTGCGCAATAGACAATTTGGCAGTTTGCGCTCATAGCCACACCGAAAGACACGTGGCAACATGACATTGGATGGCCGCATCTCCGAGACATACCATGGCGAACCCGCATATAGCAGGCGTCGTCTTATTAGCCATATCGTACAATGGCCGTAAAGAAAGTGTTGATATTTGAGTATTTTCTAGGTCTTTATTAGGATAGGAAAAAGAGCAGTAGCAGTCTGCCTCTAAACTCCCTTCTCTAAGCCCCCACACTTGTTATAGTCACTGAAGGCTAGAAAGGGAGCTAGAGCCATGGCTGCTTAAGCTCTCTAGAGAGACAAGAGTAGATAATGGTAGGTTTTACTAAAAAGTGTCTTGACGGACCCAAGATTTGATCCTGGTACCTGCCGTTCGTCAAGATTCTGACAGCCGATAACTTTAACCTATAGCCTAAGATCACTGCTAGCCAATATAGGGAACGATAAAAATAAAAACATTACCCCGTATTATCTTCCATTTAACTAATTATGGGACGGGCGGAACATGGAAAGGAATTAGTACGCACGAATTCCATACTGCACGGAATTATCGAAACAACATCATTTTCGACGGCTAGGATTAAATTCGGGTATTCATCGAACAGCCGTGGTAGGAGCCGAGATTGCGGATAGGGCATTTTGGCGTTTTCTAGAGGCCGCCACTCCAAATGACACATGGCGACATCGTACGAGTTTGCGGAATTCCCGGAGTACAAGACAACAATTCCGGATGTGACAGATAAACACCTATACGGCCCTATCGTACAGTTACCGTACATAAAGTACATCGGCGCCCGTACTTTTATGTACGGTACAGTCCTGTGATTGGCGCCGTACGTGAGTAAAAGGGGTTTTAGAGAGGGAATAGGACTTCGAATATTTCTGGTAGGTAGTTGCCTCTCCCCGAGAGCACCTTGTATAAATGGAAAACTTTGGTAAGCCATAACTAACAAATTACTTGACCATTTTCAGTGATTCTTTTTGCTGCAGACTCAAGGGAGTCCACGCTACATAGGGGTTTAGTTGGTCAGAGTTTTTGTCTGCCAGGGTGGCGGTATTTCTAAGGGAAAGTCAAAGTGGGTGAATGTGTCCAAATCTCATATTCTAACTTTGCATTTTGTGGTGGAACTGAGCATGGAGAAAGTGTTATTTCACAAGGGTGGATCTATATTGGGGTTTTGACTGTAAAGGGGTCAGTCATTTGGGTTTATATCAACTTGGAGTCGGCACTATCTAGATTAGCTTCTTTTGATCTGCTTACTTTGAGGGCCAATGGAGGTCTCAGAGTTTCAGGTTATGGGCCCACTATCTAGGGTGCCTATGTTGATTGAACAGACTTCACTTATTGAGAGTTTACTATGGAGGGATTGCTTTTTCGAGAAGCACTTATGGGGAATTGTTTCGGGACAACTGAGATGTCCACCACCTGGCTTTGGAGGAGCTTACTATTAGAATCATATGAGGCTGCCCAAAATATCAACCAAAGTTCAGATGCAACGGAAGGTGAAGGGAAAAACCGTTCCGTGGATGGGGAAACATTGGAGAAGGAAAAACGGACACCTATGGTAAAGGGAGCTAGGCACTGAACTATGGTACCACTTGTAGGGATTAAAACTGAAGAAAATGACAGAAAAATATGGCAATACAAAAACACTTTAGCAAAACATCTCATACTTAGATATGTGTCTAAGTCCATAGCTATCACTCTTTTAAGTCTAACCAAGTCTTCAGAGATATGGGAAATACTAAGTCAGATTTATAAGAGTGAGACTATTTAGAGGCAGCAATTAGTAAAACAGGAAATAGAGGCATATGTTTATAAAGGCGCTAACATGATAGAGTTTTGCAATGATATTGCTGCGTTATATGTTGAGCTTGCTAGTGCGGGATATGTAGAATTTGAAAAGAGGAAGATTAATACTCTACTTATGAAACTCCCAGATGAGTACGAAAACATAATTTGTCGTATGCAGGCAATGGATGGCTCCTCGTGGACTTGGAGCTTTACCATGGGGATAAGTCTTGTGAGGGAAAGCACTTTGGAGCTTCATAGGGGAAGTGACAAGGTGAATGCATTTACAGCTGGTGGTGATTGGTGGAAGCATGATGAGAGGAACGGCGGTGACGAGCGGAAGCGTGATAAGAGGAACGGTGGTGACGAGCGGAAGCGTGATGAGAGGAACAGTGGTGACGAGCGGAAGCGTGATGAGAGGAACGGTGGTGACGAGCGAAAGCGTGATGAGAGGAACGGTGGTGACGAGTGGAAGCGTGATGAGAGGAAGAAAGACAAAGGTAAACCTTATCGGAACTCTGGTGGAAAGAGAGGGAGAGGAAAAGAAAGGGGAGCTTTGAAAAAGGGGGTTTGCTTCTTTTGTAGGGAACCGGGTCATTATATGGAGGAATGCCCTTGTTTGGAAAAACTTAGAAGTTGGAATATCGATGAGGAGGAAGAAGGGGAAGAGGAGAAAGAGGATGAAGATATTTTAGAGCTTCTACAGATTAGTAGTGTGGGGAAGAGAGAAAAGCACACAAAAATTCCACGAAAGCAACAGTGTGCTTTTGGAGGTATAAGGGAAGTAAAGAGAGAGGAGGTACTTGAGGATGTCGAGGAGTGTAGAGTGTATGACTTAGAAATGAGAAAGTCAGATCTAGGATCCATAAGTGAAAACAGAAAAGATAAAATTAATGAGGATAATTTTATAGATAATAAGGAAACAGAAAACTAGCCGGAAATGGAGACTTCAACGGATTCCGAGGAAAGGGGAGAAGTGAAACTCGAAGAGGTTTTAAAGGATGGGGGAGAAGAGAAATATTTGATTAAAGGTTTAGGGGAGAAGAAATATTTATTGGGAATTAAATTAAAAAGCGATTGTGGAAAGAATTCCATGGGAGAGAGTGAGGGAAGTTCAGAAAATGGGGTAATTATCATGGATAAAAATATGAGTACCAAAGATGTAGATCTTATGAGGAACTTAGTGGGGACTAGTGTTTTTTGGGAATATTTGGGGGTGGATGGATTTGACATCACTACTTGGTGTGATGTCGCTTGTGAAGATGTGCCTGTAAAAGGGTTATCATCCGGATATGTGTTGCAGGTTGGGGATGGGGCTGACTGTTGGAAATGCAAAAGGGAAAGTAGATTCTGGTTGGATGAAAAGGGGAGGAGGTGGATAAAATCTTTGATCGGATTTATGATAAGTGGGGTGCTAAATGAAATGTGTGATGCAATTATTATTTCAGTTCATCTAATGCATTGTTTTAAATACGACAGTATTTTTCTTAAGTTTTATAAAAAACAAAACAAAAGGATAGAGGAAGGAATGATCGTTTATTTGTTTGTAAAAATTGAAAGGAAATAGATTAGTAAATAAGGGAAGTGTTGATATTTGAGTATTTTCTATGTCTTTATTAGGATAGGAAAAAGAGTAGTGGCAGTCTGCCTCTAAACTCCCTTCTCCAAGCCCCCACACTTGTTATAGTCACAAAAGGCTAGAAAAGGAGCTAAAGCCATGGCTGCCTAAGCTCTCTAGAGAGACAAGAGTAGATAATGGTAGGGTTTACTAAAAAGTGTCTTAACGGACCCAGGATTTGATCGTGGTACTTGTCGTCCGTCAAGATTTTGACAGCCGGTAACTTTAACTTATAGCCTAAGATCACTGCTAGCCAATATAGGGAACGATAAAAATAAAAACATTACCCCGTATTATCTTTCATTTAACTAATTACGGGACAGGAGGAACATGGAAAGGAATTAGTACGCACGAATTCCATACTGCACGGAATTATCGAAACAACATCCTTTTCGACGGCTAGGATTAAAATCGGGTATTCATCGAACGGCCGTGGTAGGAGCCGAGATTGCGGATAGGGCATTTTGGCGTTTTCCATAGGCCGCCACTCCGGATGACACGTCGCGACATCGTACGGGTTTGCGGAATTCTCGGAGTACAAGACAACAATTACGGATGTGACAGATAAACACTTGTACGGTATCTGCCGTCCGTCAAGTTGGCCGATAACGATCACCTTTATCCTATTAGACAAGGACCAATGCTAAATGCTACAGTATGTGATAGATATATATTTATTTAGGAGGGAACAAATTCATTTAACTGAAACTCTATACGGCATACATAGATACAATTTTATAACGTAAGAAGTACAACACTACTTTGAAACGGATAACACGCATTTGTTTCGATAGCGAAACAACCATCGCGCAAGTATTTATAACTGCCAAGATTGCATTTCGAGTCGAATCCAACGGCGCACAACATCGCCGAAATCCCGTAATGGCCACTTTGGTATTAAGTGACGTGGCATGATCTAGCGCCACGTGGAGAGATAACATTTGGTCGCGGGAATTCCGAGGAACGTACGGACCAGTGAAAAATGGACACACGTCTGCTTAATGGCCTTGTCGTACAAAGGTCGTGCAAAAAGTACATCGGCGGTAGTACTTTTATGTACTGTACAGTATTCCGATTCGTTCATACAGTTACTAGATAGGGGTTGTGAGATGGAGCTAGGACTAAGAAAAATTTGGTAGATGGTCATCTCTCTCTTTGAGAGGTTGTATAAAATTGGCGTTTTCGTCGGCTTATAACTTATCGCCTGGTTGGGCGTTTTCAGAGATTTTTTTTCCAACGAACTCACGGGAGTCTTAGCTGCACATAAATGAGGTGAGATTGTCTGCTTGTCTGCTTGGTGAAACTCTAAGACCTCTATAAATCCTCAGAGTGGACAGCTTCCAATAAGCCTATAGGATAACCCTGGTCCCTTTGTGTTTCAGCAAAAACAACTGCCACACTGGCAGACAATAACTCTGACCAACTTCACCCCTGTGAAGGCAAGACTCCCCTGAGTTGATAGCAAAAAGAATCTCTGAATTTGCTCCCCTGAGCAGTAAGTTATGGAGGGTCAAATTTGACCTTTTATACAGAAGCTCTTTGGGAGAGAGGGTCCTATCTCCTAATTTTTCTAAGTCTTATCTCTCTCACAAACTCTATCTACTGATGTACGGAGCCAATCAGAATACATTTCCCTACACAAAAGAACAGTTGCCGGTGTACTTTCTGTACGAACACTGTACGACATGGCCTAAATGTCGACATGTGGTATGTCCGGATTCGCTCCCGTAATCCTCGCAGATGTTGCGATCCAATGTAATTCCGCTACGTGTCATCCGATGTGGCGATGACCACAAACCACCGAAATCCTCTTCCGCGATCTCTCGTTAATTTCGGCCGTCCGATTAAATTCATATTTAATCGTAGCCGTAATAAATACATGTGCGGTATTCTTTTCATTAAAGAAATAAATGCGCTGTTTAATTTCTTATCCGTTCTGCAATCCGTACTTTTACATTAATGGATCTATATCTCCCGTAAACAGTTATAGTTAAATGAATTATCCTACCTGATAATGTTTAATAAATTATCAAATCACATAGTACGTAACACTAGCTCTACACCTAACGGCTAAGACTACCGTCTACCGAATGTTTGCCGGCCGGTAGGTACCGCGATCAAATCGTGTAGTCGGCAAAAACCTTTTAGTAAATAAACCCCTAACTAATATATAATCCCCGTAAACTTTTTGATAGCCTAGAAAGCCATGGCTCTAGCTAGCTCTCCAATTTCTCAGTGAATGTGACAAGTTTAAGAGTTGGAGAGAGAAGTTGGAGGTAGACTGCCTCGGCTTCTTTCTATATTTCTATTTAGACCTAGAAAATACTGTAAATGGACCATTAATTTCTACACTCCCCTTATTTTCTAGTCAATCTTTAATTTCAAACCACACTTCTCCCTGCAGAAAATTAGCTTAGAGGAAGACACAGGTTTGGTCATCATATCTGCTACCATCTCACTATCTGGTCGGTACTCTAAACTAATTATTTTGTTTTCTACTTTCTCCCTAAAAAAGTTGAGTCTGATGTCCATGTGTTTGGCTTTAAAATGATGTTTAGGATTGGCAGAAATAGCGATTGCTGCCTGATTATCACAAAAAAAATTATGCACACCACTCTTAAGGTGACCAAGCTCACCAAGCAAAGACTTGACCCACATCAATTCTTTTACAGCACCGCAAGAGGCTATATACTCTGCCTCCATGGTGGACTGAGCAATAACTTTTTGTTGTTTGCTACTCCAACAGCAAGCCCCATCACCCTCATATAATACATATCCAGAAGTGCATCTCCTCATCGGAGCATCACCATAATTAGCATCACTCCAAGTAGTGATGTCAGTATTCTCCCCACCCAAATGCAACCATAGATCCCTAGTTCCTATCAAATATTTAACGACTCTCTTAGCTGCCTCCCAATCCCTCTTAGTGGGAGCATTTCGACTTCTACTCAGCACTCCTACAGCTGCAGCTAAATCTGGCCGGGTACAATTAATAAAATAGGTTATACTTCCCACTAATTCCCTGTAAGGAATAGTCTGCATGAACTTCTGTTCTTCAGGAGATAATTTCTCGTCTAAGACTATGACTCTTTCTTCCTCACTCCCCTCACTTCCGTTCTTCAACTCCATTAGAGTTGTACAACTATTAGCTTTATCCATTTGAAATTTTTCAAACTTGTTTCATATTGCTTCCTTTTGAGTCAATCTTATAATTTTTTTTTTTCGGTCTCTCTCTACTAGAATTCCCAAAATATATTTTGCTTCTCCCATATCTTTCATTTCAAATCTCCCCTTAAGATTGGTTTTCAGTTTATTAATTTTTTCCATTGATTTACTTAAAACAAGCAAATCATCAACATAAATTGCAATAAATATAAAACCTTCCTCATCTTCGAAAACATAGATTGAGTGATCTGAGCTGATCCGGATATATACTAGACCCGTAAGAAACTCATCAAGCTTCTTATTCCACTGTCGAGGCGCCTGTTTCAAACCATAAAGAGATTTAATCAGCCAGCATACCTTACTCTCCTCTCCTTCCTCCACAAACCCTTCGGGTTGTCGCATGAAGATTTTCTCTTCGAATTCAGCATGCAAAAAGGCTATATTGATGTCCATCTGGTGCACTTCCATGTCTTCCGCTGCTGCTAGGCTGAGAAGTATGCGGACGGAGGGAAATCTGACCACCTGGGCAAAGGTTTACTCGTAGTCAATTCCCTCCTTTTGTGTAAATCCCTTTGCCACTAATCGGGCCTTGTAGCGCTCGATTGTGTCATCTGGGTTCAGTTTTAATTTGAAAACCCACTTACAACCGATTGGTTTTCGGTTAGGTGGACAATCCACCAGCTCCCAAGTATCGGCTGCCATAATTGAGGCCATCTCCTCATTGATGGCTGTCTTCCACCGATTTTTTTCTGGACAAGCCATCGCCTCTCTATAAGTTTGAGGTTCATCTTGATGAGATAGTTTAGTTACCTTGTTATTAACCTGTTTTTCTTACAGGCTTTTGCTACTTCTCCTTCCCCCCTCAAAATCTGAGGCCAGAATAAATGGTTCTCATGGATTCTTCGAACAAACTCGACTTCTCTCCTATCCCTTGATTCCAAATCAATTTCCACCACCTCTTCCGCTTCAGGTAGAGTTGTCACTAGAGTTTCCACAGCCGAGTCCTTTTCAGTTTGATTTGTACCTGCAAGAATGTCATCTTCTCTAAAACCTGGATAGTTAGGAAGCTCAAAGTCATCGGAATTTTCTGACTCAAATCTGATTTTTACTGGCTATATATTTGAAGGGATCCACAGACTTTCTTTCATGCATAACTACTAAATGCTTTACTAAGATTATATCTTCCGTTTTTAGATCATAAACTCTATATCCTTTAACATCCTCATCATATTCTAATAAGTATCCCGGTTTTCCTTTAGGATCTAGCTTCCAATTAGACTGATCTGTATCTAGACTGAATACTTGACTGCCGAAAACCTTTAAGTGAGATATGTCTGGTTTCCAACCTGTCCATCTCTCATAAGGTGTTTCATCTTTTATAGCTAAAATAAGAACTCTATTTTTGAGGTTATTAGCACAGTTCATTGCTTCTGCCCAATACCTTTTTCCTATCTTCTTATCTGACAACATACTTTTAGCACTATCACTTAGTGTTCTATTTAACCTTTTAGATACCTCATTTTGTTCCGCGTTTTCTGAAACTGTCTTTTGGTGTTGGACCCCATCTTCCCTCAGAAAATCATTAAACTGGTTAGAAGTATACTCTTCACCATTGTCACTCCTTATTCTCTTGATTCGAGTTTCATGGAGTTTTTCGCTCCATCCTTTATATTGTCTAAAACAATCCTGAGCTTCGGACTTGTTTTTCAAAATATACACTCGGGCATACCGAGACCAATCATCAGTGATAGTCATCATAAATCTCTTCCCCCCCCGATCAGGGCACTTTAGCCGGTCCCCAAATATATGTGTGTACTAGATCTATAATTTTTTCACCCTTATAGGTGGTTGTTTTAGGAAAGGGTAATCTGTGTGTTTTACCTTGAGCACATCCACTACAATCACTTATATTATCACTCTCACTAAACTTAATCCCTTCCACCACTCCCATCTTTTTCATCTCTCTTAACTTGTCTAGATTAACATGCCCAAGCCTCTTATGCCACATCATAATATCATGAACACTAGCATAATAAAGTTTATTCGTTTCAATACTTAAAACCAGCCTAAACATCCCATGGCTACCTTTCTCAGCAATGAAATAGACATCCTCCTCAAAACTAGCACTAAAGACTCCTTCCTTAGTGCTAGTAAAAAAACCATTATCATCTAATACAGATGTAGAGATGAGGTTTTTTTTCAGCTCCGGAGTAAACAATACATCGAAGAATGTTACTATGGATGTCTTTCCTTCTACTAACACTTTCAAATCTACCGATCCTACAAGAGTAGTGGTGAATATCCTTCCATCCCCGTACTCTATCTCTACGGTGGGAATATTTCTTATCTTAGTGAATAGGTGCCTATCCTTACACATATACATGGAGGCACTTGAATCTACAATCCAGCCTGCTTCACCTTTCAATCCACCGTAAGCACATTTTTGCCTTCGTGGATTTTCGACCTCGTTTTTCGCCTCCAACTCCTCATCTAAAAGGAGCTCATCGTCCTCGTCCTCGGATTCCACCTCATGTACCTGTGTCACAAGGGCCTTTTTCTTTCCTCTCGCGGTACCACCGGTCTGCCCCTCCTTTGACCGAAGCTCGGTTAGCTTAGTGCACTCTGCCATATAGTGCCCAGGTTACTTACAAAAATGACATAAACCTTTGGGAGCCCTTGGTCCGAACTCGTCAGTCTGATTTTTTTGCTCCCTCCACCCATAGTTTCCCACCAGTTTCCGGGAATCCTTGTTCCTCCAATCGGTCGCAGTTGCCAAGGCTTGGCCACTCTTTCCTCCCCTTCGGATCTCAATCGTATTCTCCCGAACGAGAATCATCCCTACCATTGAGTTCCATATCCACCTTGAGTCTGGCAAGTCCTCCACACGGTTGACTATGTTCTCGAACTCATCGGGTAACTTCATCAGTAAACAGTTAACCTTTTCTTTTTCACTAAAATCTTTTCTCGCACTCTCTTGCTCCATGAAGAGTGTAGCAAGCTCATTGCAAAAATCCAACATCTTCCCCCCTTTGTATACATACTCTTTAACTTTCTGATCAACCAACTGTTGTTGCTGAATCGTACCACTTTGGTACATCTCTATGAGAGCCATCCAAAGATCAGATGCCCTTTCTACCTGCAAATGAGGACATGCAAGTCCTTGAGTGAAATGGCGTAGGATGAAGTGCTTTGCCGCCATATTGTTGAAGTCCCAAGTTTCAGTATCATTCTCCTCGTTCCTCGGAATAGGTGACATGAATGCTAAACCAGTTGCTATTGGTGTGGTCGCCTCCTTCTCCTTTCCTTTTTCCACCACCTCTCCTTCTTTTTTTTCCTCCGTTAAAGGTGGATCCTCTTTCCTGGTGAATCTGCTTCCTCTAAACCCTGGAGGAATTCAAAGACTTGATGGACGCCCCAACCGTCCACTCACTATCCCCCAAAACCTTTTTTCGCATAGAGATCCTATCATCATACTTTCCCAGTATATGAAGCCAGTTCTATTAAAGATTGGTACACTAGAGGGTGGGCCCATAACTTGAAACTCTGAGACCTCCATAAGTCCTCAGAGTGGACAGCTTCCAAGAAGCTTCTTGGATAACCATGACCCCCCTGTGTTTCAGCAAAAACAATTGCCACTCTGGCAGACAATAACTCTGACCAACTTCACCCTTGTAAAGGTAAGACTCCCCTGAGTCGATAGCAAAAAGAATCTCTGAATTTGCTCCCCTGAGCAGTAAGTTAAAGAGGGTCAAAGTTGACCTTTTGTACAGAAGCTCTCTGGGAGAGAGGGTCATATCTCCTAGTTTTTCTAAGTCCTATCTCTCTCACAGACTCTATCTACTGATTTACAGAGCCAATCAGAATGCAGTTCCGTACACAAAAGTACAGTTGCCGGTGTACTTTATGTACGAACACTGTACGACATGGCCTAAATATCGACATGTGGTATGTCCGGATTCGCTCCCATAATCCTCGGAGATGCCGCGATCATATGTAATTCCGCCACGTGTCATCCGATGTGACGATGACCACAAACCGCCGAAATCCCCTTCCGCGATCTCGGCGTTAATTCCGGCCGTCCGATTAAATTCATATTTAATCGTAGCCGTAATAAATACATGTGCGGTATTCTTTTCATTAAAGAAATAAATGCGCGGTATTCGTTTCTTTTCCGTACAGCAATCCATACTTTTACATGAATGGATCTATGTCTCCCGTAAACAATTATAGTTAAATGAATTATCCTACCTGATAATGTTTAATTAAATATCAAACCACATAGTACCTAACACTAGCTCTAGACCTAACGGCTAAGGCTACCAGCTATCGGCTGTCTGCCGTTCGGTAGGTACCAGGATCAAATCCTATAGCCGGCACATACCTTTTAGTAAATAAACCCCTAACTAATATATAATCTCCGTAAACTTCTGGATAGCCTACGTAGCCATGGCTCTAGCTCCCTCTCCAATTTCTCAGTGACTGCGACAAGTTTGAGAGTTGGAGAGAGAAGTTAGAGACAGACTGCCTCGGCTTCTTTCTATATTTCTATTTAGACCTAGAAAATACTTTAAATGGACCATTAATTTCTACACTTGGGTAGCAATGTTTGCCATTGAAAGAGGGTTAGTTAATAACTATCTAGAGGTTTTCTGTACTCTGTAGTCCAATGGAGGACACATTGTTTCAAGGGTGTCAGCTATACACATACAAACACCAAAGGGTTGAGGTTATCCTAGAGGCTTCTAGTAAGTTGATTGCTCTGAGTACGAATGGAGGTCTCTGAGTTCCAGGTTATGGGCCCACCCTCTAGGGTGCCCATATTCAATGGGACTGGGTTCATCTACTAAGAAAGTATGATGATAGGAGCCCTATGTGAGAAAAGATTTTGGGGAATAGTGAGTGGGCGAGTGAATCGCCCATATGGTACTGCCATCCCTCCAGGGTTTGCAGGAAGTAGATTTGGTAGGAAACCAGATCCACCTCCATCAGAGGACTCAGAGGACGAAGAAAGCGTCGTGATGGAAAAGGGGAAAAAAAAAGAGAAAACAACACCTATAGCAACCGGATCTGCTTTCATGTCTCATATTCCGAGGAATGATGAGAATGACATCAATATTTGGGACTACAACAACTTGGCGGCCAAACACTTTGTCCTCCATCATCTCACTCAAGAACTCGCAGGTCCTTATTTGCAGGTGGAAAGGGCATCCGATCTGTGGGATGCACGTATAGAGATGTATTGTAGTGGTACTATTTAGGAATAGAAGCTAGCAGATCAAAGGATCAATGGATACTTTCACAAAAGAGAGAAGATGCTCGATTTTTGCAATGAGCTAGCTATACTCTTCGTGGAGTTAGAATGTGTCGGAAAAGTAGAAACCGAGAAGGCAAAGGTTCACTGCCTACTCATGACACTACGCGATGAGTATGAGAATATTGTGAATCGGGTACAGGATCTGCCAGACTCCAGGTGGATATGGAATTCGGTAGTTGGTATGATCGTCGTCCGAGAGAACAGAATCAAAATCCGAAGGGGAGTTAAGAGTGGACAAGCCTTAGCGGCCAGAGCAAGTTGGAGAAACAAAGATTCACGGAAACCCCTTGGAAGTCACTGAGGGGAAGACCAGAAAAATCACTCCGATGAGTCCGGAACAAGGTGACCCAAGGGGCTTTGTCATTTTTGCAAGAAACCCGGGCATTACATGGCGGAATGTACCAAACTGACCGAGCTTCGGATAAAGGAAAGGCACACCGGGGGTCAACCACGAGGGAAAAAAAAACACTTGTCACACAGGTACTCGAGGAGGAATCCGATGAGGAGGACGACGAACTTCTTTAGGATGAGGATTTGGAGGCAAAGACAGAAGTCGAAATCTCACGGAAGCAAAAATGTGTTTTTGGTGGACTTAAAGGTGAAAGAGGTTGGATTGTGGATTCAGGTGCCTCCATGCACATGTGCAAGGAAAAGCATCTGTTCACTAAGCTGAGAAAGATCCCTACAGTAGAGATTAAATATGGGGATGGGAAGGTACTTACCACTACTTATGTAGGATCAATAGATCTGAAAGTCATAGTGGAGGGAAAAACCTCAATAGTTACGTTCTCCGATGTATTGTTTATTCCGGAGTTAAATTTAAGTCTTATCTCTACATGTGTATTAGTTGATAAAGGATTTCAAACTAGCACTAGAAAGGGAGTTTTTACAGCTAGCTTTGAGGAAGATGTGTATTTCATTGCTGAGAAAGGTAGCCAAGGAATGTTCAAGCTCGCTATAAGTAATGAAAAACTCAAACTTTACTATGCTGGTGTCAATGATATTATGTTGTGGCATAAGAGACTAGGGCATGTAAATCTAGAAAAATTAAAAGGAATGAAAAAATTGGGAGTTGTTGAAGGGATACGTTTTGGGGAAAATGAGAATTTAAGTGATCGCAGTGGGTGTGCTCAAGGTAAAACACACAGATTACCATTTCCAAAGGAAGCAACTTATAAAGGAAAAAATTTTCTTGATTTGGTACACACGGACATTTGGGGACCGGCAAGAGTGCCATCACCCGGAGGAAAACGATTTATGCTAACCATTAGTGATGATTGGTCTCGGTTCTCCCGAGTATATTTTTTGAAAAACAAATTAGAAACTCCGGAGTATTTCAAACTATTTAAAGCATGGGCCGAGAAGCTTCACGAGACCTCAATAAATAGAGTAAGAAGTGACAATGGAGGGGAATACACCTCCAATCAGTTTGAAAAATTCTTAAGAGAAGATGGTGTGCAACATCAAAACACAGTTCCGGAAAAAAACCCGAAACAGAATGGTGTTGCGGTGAGATTGAATAGGACACTGAATGATAGTGCCCGGAGTATGTTGTCAGATAAAAGGATAGGAAAAAGATTTTGGGCCGAAGCTATGAATTGTGCTAATTATTTGAGAAATAGAATACTTACATCGGCAGTGATAGACCAAACTCCATATAAAAGATGGACCGGCCGAAAACCAAATCTATCTCACTTAAAGGTTTTCAGTAGTAAAGTCTTCAGTTTAGATACAGACAGATCTAATTGGAAACTAGATCCCAAAGGGAAACCCGGATACTTGCTAGGATATGATAAGGATGTAAAAGGGTATAGAGTGTATGATCTAAAAAGAGAAGATAAAATTTTGGTGAAGCACCTGGTAGCTATGGATGAAGAGAAGTCGGTAGATCCCTTCAAATCCTCAAAGTCTGTCTGAATCAGATTTGAGTCAGAGAATTTTGATGACTTTCACCTTCCTAACTATCCCGGTCTCCAAGAAGATGATACTTTTGCAGGGTCGGACGTTATCCTGGCAGGCTCAAAATAGATCGAGAAAGACTAGGAAACACCAGTGACACCCATACTTGAAGCGGAAGACGTGGTGAAAACGGATATGGATCCGACGGACAGGGGAGAAGCCGTGGTGATTCGAAAGATTCCACGGGAACCATCTATTTCGGCCGCAGATTTTGAAGGAGGAAGAAGAAGCAGCAAAAGGCTTCAAGAGAAACAAGTTAACAACAAGGTAACTAAACTTTCTCACCCGGCTGAACCTCAAACATATAGAGAGGCAATGAACTGCCCGGAGAGAAACCGGTGGAAGACAGCCATCAATGAAGAGATGGCTTCAATCATTGCGGCTGATACATGGGAGTTGGTGGACTGTCCACCTGATCGCAAACCAATTGGATGCAAGTGGGTTTTCAAATTAAAACTGAATCTTGACCATACTATTAAACGCTATAAGGCCCGGTTAGTGGCCAAAGGTTTAACTAAGAAAGAGGGAATAGACTATGAAGAAACCTTTGCTGCGTTCTTCAGATTTCCCTCGGTCTGGATACTTCTCAATCTGGCAGTTGTAGAAGACATGGAAGTACACCAGATGGACATCAAAATTGCCTTCTTGAATGGAGAATTAGAGGAGGAAATCTTCATGCAACAGCCGGAAGGATTTGTGGAACAAGGAGTAGAAAGTAAGGTTTGTCGGCTGATCAAATCTCTCTATGGTTTGAAACCATCGCCCAGACAGTGGAACAAGAAACTTGATGAGTTCCTTATTGTCTCGGATACATTCGGATCAGTTCAAATCATTCAATTTATGTTTTTGAAGATGAGAAAGGTGTAATCTATATTGCAATTTACGTTGATGACTTGCTTGTTCTGAGTAAGTCAATGGAGAAAATCAACAAACTAAAAACAGATATGAAGGGAATATTTGACATGAAGCACATGTGGGAAGCAAAGTATATCTTGGGAATAGAAGTAGAGAGAGGTGGAGAAAAGAGAATAATTAGACTAACTCAAAAAGAGGCAATTGCAAACATGTTGGAAAAATTTCAGATGGACAAAGCCAACAGTTGTAGAACTCCTATGGATCTAAAGAAGGGAAGTGAGGGGAGTGAGGAAGGAGACATCCTAATTCTAGATGATGAACTAGGTCCAGAAGAGAGGAAGTTCATCCAGACTATCCCATACCGACAGGTAGTGGGAAGTCTGATTTATTTCATAAATTGTACCAGACCGGATTTGGCAGTGGCTCTAGGAGTGCTAAGTAGAAGTCTGAATACTCCTACCAAAAGGGATTGGGAAGCTACTAAGAGAGTCCTCAAATATCTCATAGGAACTAGGGATCTATGGTTGTATCTGGGTGGGGAAAATACTGACATCACCACTTGGAGTGATGCCAGCTATGGGGATGCTCCGATGCGAAGATGTACATCTGGATATGTGTTGTATGTGGGGGATGGTGCTTATTGCTGGAGCAATAAGCAGCAAAAGGGTCATTGCACAGTCCACCATGGAGGCTGAGTATATGGCATCTTGCTTTGCTATTAAGGAATGGATGTGGGTCTAATCCTTGCTTGGTGAATTGGGGCATCTTAAGATTGGAATTCAAAAAATATTCTGTGATAATCAAGCAGCAATTTCAATAGCTGCTAATCCTAAACATCACTTTAAAGCAAAGCACATGAATATCAGACTGAGCTATGTTAAGGAAAAGGTGGAGAACAAAATAATAAGTCTAGAGTATAAACCAGATAGTGAGATGGTGGCAGACATGATGACAAAGCCTATGCCTTCTCCTAAATTAATTTTCTGCAGAGAAAAGTGTGGACTTAAACTTAAAAGTGACTAGAAAATAAGGGTAGTGTTGAAATTAAAGGTTTACTTAGGTATTTTCTAGGTTACTTAATTGATTTTAATAGAAGTAGGAAAAAGTAGAGGCGGCCTACTTCTAACTTTACTCTCTAGCCCCCATACTTGCCGTAATCACTGAAGGCTCAAGAGGAAGCTAGAGCCATGGCTGCCTATGCTTCCCTTAGAGTTAGAAGGCAGCCCGTTGGTAAACTTACCAAAAAGGTTGACGAACCCAGGATTTGATCCTGGTACCTACCGTCCGTCCAAGTAGCCTAGCGTCGTTACCATGTAGCCTAGCACCTGTGTCGAAGTATATATGGTACGATACCTACTTAAAGATGTACAAATAAAAAAGTTCATTTA
This sequence comes from Zygnema cylindricum, assembly GCA_037447655.1. NCBI lineage: Eukaryota > Viridiplantae > Streptophyta > Zygnematophyceae > Zygnematales > Zygnemataceae > Zygnema > Zygnema cylindricum. The sequence goes on along the minus strand of JBBHKE010000836.1, from coordinate 102,277 downwards.
ATTGAAGAACGGACCACAATCACATTGACGTAGTTAGATAGAATTACATCGAAAAGTACTGCCTGTATTTTACACGGCTATAAATTAAGGCTGATATCAATCAAACGGCTGAGGAAGAAGCCGACATTGCGGAATGGAAAATTTGGCGGTTTGCGATCATAGCCACACCGAAAGACACGTGGCAACATGACATTGGATGGCGGTATCTCCGGGACATACCATGGAGAACCCGGATATGGCAGGCGTCGTCTTCTTAGCCATGTCGTACAATGGCCGTACAGAAAGTACTCCGGGCCAAGTACCTTTCTGTACTGTACAGTGAATTGATTTGCTTTGTATTTCAGTAGTAGAGGGATAAAGAGGGGTTTAGGACTTAGGAAAATAAAGGTAGCCGCCTCTCTCCCAAAGAGTGTCTATATTAAAGGTCATCTTTGACCATTGATAATTAACCGCTCAAGGGAGCAAATTCAAGGATTATTTTTGTGGCAGATTGAGGGGAGTCATCTCTTCCAAGGGGAGCACTTTGGTCAGTCTATATTCTGTTAGGGTGTGAGCCATACTCATACAAAGACGAAGGGGTTGAGGTTATCTTAGAGGCTTCTTGTAAGCTTCTTGCTCTTAGTACCAATAGAGGTCTCACAGTTGCAACATCTACATCTTGACAACTATTTTTTGATTGCAACAAATCTGGTCAACCGAGAGGCGCACTCCCCACCATTGTTTCTTTTCCCGGAGCCATGCATAACACCTATGTTCCTTTAACACCAATACTAAGAAATGGGATGTGCCTAACATGAATGAACAACAACAAGCCATGGGATTTCGCACCAACACTACTACGGCTCATAATCTCTCCCTTGACACCCGTTGCCGTTTGATTGGTCAAGCTATGGATTTACACGCATTACAGTGGTTAGTTGGTCTTACACTATCTCATGGTCCTTTGTATTCTTACCAACATCGCACTTTATTTTTACAAGCTCCTGCTCGCCTGGCTATGCAGGTCACACTAGCGCTTAGGGGGGGGAGAGATAGAAAAATTCATCAAAAGATCCAACAACAGAAAACCAAGGAGGGGAGACCAAAAGAACGAGAGAAGCAAGTGCATAAGGTAGATGATGTTTTGTGGGTGTCTAGTAGGGTGTTACAGGAAGGAGATAGAGCAAAGGGGTTGGGGGGGGACGAGTTTGATCGGTCCCAGTGGACGAGGCCACCGGAAAGTTTTGCTGCTGTAGAATCGGGGAAGATGGATTGGATTATTGGAGAACGTTTAGAGGAGAGCCAAAAGTCTTGAATTGTGGATATATTGGGAAGGAATAGAGATGTGTTTTCGTGGGTTGATTCAGATGTTGGGATTTACAAGGGCACACCATTTAGGATTGACTTAGTGGACGAATCAACGACAGTGTGGCAAAAGCAGTATCCTTTGAGCCACTCGGAGAAAGAATTTGTGAAAGAGAAAGTCCAAAGTTTGGTTGATTCAGAATTAGTACAGGAAAGCACTGGTCTTCATGGGTTTGCCTCCCCAACTGTACTGCCTCCGAAGAAAGATTCTACAGGGAAGACTGTAGACTTCCGAATGTGTGGAGACTATCGAATGTTAAATGCAGCCACTATATCGGACAAGTATCCTATGCCCACTCCTGAAGAAATATTTGATGCTTTGGTTGGAGCAACTATATATTCTACCTTGGATTTGAAGCAGGGATTTCACCAAGTGCCTATGGAACCTAAGCATCGAGAGAGGACAGCATTCTGGGCAGGTAACAGATTATACGAGTGGCTTTATATGCCTTTTGGATTGAAAAATGCACCCGCAAAGTTCCAACGAGTAATGGATGAAGCTTTACGAGGGATTGAATGTGCTCGGTGTTATATTGACGACGTGATCATTTTTTCTAACAATTTGGAGGATCACCTCCTTCATTTACAAACGGTGTTTGATGCTCTGAGGGCCGCAGGCTTAAAGTGTCATCCAGGTAAAGGTATATTCGGGGTAGACAAAATTTTGTATTTGGGAAATGAGGTTACCCCTGGAACTGTAGGTCCACATATGGTCAAAGTGGCCGCCTTGGATGCGTTGCCAGCTCCTTTAGATGTTTCTTCACTCCGCACATTTTTGGGGTTAGCTAACTATTATAGACGATTTGTTCCAAAAATTAGCAGCCGAGCTCAAGCCCTCAATTTACCCTTAAGGAAGGATCAACAGTGGCAATGGAAGGAAGAACAAGGAGAGGCATTCCAATTTTTGAACAATGCGCTTAAAGAAAGTCCGATTCTTCGTATGCCAGACCATTCTCGACCATTTATTCTTTACACTGATTGGAGTAGATTCGGATTAGGGGCCGTATTAGCTCAGCTTGATGATTTAGGAGCCGAATACGTAGTGGCCTATGCGAGCCGGAGCAAGAATAAGGCGGAGGCCTCTTATTGTAGTTATGATGGGGAGCTTCTAGCAGCTGTTTAGGCCATCCAACACTTCCGACCCTATCTCTATGGCGTTCGTTTCACCCTCATCACCGATCACCAACCTTTGAAATGGATAATGGAGAATAGTAAGCTTACATGGAAACTTGCTCGATGCGCTTTGATATTGCAAGAGTATGATTTTGAGATAATTCACCGAGCCGGTGAGACCCTTGGTAATGTAGATGGTCTTAGCAGAAACCCCGATCCATCTTTTGTTGAGCCAACAGAAGCAAGGTACGATGAGGATCCTATTTTGGGGGTTGAAATGGTTATGGCAGCCACAACATTCTCTTTGCTTCCTAGAAAAGAGGGGGAACTTTTTGCATTAGGGGCAGAGGTGGAAAGGCAGGCCCCATTGTAAGCTGGCACGGTTGACATTTTTGATGATTTAGACACCTTGAAATCCATTTAGCAAGGGTCAATTTTACCTTATTTAGAGGGGATCCAGAAAGCTAGAGTTCTACAGAGGATGTCAGCTTACACTTGGGATAGAGGGGTTCTATTAAGGGTTTGGCCGGATGGCGTCAGGAAGGTAGTTCCACCACCTGGTGATCGAGAAACCTTAGTCACTAACCTCCATGAGCAATGTGGTCATTTCGGTCAAAAGCGTACCGCTTCTTTGGTTGCAGCATCTTATTGGTGGCATGGAATTCGAGCACAAGTGAATCGAGTGGTTCAAGCATGCTTAACATGCGATCGAGTGAAAGCGGCATTTGACAAGAAAAGTGGTACCGAATTACATTCTCTTCCCATTCGGGGAATGTTTTATCGTTGGTCATTAGACTTGTTAGGGCCTCTTCAGACTAGTAGAAGAGGAAACCGCTTCGTGCTTGTGATGATAGAGCATTTTTCTAAGTGGATTGAGCTCGTGATGTTACCTCGAAAAGAGTCTAAGTATGTGGCCGATGCCTTTTTACAAAGAGTGCTTGCTCAGTTTGGGGCCCCCGCGGAAGTTTTAACTGATTAGGGTTCCAAATTTGCTGGGAATTTTTCAACTTTGATGGAGCAATGTTTGATTGATCACCGACTTACTAGTAGAGATCATCCTCAAGCTGATGGGTTAGCCGAACGTTATGTCCAAAGAGTCAAGAGAGCACTCAGAAAATATGCACTCGAGGAGGATGTGGGGGATTGGGATCGAAGGGTGCCTTCGATTGCTATGGGCTGTAGGTTTAGTAGACAGGCATCTCTCCACAGTCACAGCCCTTATTTTATGTTGTTTGGTAGGCATCCTATTCTAGGATCTGCCTCGGCCCAAGCCACTGTCTTACCGGAGATAGATAGTAAAGGGACAGTGGGAAGACTAATTACCGCTCGAGCGCAAGTTTTTCATCGGGAGATTCCGATAGCTATGGGCAATTTGCAAGCAGCCCAACACAGAGATCAAATTTGGTATTCCCACCGTAGGAGTGGCTCTTATGTTCCTCGACAACGACGTTTTCAGCCCGGGGATTTTGTTTATCGCATGCGGCAGAAAAAGGATACTTTGGATATTTCTGCAGGCAAGATTATTTTGAAGGTGGTTGAGGTTTCCCCTAAAGGAGTGTTAACCTTGGAAGGGGCTGACGGAAAAAGAGTCAAAGATAATCAAATTAATGTGGCTCCTTGCCACCTTCGAGGGCTCGAGGACGAGTCAACATTACATTTCACTTATTTTCCCTCTCCTCCCATTTGTTCTAATTCTCCCTTGTGTGCCCCAGGTTACGAAACTACAGACATATTATTATGTGAGGCATGCACTCAAGCTTGGCATTCTTCCTATTTACCTAAGGTTTGGGCAGGTTGGGACCAACTTGGCTGACCTTGGTTTTGTGGGGAGTGTGAAATGGGGGTTTGGAACTTCGGTTTTGATGGCTTCTTAGGACAAAGACCTAAGAAGGGGGGGGAATGATTTAGGAGTGAACCCGACGGTCCCAACATTTGGGACGGGGTTGGTAACTTTTCTGTCTTTTTATTTTTTTTATCATCTATGTGTCCACACTAATGTTGTTACGATGATCATTTGATTTCGACATATGAAATTCTCCACGCGGAGTGTTATTTGTCGCCCATTTTATATATTATTCTTCTAGCATGAAGCATCACAACCATGGGCTCGACAGTTGTCATGCACGATTATGTTTATTGCCTATGAATGATTTTTGACCCTATTACTACTTCGTTGGATGTGGTTTCGGACCAAATTTTGGAGTTGGTCAATATTGAGCCGGCAGGGCACCAAAAGCCATTTTTGAGAGACGAATATGATCACACAGATTATTGTTTTGTTCTGTAATCGAAAGCAATATTAAATTCTATGTAGCATAGCTTATAGAACTTTATTTCACTTAATTTGGATAATTAGGCTACAAGATATGTGAGGTCAAAGTAGTGTTTTGGTGCAGTTTGTAGAAACTTTGACGTTCAATATCTTTTCAACGGCTGGGTTAAACATGCTGTATTTTATATTGATAGATAGAACTTTTTAATACCTTTCTAATGAATTTTTTTTTTGATTGATCAGATAGAAATTATTAGAGATATGGCAGTTTCTGTAAACTGCATAATCTAGGTTAATTATTGACTTTTTGAAGTAATGATTGCTTTTGCCGGTTGGAAATTAGTTCAGGCTGTCCAACCGACTTTTCATAAGTCAGAATTTTTGACATTTTTGGGAAATAAAAATAGAATGAGACGTTTTTGGGAAATAAAAATAGAATGAGTCCCGTAGTGTCAGATTTTGATGCTAAGTATTAGTTCTAAGTACTTTAGGTTGTTGGAATTCAATATTGTCTTGTAAAATGAAGGCTCAGAACTATCTCTCAGTTCTGTCGCCTTCCAAAACCTGAACACACCAGAAAAGAGCTATTTTGCCAGCCTCCCTTTTTCCATCTTTGGACCATGTTGGAGTTGCCTTCCAGTTAGTCAATTTGTGTCTTGTTTGGCAACAAGGATACTTGGGGCTTTCTGATTGCAATAGTCATTGGGATTCTAAAGGAGGGAGTTGGACGGATCCCTGATTGGGAGGGATCCGTGGAGTTTCGGGACCTTTGGAGTTTGATCACGGGAGTTTTCCCGTGGCCTCAGTTTGCTTCTGTGGGTGGGTCAAAATCCTTATTAAGTTAGCATTTGGGGACGCTTGAATGTTACTTATTTTGTGCTTAATTATTTGGAATATGTTTATGTATTGTGGTGAATGGCTTCTGTTTGAGTAGGATATGAGGCAATATTGTTAAGTCTGCTGAGATCACTGTCATAAATGTTATGGCAGTCTAAATTAGTTCCATTTTGATTTGATTTGTTAATTCCCAGGATTAGGGTTATGGTTGACTTTCTTTTGTTTAAAGTTGTTAGCATAGCCCACTGAGCTTGATGATATTAAAGCTCGCGGTTAGAAATGATTCAGGAGTGAACTCGACGGTCCCTACATTTGGGACGGGGTTGGTAATTTTTCTGTCTTTTTATTATTTTTATCATCTATGTGTCCACACTGATGTTGTTAGGATGATCATTTTATTTCGACATATGAAATTCTCCACGCGGAGTGTTATTTGTCGCCCATTTAATATATTATTCTTCTGGCATGAAGCATCACAACCATGGGCTCGACATCCCCAAAATATATCTTGCCTCCGTTAAATCCTTCATATCAAATCTGCTTCTAAGATCTTTCTCTAACTTATTAAACTTTTCCAAAGATTTACTCAACACAAGCAAATCATCCACATAAATTGCAAAAAAAATGACACCATTCTCATCTTCAAACATATAGATAAAATGGTCAAAACTGATACGGATATATCCTAGACCAGTAAAAAACTCATCTAGTTTCTTATTCCACTGTCAAGGAGCCTGCTTCAGTCCATATAAGGACTTTATGAGCCTGCAGACTTTGCTCTCTTCTCCTTTTCCACGAACCCCTCGGGTTGTCTCATGAAAATTTCTTCCTCTATCTCACCATTAAGAAAAGCGGTCTTAATGTCCATCTGGTGGATTTCCATGTCTTTCGCTGCAGCCAGACTGAAGAGAATCCTTACTGATTGGAACCGAACAACTGGAGCAAAGGTCTCCTCATAGTCAATCCCCTCCTTTTTGGTGAACCCCTTTGCTACCAATCGAGCCTTATATCTCTTAATGGTATTATCTGGGTTTAGTTTTAGTTTAAATACCCATTTACACCTAATAGGTTTTCTGTCTGGAGGACAATTCGCTAGTCCCAAGTATTTGCTTCCATGATAGAAGCCATCTCATCATTTATGGCTCTAATCCATCTTTCTTTTTCCGGACTTTTCACTGCCTCCGAGTAAGACTGAGGCTCATCAGGGTGAGATAGTTTAGTTACCTTATGAGCGGCTTGTTTTTCCTGTAATCTTTTGTTGCTCCTCCTTCCTCCCTCAAACTCCAAAGCTGGAATGGATGGGAGTCTTGGATTTCTTCTCACTGTCTCATCGGCTCCCCTGTCCATGGAAACCGCTTCTTGTCACGCTTCTTCTATCGCTTCGAAGTCCATAGGAGTATGTGAGGTTTCTGGTGAGTCTCCTGTATCTTGGATCTCCCATGAATCTAAAATCACAGTTTCACTCATGTCCCTTTCGGGAACCACCGAGTTCTCCTCACTTTCGGACTCAAATCTAAATCTTATCTTCTTTGTATATTTGAAAGGGTAAAATGACTTTCCTTCATTCATAACAACTAAGTGTTTAACCAGAATGATACCTTTCTTTGCAAAATCATATACTCTATATCCCTTAACATCCTCATCATATCCCACAAAGTATCCACGTTTTCCCTTTGCATCTAGTTTCCAGTTTTACCTATCCGTGTCAAGACTGTAAACTTGGCTACCGAATACTTTAAGGTGTAAGATATCTGGTTTCCTTCCAACCCATCTCTCATAAGGTGTCACTCCCTTTACACCTCAGGTAAGGACTCTATTTTTAATATAGTTGGCACAGTTCATTGCTTCTGCCCAAAATCTCTTTCCTATTTTCTTGTCTGCCAACATACTGCATACACCATCTCCTAGTGTTTGATTCAACCTCTCAGCTACCCCATTTTGTTCCGGGTTATATGGTACAATTTTCTTATGCTGCACTCCCTCATCCCTCAGATATTTCTTAAACTGGTTAGAGGTATATTCCCCCCCATTATCACTCCTTATCCTCTTGATGGGGGTTTCATGCAACTTCTCACTCCAAGCTTTATATTCTTTGAAGTAAGTTGATGCTTCAGAGTTTGTTTTCAGAAATTAGACTCTAGAGTATCTAGACTAGTCATCGGTTATTGTCATCATAAACCTCTTTCCTCTAACCAAAGGTACTTTTGCCGGACCCCAAATATCTGTGTGGACCAAATCTAACACTTTCTCACCTCTATATGTGGCGCCTTTGGGAAAAGGAAGTCTGTGAGCCTTACCTTGAGCACAACCACTAAAATCATCCATCATTTCATTATCCCCAAACTGAATGCCTTCTACTACCCCAAGCTTTTTCATTTCCCTCAACCTATTAAAATGCACATGCCCCTACCGCTTATGCCAAATCATTAGCTTAGGAACACCAACATAGTAAGCATTCTTCTTTTCATTACTCAGGTTAAGCCTAAACATTCCTTAGCTACCCTTATGTGTCGTGAAGTAAACTTCATCCCCATACTTACCAATAAAAACTCCCTTTTTGGTGAAGGTATCAAACTCTTTGTCATCTAGCACAGACGTAGAGACAAGATTTTTACTCAACTGAAGAATGTAGAGTACATCTGAGAATGTAAGTATAGAAGTTTTACCCTCCACTATGACTTTCAGATCTACTGATCCCACTAGATCTATAGTAACCACTCTCCCATCCCCATACTCTATCTCTACAGTAGGGATCTTTCTTAGCTTAGTGAAGAGTTTTTTATCACGACACATATGCATGGATGCACCTGAGTCGATGATCCATCCTTCCTGTGGAGCTTCCCGAATTGCTCCAAGGGCACACTTCTGTCTCTGAGGGATCTCCTTCTCCTCCAGACTCTCGTCAAGAAGAAGCTCCCCATCCTCCTCAGAGGACTCGTCCTCAGTTTCTCCTGTCACTTTTGTAACCATAAGCGCCTTTTTCTTCCCTCCGGAAGAACCCCATCCACGATTCTCTTAGAGCCTCAGCTGCGATAGCTAGACACAATCTGCCCAGTTTCCAGGCTTTTTGCAAAAATGACAAAGACCCTTTGGGGGCCTCGGTCCCCCAGAATGATCTCTTTCCCCTCTGTAAGGTTTTTTCGGGTCCTTCCCCCATCGGTCCCCTCCTGCTGCTAGAGCTTGAATGCTCTTTCCTCCTCTCCTAATCTCCATTGTGTTTTCCTGCACAAGTATCATCTTGACCACTGTGTTCCATTTCCATGAACTATCAGGCAATTTCGTACTCGGTACACTATGTTCTCAAACTCATTTGGTAACTTCAAGATGAGTGTGTTAACTTTCATTTTCATTGTACGTGTCCACCTGGCACTTTCCATGTCCATATACAAACAAGAAAGATCATTACAGTAATCTAACATCTTTCCTCCTTTCTAAGTGTAACTCACTAGCTTTTGCTCAGCCAAATGGAGCTTCTGAATAGTTCTAGCTCTATAAATCTCCACTAAACTCACCCACAACTCCTCGGCCTTGTAAATGTGAAGATGAGGGGTGGCCAACGCTTCAGTGAGGTGCCTCTGAATGAAGTTCTTGGCAGCCATGTTAACATCTTCCCACATTTGAGTATCGTTCTCCGCGGTATTCACGTTCGCCCCTCCCGGTACTGTGGCAATAGGAGTGAGGGGTGTCTCCTTTCTTTTCTCCTTTTCGGACAAACTGCTGTCCCCATCATCTTCCTCCTCCGCTAAGGCAGCCGTTGCTGTAGGCAACCTTACTCCTCCAAATCCTGGTGGAGTTCCCGAAGGTGGACATTTCACTTGTCCACTGACGATACCCAAGTATCGTTTTTCGCACAAAGCTCCCATCATCATGGCTTCCCAATATATGAACCCAGATCCATTAAAGGTGGGCACCCTAGGGGTGGGCCCATAACTTGCAATTATGTGTCCTCCATTGGACTACAGAATACAGGAAGCCTCTAGATAGTTATTAGCTAACCCACTTTCAATGGCAACCACTGCTTCACAACCAGACAAACAGACAATCTGACTGCACCCCTGTGTAGCGTGGACTTCTCTAAGTCCGTAGAAAAAGAAATCTCTCAAAACGCCCAACCAAGCGATAAGTTATAGGGTGGCAAAAATGCCAATTTATTGAAACTCTCAAAGAGAGAGAGGACTGTCTTCCTGATTTTTCCTAAGTCCTAGTTTTTCCTAGTTCCTCTCACAGCCCCTATCTAGTGCATGTACGAACCAATCAGAACAATGTACAGTACCAAAAAGTACTACTGCCGATGTACTTTGTATACGGCCTCTGTACGAGAAGGCCATTAGGTGGACGCGTGTCCATTTTCCACTTGTCCATACGTTCCTCGGAATTCCTGCGACCAAATGTCGTCTCTCCACGTGGCACTAGGTCATGCCACGTCACTAAATGCCAAAGTTACCATTCCGGGATTTCGGGGATGATGTGCGCCGTCAGATTTGACGGGTAATGTAATCTCAGCCGTAATAAATACTTGCGCGATATTTATTTCAATGTCGAAACAAAATGCGTGATATGCATTTCAATTAGTTTAGTACTTCGTACTTTATCAAACTGTATCTATGCAGGCCGTAAACATTTTCAGTTAAATGATTTCTGTATAGTACAATAGTTTAAATACTAATCAAACCCTATATCTCCTAACGGACTTCTACGATAGACTGGTTAGAGCTAACGGCTACGCCGCGCTCTGCCGGTCGGGGGTTCGTGTCCTGCCGGACTCAACCTTTTGTTGAGACTGACTTAAGTCACTCTTTAGTCCTTCCCATGGAGCTAAGGCAGCCATGGCTCCATCGCTCTTTCTCTCCTTCAGTGACTACAACAAGTATGGGGGCGAGAGAGAAGAGATGGAGGCAGGCTGCCTACATTTTCTTTGTATGTTTTCCCCTAATTAATTTAGACCTAGAAAATACAATTAAACTAATTATTTCAACACCAGATTGTCAATTTACACTAATTCTAACACAAAGTTTGAAACAAATCTGAAAATATTTCTAAGTCTTGTATTTATTTCTTACTGAATATATAGGGAGGACTAAAGCTTTTATAAACCAACACTCCCCTAAAGCTTTAGACTCTCTTAACCACTTAACCCATAAGCATCTTTGCAAAACTGAAACTTAGGAGTAGGTAAGGCATTTGTCAACATGTTAACCTTCATTTTCTCATTTGGTAAATAACAAAGTTTCACAATTTCGACAAAGAATTTTTCTCAAACAAAGTGAGGTTTGATATCCCTATGCTTGCTCTTCAAATGATGTGTTAGATTAGATGCAATGGCAATGGCAGCTTGATTCTCACACCACATAGTTTGCACTCCAATTTGCATTTAGCCTTGGTCACGAAGCACAGATTTAACCCATAGTAATTCCTTGATGGGTGAGCATGAAACCTTATATTTTGCCTCCGTTGTTGACTGGACAGTGATCTTTTAAATCTTGGTGCTCGAGCTGCACGTTCCGTTTCCTACTTTTAAAACATATCCAGTTGTCGATCGTCTGCTTAGCATCTCATGATAGGTAGCATCACTCCACATTTGAAGTTTTACTTCGTCTTTGCTAAGAGTTAGCTTGAACTCTCGAGTCCTTGCCAAGTATCTTAAGACTTGTTTTGCGCCATCGGAATCCAATTTTCTTCGATTCTAAAGAATCATTATCAGAGCTAGTCTTTAAAGCCCCCACTGCTGCCGCAATATCTGCACGTGTGCCATTTATAAAATATATTAGACTCCGAACGATCTGTTGATAGGGAATCTTTTCTATATAATCTGACTCCCCTATTTCTAGATAGTCTCCCACAATAATTCTTAAGTCTATTATGCTCCCTCTAATTTTTGTGTGAATTCCATAGGACTGGTTGCTCTCTTTACATCCTTCTTGTCAAATCTTTCAAGCAAATTCCCTATAGCCTCTTTCTATGTAAGTCTAATAATTCTTTTACTTCTATCTCTTTCTAGTTGAATACCAAAAATATACTTTGGCTCACCTAAATCTTTCATTTCAAATCTAGAATTTAAGGTTGTTTTTATTCTTTTAACCCCCTCAATCGTATTTGAAATAATCAACAAGTCATCGACGTATAGAGTAAGAAAAATTGTTCCATCCTCTCTTTCCATAACATAAATTGAGTGATCAAAACTTATTCTAGTGAAACCAAAACAAATTAAATACTCATCTAATTTTAGATTACATTGCCTCATGGCCTGCTTGAGCCTAAAGAGTGATTTTAGAAGTTTACACACTAGATTTTCCTTTCCCTTCTCTTGGTATATTTTTTGGTTGTTTCATATATATTACTTCTTTTAGTTCCCCGTGTAAAAAGGTAGTATAAACATATATTTGATGTATTTCCATGTTTTTTATAGTTGCAAGTGTTAGAAAAATGCTGATAGTTGAAATGTGACAGCGTGTGAAAATGTCTCCTTATAGTTAATTCTTTCTTTTTGATTAGAACCCTTTGCTACTAGCCTAGCTTTTTATCTTTTGAAGGTATTCCTTGTATAAAGTTTTAATTTAAAGACCCACTTACTCCGAATTGCTTTACGATCCAGAGGAAGATCCATGAGTTCCCACGTTTGGGCCTCCATAATCGATTTCATTTCGTCATTTGTTGCTGCTATATAGTGTTTTTTTTCCGGTGCAGAGAACGCTTACTGAATGGTAAGAGGATCCTCGAAATTTTTATTGAATGCATAATTGTTTGCACTTGCATTTCGTCGACTACTTGTCCTTCTTCCCCCGGAAATTCTGCGGCTGAAATTGACAAAAGCTTTACATTGCGTTTCTATGAGACTGTCTCTCCATTTGTGTTTTGATTTGGTAGTTCAGCGACGAGATGCTCTCGTCGCTCGTTTAGCGATGATATTATTTCGTCGCTAAATTGCGTAGTTGCGCCGATTCCTTGTTCAGCAATTAGATCAATTTGTTGATGGTTTAAAGACGGGCCAGTTTCGTCTCGTGTTGTGTTGATGTCTCCAGTTGCTATTGTCAAAGGGTCAGCGACGCGCCCATCTCGTCGCTAGTTCAACGATGAGACATTTTCATCGCTTTTCGTGTTTGGTGTTTCTCCTATACTCGAGGTTGGCCACGGTTTGAGTTCTAGAATAACATATTCGGCAATTTTCTCAGCCTTTTTCTCTGTTGTCAGTTGAAAGACATCAACTGATTTCTCTTCATCTTTAATTCCAATGGTCCTAGTGATAAAGATCTTCTTTTTGTCATTTATGTATACTATATACCATTTTTATTGGTCATCGTTGCCCAATAAGATTCCAACTACACCTTTTCGCTCCATTTTCCATTTATTTGGAGAATTACCTAATATGACAACATTACTCCCAAATACTCTAAAGTGACTAACTTTCGGTTAAGATCGTGTCTATAATTTTTACGGCGTATTTTCTTTAACTTCTCTGGATTCTTTTCTATTTTTAATATATGCCGCACAATTGAAGGCTTCAGCGCAAAATTTCCAATTTATTTTTTTGTCCGCTAGCATTGATATAACAATATGTGAAAGTGTTTTGTTAAAGCTACACCATTTTGTTCGGGGGAATATAGAACCGTCAAATAACGAGAAATTTCGTTTTCTTTTAGATAGTTGATGAAGTCCCGTGATAGATACTCCCCCCCATTATCTGATCTACATGTTAAGATAGGAACCCTGTGAATTTTTTCGCTCCATACCCTGAGTTTTTTGAAGTATGAGAACACTTCACTCTTCTCTTTCATAAAGTAGATTTTTGTGAAACTAGAAAAGTCATCTGTGAAGGTCATTATGAATCGAAAGGTCACCATGAATCGGAATCCACCAGGTGATGGTATCAAAGATGGTCCCCAAACATCAGAGTGAATTAATTCTAACACTCTAGCTGCTCTAAGACTGCTTTCGGAAAGAAAAGGATTTTAATAAACCTTTTTGAGAGCACATCCATCACAAAAATGTTCTACTTTGTTATTAATCTTTACACCTTTAATTATACCTTCTTTTACCATTATGTCAAGACTTTCATAGTCGACATGACCAAGTCTTTTATACCATAGGTCATTGTCAAAAAAGATAGGCGAATACAAAACATCATTTTTTTTATATTGGCAAGATCAAGCATGTACGTCAAATTTGGACCTTGAGTTCCTACGCGTGCTACTCTACCTTGCTTACTAACTACTTGTTTTCCATTTTTAAGTAACACTTCAAAGCCTTTGCTGAAGAAAAGATTTTTCTTGAAGTCGGGAACATAGAGAACATGGTTGAGTGTTCTTTCAACGTGTTTGCTATCGATGAGAACTTTGACTGTTGCCTTGCCATTGGAATTAGAGATGATAAATTTGGACATTCGGCTACATTTGGTACGAGAAATGATATTTGCAGTGGCTACAAACCCAAGTCACCATTTTAAGAGTAAGCAAATAGACATCCGGCTACATTTGGTACAATAAAAAGTATTTGCATGAGTGATCAAACTTTGCTATTTTCCTAATGATAAAATGGTTGTGGACATGGTGACAAAAGCCCTCCAAGCTCCAAAGTTGGAGTACTGCAGGAAAGCATGCGGTCTAAGTGAGTAAGTCTTCTAAAGCTTAAGGGGAGTATTGGAAAGTAAGCTTTGGTAAGTCTTAGATATTTGACTCTAAGACTTCGAATATTTTTGAACTTAGACTTTTCAATATTCACCATATTTAGTGTGGATTTTTGTAATATCTACATAGGTCGTTTTTAGGGGTAAAAAAATATGCATGGCCGCTAATGAATGTAGACATGATAAATATCTCACGGATATATTGGGTGTAGATATTGTTACTAGACAATTCTGGTCAATGTACTTAGATTTTTGTTTGTAGATTTTTAAGTGAACCTTGTATATACGTTTTAGATGTTTTCTAGATCTTTTGAGTATTTAGTTCAATTAGGAATAATCAGTTTGACACAGAATGTACATTCTACACAGAGTGAAGAAAATTAGAGCACTAAATGCACTTTAATTTGTTTTATGTTCTATTGTCCTTGATTTGGCTGTGGTATATGTTTCTCTGGTTGAAAGACCTCTTTGATTTGCAGTTACATATCTTACACTATTAATCTAGTTTGATAGGTATTCCTCTTTGTGTTTGCTACTGCTAATATGTCGGATAATGGCTCAGCTCCTACTACAAGTGTTCATATTAGCCCTAGTGCTCCACCTGCTCCTCCAAGAACGAATATCCCAGCTGGTGCAAGTGTGACTCCTGGTGGGAGTGGATCACAGCTAAGTCTATATACCATTGACCTACAACAGGTTATGGGCCCACCGCCAAAATTGCCTATTTTTGATGGATCACACTACCTGTACTGGAAAGATATGTTGAGCTCCAATTTTGAAGAGAGTGATTGGTCATCCATAGTGGATGGGACTACTGATGAGACTGCACTGGATTGGAGAAAGAAAAATCTCCAGTGCCTCAACGTCTTGAAGCAGTCTATGACAAAAGAATTGCTAATGTCTTACCTTAAGATGAAAAAGGCTTCTCAAATCTGGTTAAGTGTACATGCTATATATGTTCAGCTAGTTGTCACTGTTCAAACTTATATAGCAACAAAGATCTTTGAATTTAGATATTCTCGAGGTAGTATGTCAAATCATTGTCATGCTATGAAAAGGTTGTTTTTCAAGAGTACTAGGTTGTTTCTCCACTGTACTAGTGCAGGTGGTGACTTTTCACCACCTCAGCATGCTATGTTATTGATGAGAACTTTACCAGATGAATATAAAGGAGCCATGGATAGGCTTAGAGCTCTACCACAACGTTAGTGGAACATAGCGTTAGCCATGGAGTTTATTTTGAGTGAAGAAGCTAACCAGATTTCACAAAAAGGTAATACTAAGTCTTTTCAAGCATTAGCAAATCAGTTTTGTCATTCTAAGATTCGCAGTGGGAGTGGTAAAGATAAAGGTCCTAGAAGGCCACCTTTAACATGCTATTACTGTGATGAGAAAGGCCATGTTTTCAGGCTTTGTAATGCATATAAGAGAGCGAAAGCTGCGGGAAATTTTTTCTCTGGTTGGGATGAAAGCGGAGTTCCATCTCAGTCAAGTGGACGCCCACCAACATTTTCCAACACACTTCAAGAGGAGGACGTGAGCAGCTTTCCCGACAACAGCGAAAAGAAACACTTTGTGATGGCACAAGCAACGGAAGGCGTGGAGGAAAACGAATGGATAATGGACTCCGGTGCATCTGCCCACATGTGCCGCAATCCCCATCTCTTTCAGATTATTCAATCTATTTCATTTATCAAAATTTATTTTAGAGATGATACATTTGTTGAGTTCAAAGCAAAAGGGAGGGTGTCACTTATGTTGAACGTAGAGGGAAAACTTGTGAAAAGGGTCTTAGAAGATGTGTTGCATATCCTAGCTTTTAAAAGAAACTTTTTCTCTTCATCAATGGTAAAAAAGAAAGGTTTAAGAATTATATATGAAAATGGAAAGAAAATAGTGAGTAAGAATGGGAAAATAGTTGTAGAGGTATTTGCTGGAGGAAACATTTTGTATCGGTTGAGTCTTGCAAATGATAACGACAATGATGTTATGTACTCAACTGTAATCACTCATTGTGATTTATAGCATAAACGTTTAGGACATGTGAATTATGATAGATTAGAAAAGATAGTACATCAAAAAATGGTGGAAGGTGTAAAAATTAGTCAAAAACAAGCATCAAATATGTGAGATGGTTGTGCAATGGGAAAAATTCAAAATGTTGCCTTTCCCTTCGCAAACTGATCATAAAAGTAGCAGGGTGCTACTAATTTATTCAGATGTATGGGGTGTAGAAATTGATGGTTATTTTTTTATTTTCTAAGTCTAAATTGGAATATAGAAAGAAGCCGAGGCAGTCTGCCTCTAACTTCTCTCTCCAACTCCCACACTTGTTGCAGTCAATGAGAAGTTGGAGAGGAAGCTAGAGCCATGGCTACCTAGGCTATCCAGAGGTTTACGGGAAATAGATTAGTTGATTTACAAATAGGTAGGTTTATTTACCAAAAGGAGTATAGCGGAACCACGATTTGATCATGGTACCTGCTGGTCGTCAAAACGGTAGAAGCCGATAGCTTTAACTGTTAAGAATAGAAGTTACGATACATACTGTTGGGTTTGATATCTATTTAAATGTTAACACGTAGGAAAATTCATTTAACGGCGGATGTTTTCAGTTACATAGATCCAGTTATGTAAACGTATGGATTTCGGTATGGATAAGAAACAACTACCGCGCATTTTGTTCCTTTTACGAAACAAATACCGCACAAGCATTTAAGACGGCTACGATTGAAATCTGCATTCAATCGGAGGGCCAAAAAGAAAGCCGAGATCGCGGAAGAGATTATCGGCGGTTTGTGGTCCTCGCCAAATCGGATGACACGTGGCACGATTGTGTTGGATCGCAGCATCTCCGGGGATTACGGGACCGAATTCGCATATGACATGTGTCGACATTTAGGCCATGTCATACAATATCCGTACATAAAGTACACCGGCTGCTGTACTTTTGTGTACGGCAGTGTAATATAATTGGTGCCGTACACCAATAGATAGAGTTTAAGAGAGAGATAAGACTTAGAAAAATTGGTAGATAGGACCCTCTCTTCCAGAGAGCTTCTGTACAAAAGGTCAACTTTGACCCTCCATAACTTACTACTCAGGGGAGCAAATTCAGAGATTCTTTTTGCTATTGACTCACGCGAGTCTTCCCTTCACAGAAGTGAAGGTGGTCAGAATTTTTGTTTGCCAAGGTGGTAGTTATTCGTGCAAAAAGACAAAGGGGGTTAATGTTTTCCTAGAGGCTTCGTGTGAGCTGCTTACTCTGAGGTCCTATGGAGGTCTTAGAGTTGTACGTTATAAACCCACCATCTAGGGTGCCCATATTGAATGGAGTTGGCTTCATATACTGAGAAAGTATGATGAACGGAGCTTTATGTGAGAAACTTTTATGGGGAATAGTGATTGGACGGGTGAGGCGTCCTTCCAATCTTGGGATACCTCCAGGGTTTACAAGAGGTAGATTCATTAGAGATGCAGATCCATCTTCAACGGAGGAGACAAAGGAAGGAGAGGTGGTGGACAAAGGAAAGGAGAAGGAGACGACTACACCAATAGCAACTAGTTCGGCATTCATGTCACCTATTCCGAGGAAAGAGGAGAATGATATTGATACCTGGGACTTCAACAATATGGCGACAAAGCACTTCATCCTCCGCCATCTTACCCAAGGACTAGCATGTCCTCATTTGCAGGTAGAAAGGGCATCCGATCTTTGGATGACTCTCATAAAGATGTTCGAAGTGGTACGATTCAGCAACTACAGTTGGCTGATCAAAAAATTAAGGAGTATATATACAAAGGGGGGAAGATGTTGGATTTTTGCAATGAGCTTGCTTCACTTTTCATGGAGCTAGAGAGTACTAGAAACGATTTTAGTGAAAAAGAAAAGGTTAACTGTCTACTGATGAAGTTACCCAATGAGTTGAAGAACATAATCAACTGTGTGCAGGACTTGCCATACTCAAGGTGGATATGGAACTCAGTGGTAGGAATGATTCTCGTTCGGGAGAATACAATTGAGATCCGAAGGGGAGGAAAGAGTGGGCAAGCCTTGGTAGCTGGGATCAACTGGAGGAACAAGGATTTGCGGAGACCGGTCGGAAATTACAGAGAGGGGGAGCAGAAAAATCAGACCGACGAGTTCGGACCAAGGGCTCCCAAGGGTTTATGTCATTTCTATAAGAAACCAAGGCACTATATGGCGGAGTGCACTAAGGTAACCAAGCTTCGGTTAGAAGAGGGGAAGACCGGTGGAACATGTCGAGGAAAGAAAAAGGCCCTTGTGACACAGGTACATGAGGTGGAATCGGAAGATGAGGACAATGAGCTCATATTGGATGAGGAATTGGAAGCAACAAACGAGGTAGAAATTCCACGAAAGCATAAATGTGCTTTCGGTGGATAGAAAGGTGAAGTAGGCTGGATTGTAGATTCAGGTGCCTCCATGCACATGTGTAAGGATAAACACCTATTCACTAAGATAAGAAATATTCTCACCATAGAGATACAGTACAGGGATGGGAGGATACACATTACTACACTTGTAGGATCGGTCGATCTGAAAGTGTTGGTAGAAGGAAAGACATCCATAGTTACATTCTGCGATGTATTGCTTATTCCGGAGCAGATTAAAAACCTCATCTCTACGTCTCTATTAGATGATAAGGGTTTTGATACTAGCAGTAGGAAAGGAGTTTTTACTGCTAGTTTTGACGAGGAAGTTTATTTCAACGCTGAAAAAGGTAGCCAAGGGATGTTTAGGCTGATTTTAAGCAATTAAAAGAAGAAAATTTATAATGCTGGTGTTCATGATATAATGATGTGGCATAAGAGGCTTCGGCATGTGAATCTAGATAAGCTAAGAGAGATGAAAAAGACGGGAGTGGTGGAAGGAATTCAGTTCAGTGAGAGTGAGAATCGAAGTGATTGTAGTGGATGTGCTCAAGGTAAAGCACACAGATTGCCCTTTCCCAAAACAGCCACCTATAGGGGAGAAAAAATTCTAGATTTAGTACACACAGATATTTGGGGACTGTCCAAAGTGCCCTCACCAGGGGGGGAAGAGATTTATGATGACTATCACTGATGATTAGTCTCGCTATTCCAGGGTGTATTTCTTGAAAAACAAGTCAGAAGCTCAAGATTGTTTTAGACAATATAAAGCATGGAGGGAAAAACTCCATGAAACTCCAATCAAGAGAGTAAGGACTGACAATGGTGGAGAGTATACTTCTAGCCACTTTGAGGATTTTTTGAGGGAAGATCGAGTCCAACACCAAAAGACAGTTCCAGTAAAACCCAGAACAGAATGGGGTAGCTGAAAGATTAAATAGGACACTAAGTGATCGTGCTAGAAGTATGTTGTCAGATAAGAAGATAGGAAAAAGGTTTTGGGCCGAAGCAATGAACTGTGCTAATTACCTCAAAAATAGAGTTCTTACTTCAGCTATAGAAGATCAAACACCTTATGAGAGATAGACAAGTTGGAATCCAGACATAACTTCTTAAAGGTTTTCGGCAATCAAGTATTCAGTCTAGATATAGATCGGTCTAATTGGAAGCTAGATCCTAAAGGAAAATCGGGATACTTATTAGGATATGATGAGGATGTTAAAGGATATAGAGTTTATGATCTAAAAAGGGAAGATATAATCTTAGTAAAGCATCTAGTAGTTATGGATGAAGGAAAGTCCGTAGATCCTTTCAAGCATACAAAGTTAGTAAAAATCAGATTTGAGTCAAAAAATTCCGATGACTTTGAACTTCCTAACTATCCAAGTTTTAGAGAAGATGGTATTCTTGCAGGTACAAATCAGACCGAAAAGGACTCAGCTGCGGAAACTCCATTGACAACTCTACCCAAAGCGAAAGACGTGATGGAAATTGATTCGGAATCAATGGATAGGGGAGAAAACGAGATTGTTCGAAAGAACCCACGAGAACCATCTATTCCGGCCACAAATTTTGAGGAGGGGAGGAGAAGTAGTAAAAGATAACCAAAAAAACAAGTTAATAACAAGGTAACAAAACTATCTCATCAAGATGAACCTCAAACTTATGGAGAGGCGATGACTTTTTTAAAAAGGCACCGGTGGAAGACATCCATCAATGAGGAGATGGCCTCAATTATGGCACCCGATACTTGGGAGCTAGTGGACTGTCCACCTAACTGAAAACCAAACGGTTGTAAGTGGGTTTTCAAATTAAAACTGAACCCGGATAACACCATTGAGCCTTACAAAGCCCGATTAGTGGCAAAACGATTTACACAGAAAGAAGGAATCGACTACGAGGAAACCTTTGCCCCGGTCGTCAGATTTCCCTCCGTCTGCATACTTCTCAGTCTAGCAGAAGCGGAAGACATGGAGGTGCACCAGATGGACATCAAGACAACCTTTTTGCATGGAGAATTGGAAGAGGAGATCTTCATGCAACAACACGAAGGATTTGTGGAGAAAGGAGAGGACTGTAAGGTATGCCGACTGATTAAATCCCTTTACGGTTTGAAACACGCGCCTCGACAATGGAATAAGAAACTTGATGAGTTTCTTACCGGTCTGGGATATATCCGGATCAGCTCAGATCACTCAATCTATGTTTTTGAAAATGAGGAAGGTATTATATTTATTGCAATTTATGTTGATGATTTACTTGTTTTAAGTAAATCAATGGAAAAAATTAATAAACTGAAAACCGAAGATTTGAAATGAAGGATATGGGAGAAGCAAAATATATTTTGGGAATTCAAGTAGAAAGAGACCAAGAAAGAAAGATTATAAGATCGACTCAAAAAGAAGCAATAGCGAACATGCAGGAAAAATTTCAGATGGATAAAGCTAATAGTTGTACAACTCCAATGGGGTTAAAGAAGGGAAGTGAGGGGAGTGAGGAAGAAGGAGTCATAGTCTTAGATGAGGAATAAAGTCCTGAAGAACAGAAGTTCATGCAGACTATTCCTTACAGGCAAGTAGTGGGAAGCCTAATCTATTTTATGAATTATACACGGCCGGATTTAACTGCAGTTGTAGGAGTGTTGAGTAGAAGTCTAAATGCTCCCATTAAGAAGGATTAGGAGGCAACTAAGAGAGTCCTTAGATATTTGATAGGAACTAGGGATCTATGGTTGCATTTGGGTGGGGAGAATACTGACATCACTACTCTGTGTGATGCCAGTTATGATGATGCTCCGATGAGGAGGTGTACTTTTGGATATGTATTATAAGTGGGTGATGGGGCTTGCTGTTGGAGTAGCAAACAGCACAAGGTTTTTGCTCATTCCACCATGGAGGTTGATTATATGGCCTCTTGCTCTGCTGTAAAATAATTGATGTGGGTCAAGTCTTTGCTTGGTGAGCTTGGTCACCTTAAGAGTGGTGTGCAAAAAAAAAATTGTGATAATCAGGCTGCAATCGTTATTTTTGCCAATCCTAAACCTCATTTTAAAGCTAAACACATGGACATTAGACTCAGCTTTGTTAGAGAGAAAATAGAAAAAAAAAATTCAGTTTAGTGTATAGACTAGATAGCGAGATGGTAGTAGATATGATGACAAAACCTGTGCCTTCCCCTTAACTAATTTTCGGCAAGGAGAAGTGTGGTCTTAAATTAAAGATTGACTAAAAAATAAGGGGAGTGTAGAAATCGATGGTTATTTTATTGTTTTCTAGGTCTAAATTGGAATATAGAAAGAAGCCGAGGAAGTCTGCCTCTAACTTCTCTCTCCAACTCCCACACTTGTTGCAGTCACTCAGAAGTTGGAGAGTAAGCTAGAGCCATGGCTACCTAGGCTATCAAGAGGTTAACGGGAAATAGATTAGTTAATTTACTGATAGGTAGGTTTATTTACTAAAAGGTCTATGTCGCTAACAGGATTTGATCCTGGTACCTGCCGACCGTCAGAACGCCGGTAGCCGATAGCCTTAGCCATTAAGTCTAAAAGTACAATACAAACTATTGGGTTTAATATTTATTTAAATGTTAACACGTAGGAAAATTCATTTAACGGCGAATGTTTACGGTTACATAGATATTTTTATGTAAACGTACGGATTTTGGTATGGACAAGAAACAAGTACCGCGCATTTTGTTTCTTTTACGAAACAAATACCGCACAAGCATTCATGACAGCTACGATTGAAATTTGCATTCAATCGGACGGCCGAAAATAAAGCCGAGATCGCAGAAGAGATTCTCGGCGGTTTGTGGTCATCGCCACATCCGATGACACGTGGCACGATTACGTTGGATCGCTTCGGGAATTACGGGACCGAATCCAGATATAACATGTGTCGACATTTAGGCCATGTTGTACAAATTCCGTATATAAAGTACACCGACAGCTGTACTTTATGTACGGCAGTGTAATATGATTGGTGCCGTACACCAGTAGATAGAGTTTGTGAGAGAGATAGGACTTAGAAAAATTGGTAGATAGGACCCTCTCTCCCAGAGAGCTTTTGTACAAAAGGTCAACATTGACCCTCCATAACTTACTACTCAGGGGAGAAAATTCAGAGATTCTTTTTGCTATCAACTCAGGGGAGTCTTGCCTTCACACGGGTGAAGGTGGTGAAAGCTTTTGTTTTCTAGGGTGGCTTTTATTGGTGCTGAAAGACAAAGGGGTCAGGGTTATCCTAGAGGCTTCGTGTGAGCTGCTTACTCTCAGGTCCTATGGAGGTCTCAGAGTTGCATTAGTTAGCATACTCCTTGACATATCACCAAGTGTTTTATTTAGTCTTTTGGCTACTCCATTTAGCTCCATATTATCGGGAACAATTTTTCTGAAGATGAATTCCTTCGTTTATTAAAAACTCTTTAAACTCATTTAAGGTGTACTCTCCCCCATTATCACTTCTTACTTCTTTTATGGAGGTCTCATGAAGTTTCTCACTCTAAACTTTATATTCCTTAAAGTACTGCAACACTTCTAACGTATGATTAATGAAGTATACCTTAGTAAATCTAGACTAATCATCAGTGATCGTCAGCATATAACTTTTCCCTCGTGTGAGAGATATCTCGCTAGTCCCCACTCATCTGTGTATACAAGCTCCAAGATCTTCTCTTTCCTATAAGTGGCAACCTTTGGGAAAAAAAGTCTGTGGATCTTCCCTTGTGCACAACCACTACAATCATCTACCATTTCGGATTCCTCAAACTTTATCCCATCCACTATTCCTTTGGTCTTCATTTCTCTTAATCTATCTAGATGCATATATCCAAATCTCTTATGCCACAACATCATATCTCTTATACAAGAGTAGATGGCACCTTTCTTTTCATTGCAAAGTACAATTATGAACATTCCCTGGCTACCTTTTTTAGCTATGAAATAGACCTCACCATTAAAACTAGCAGTGAACCTTCCTTTCTTAGTTCTTGTGACGAAATCTTTCTCATCTAAGACAGCTGTAGAGATCAGATTTTTGCTAAGCTGTGGTATATATAGCACATCTGAAAGAGTGACAATGGAGACTTTCCCTTCAACTATGACCTTTAGATCCACTGATCCTACAAGGTTTGTAGTCACAACTCTACCATCCCCATATTCTATCTCAACAGTGGGAATTTTCCTCAACTTTGTAAACCACCTTTTGTCTTTGCACATATGCATAGATGCTCCTGAATCGATGATCCACCCTTCCTCCGAGGGTTCCATCTTACCTCCAGATGCACAATTTTGCTTCCTTGGTATTTCCACTTCATTATCTCCTTTCTTATTGTGGAGAAGCTTTCCATCTCCTCTTTGTTGCTGTTCACCTGCCCGTATTTAATACTTAATTCTTCCAATTTGGTGCAATCAGCCATGTAATGTCCCGGTGTTCTGCAAAAGTGACAAACGCCTGTCTTTAGAGCTCCCATTCCTTGTTCATTTGGTTGTCCTCCTCATTTTCCCTTATAGATAACGATTGAACTATCCTTTATGGCCACTGTAGGTGGTGGGCCCAAAACCTGAAATTCTGTGGGCTCTGTTGCCCCACCGAATGCATAGTTCACAAGTAGCCACTTGGATAGCATCAACCCGCGTTGGTTTCCCCAAAAATAACAGCCACCCTGATAGGCAATGACTCTGACCAGCCTCACCCCTGTGAGGACAAGACTCTCTTTGAGTCCAACACAAAAAGAATCACCGAATTCCCTCCCCTGAGCAATTAGTTATGGTTGGCCAAAGACAGCCTATTTATACAGAAGGTACTACTCTCAGCTACCTATTGTTAAACCCTAGTCCAATAGAAAAACTATATAGTACAAAAGGTACAGTGGCCGATATACTTATTGTACGACCATTGTACAACATGGCCTTCAAGGTGACGCTTGTGAAATCGGAAGCCATGGTTCCTCCTCCCATCTTCTGTGGCATCCAAATAGTGTGACGCCACGTGGCTTTACGTGAAGCTATTTCCAAAGGCCGCCAAAAGCTCATTCCGGGTGGCGGCTGCAACGACGGCCGTCCGATCAATTAAATTTACACGGTTCAAATTTGCGTTCGTGCATCAATTGTTTCATATGCGTCTCGTAGTTAGTTTGGTGTGAATTTGCCGTTGTGTCCATGTTTAAGTACGTATCAAATCTAATGAGCTCATCGTTTCGTAGCGCTTTAATGGTTAAGGCGTTTGGCTACATAGTATCCATATTTATCGAAGTGCATTTCGGTGCACCGCAGTGTGATAAACCTACGGTGTCTTCTACCCTCCTCCTTGGTACCGAAGGCTAAAGTGTTCGCAGTGGAACTTCCGGTAC